>JAWLRI010000795.1:307352-360590 GCA_034781795.1 Crypturellus tataupa
CGCGCCGCGGCCCCGCGCGCGGGAGCGGCCGCGCCTCGGGCCTCACGCGCGGCTCCCTTGCCTTGCAGGAGCTCTTCGTGCAGTACCTGGCCGCCTACTCGTACAAGCACGGCCGGGGCAAGGAGAAGGGCGCGCTCACCTACAGCGACCTGTCCCACACGGCCGAGGAGTGCGAGACCTTCCAGTTCCTCGCAGGTATCCGCGAGGGGAGGCGAGGGAAGGGAAGGGGCCGTCCGAGCAGAGGGACGGGGCGAGGCCGCAGGATGGCGCCGACACGGCCCTGCCGCCGTCGTTAGCCTGGATAACGTTATAGCTCCAGTTACCGCTAAAAACATTAATTTGTGTGTGAGGTGGGGATATTGTTCCCCAGAACAGGCTCACCCGAGCACGGGGAAGCAGCTTCCACAGAGCATAAACCGGGAGCCATCCCATCAAGTCTGTGCAAGTGGGCTAAGTAATTGAGTGCTCCATTTACATCCTTTTAACCGTGTACATCATATCTAAAAATGTAAATGAACAGGTAGAAAGGCACTTGATTGTGATTCTTTTTATCAAATAAATTCCTTGCCTTTAGTTACTTCTACCTGAAGTGGCTAATTCCCTCCTTTTCTTGCAGTTGGTTTATGAGGTAGAGTTCTAGTTTACCGTAATTTCTTTTTTTTTGGGACTCATTCTTCTTTTTACTCATTATCATTCAATAACGATAATGAGTAAAACAGTATTAAAAGAGATGATTTAAGTATTCCAGCTTTTTATACAAGAAGCAATTCTACCTTTCAGATATCTTACCAAAGAAGATCTTAGCTAGCAAATATCTAAAAATGCTCGAAAAAGAGAAGCGAGATGGGGAAGTGGGGGAAGACGAAGACGAGGAGGAGGAGGATGATGAAGATGAAAGCGTTGGCGAGGATGCTGGATCCTAAGGCCAAGAGAATTCCTTCCCAAGTGAATCCATGTGCTGTTGTATAAAGGATGCTATTTTGGTGACTGAGAATCCAGATGCTGGACGTATTTATACACTGAGCCATCTGCTTTTGCTTTAAGAACTGTAGAAGGGAACCTCATCCTTGCTGAAGGAGGGAATTCTTCTCTCGGACACGTGACGGGGAAGGATGTTACTGTAACTGCGATGGCAGGAGTTGCTTGGACGACTTAAAATTTCTTCTTCAGACAATCGATACCAAATTGAAAACATCTCTCAGGCGACGCAGCTTTCGAGCCCCAGGCTCTTTCTCCCTCGACTCGGAGTCTTCCCCTCGTTCAGGATTTTCCTCAGAGTGGAAAAAGAGGGAGACCTTCTATCCCATGACGGTAACTGATCAAACCTTCCCCCCGTTTTCTGGAGCCAGGGCATTAGCAGGGGACCAAGTCCGTTTAAAAACAAATCTGTAAAAAAAAAAAAAAAAAAAAAGCTCTTGTAATGCAGCCCAAGTAGCCATTTCTGCACAGAAATGGGCTCGAGGATCAGCTCCATCCCAACAGCTAACGCGGGAAAAAGTAAAAGTCAGGTAATAATGTAAATATGTACATCTAGAATCTTCCTTTTTTTCTCCAGCAAAGTCTGTACTTCTGCAGTTTCTCTGTTTTTCTACCTAGATGGATGTCAGTTTATTGAATGTAGATGGTTGAATGGCAAGCGAACGAGCAACCTTTGAGTGGTAGAGCTGGATTTTTCTTTATTTTTCCATTTTCTTGTGTGTTTGTGTTTTAATACAGAAACGGCACCCGTCCCACGTAGAACTTTGTATACAAACTTTTTGAAATAAATTTTGTATGAAAAGTGACGGTTGTTTCGTCCGGAGCCCTTGCTTTGTCTCGCTACCTTCCTGGCAGGCAGGCACGGAAACCAAGCTCCCCTCTCCAAGGAAGGTTATTAAGGTGCCAAATCTCCGGCTCACCTAAGTTCGAGAGCAGCCAACCTGCCCGTAATCACCGGGGAAAGGAGAGGCCTCCTCCAAGGTGCTGGTTTGTTGGGCACCGCAGGGAGGTGCCAGGAAGGTCTCCGTGCTGGATCCTCTCTCTCTGGCGCTGCTGGAGCTGCCTGGAAGAGCAGGCGAGGGCGCAGTCCTGCACGAGCCTGGAACAAGAAGAAAGCTGCGGGGCCACAAATTAAGTCAGAAAGGAAACCACAGGGGAAGGATGGAAGCAGGTTGGAAATAAAAGCTCCTTCCCAAGCTGCCCTACCCCACGCTCCTCTCAGGCGAGTGCAGTTCCCAAGCTGCAGGCAGCGGGATGCCCGGGAAGGGCTGGGTTGTTCTCCAATTATTGGAAGTACAGGGAGAGCCGTAGGAAACGCTGAGGCTGGAGAGCTGGGCCTGGGGGCAGTCGTGTCTGAGCGGGTTGGAGGTACAGATGCCTGTAGCCTCTAAAGGAAACGTGCTGCAAGGGGGAGCAGAGCCGCAAGGACGCGAGAGTCCCCAGGTAAAATCCCCAATACCTGTTACATTTCCGTCTTCCCGCAGCAGCTGAGGGTCACGGGTGGACAAGAGAGCATGTGGAGTCCAGCTCTCGCTGCAGGACAGGGCCTGGCCTCCTCTGGGGGCTTTCCACAACCTGACAATCCGGGAGATCCTCCTCACCCCGGCTGCCCCAGGAGACCGTGAGCTCCCATCTGCCAAGAGCTGCCCAACAGCAGAAGGGCGACAGCTCCCGAATCCCTAAAAACTCACCCCGATCCCCTCCTTGGAGGGGCCTGGGGCCCAGCGGGCACCCTCTGCCACCCAGCGAGGCCGCCAACTCCACTGCTCTTCCCCTCAGCACAGCCAGGAGGCTCCACCCTGACTTCCCCAGTGCCCAGATTGCCCAGAACCAGCTCCGGGTCTTGCATCCCCCAAGTTTATTGCCATTAAAACAGCAAATTTTGCAGTAATCCTGCGGTCCAAACGGAGAGGGGCAGCCGAGCCCTCTCCTAACTCACAGGATCAAAGAGAAAAGCAGCTCCCTCCTCCCCGCGCCCCAAAAAGCACCACACCGAAGCGTGTAAAGATGAGGAACTTTCCTTTTATTGACAGACTATGAGGCAAAACGAAATGGACACCATACAAAATAACTTTATAAAATATCATTCACATCATTATTTTGTCAGGAATTACAGCATTCTGAGCTTGTTACAAGTCTTATGTTTTGAGGTGAAAAACACTATGCTAAATCTTTAGTATTAGTTGTATATATATTTACAGTAAGAAACCAGAACAGAACCTGTTAGGTTTTCTTTTTTTTTTTTCATGAGTTTATTGCAAAAGTAGTGCAAACTATTTTACCTTGCAAGCTGTAAAACGAACTCAGAAACGGACCCACCTAAGCTTAAAAACATGACAAGAAATGCACAGTTTCACAGCCCTCGAAGCTTCCTTCAACGGTTCTCAAAGAAATTTCCCCATCTCTGCATGTTTTTCTGTTAGATTTTCCACTGACTCGGAAAAGGAAGAAGGAAAGAGGCCCGAACGAGGCGCTGGGCACAGGCTGTAGCTGAGAAAAGAGTCGAGAAAGCCGAAAGAATGAGGAAAATAAGAGGTACTAAGAAAAAGGAGCAACAGAAAGAGCCCGTTCTACAAGTAGAGCATCCTTGTCCTGGAGGTCCCTACGTCAAGCAGGGTCCCCGCTGCTCCCACCGCTATCCAGGGCCGGATCCCACTTTCCGGAGCGCTACGGAAACCGACGCTCTAAACACTACCGGGGTCCCCAGCACACACCAGGGAGCTAGGAAAATCCATTAA
This sequence comes from Crypturellus tataupa, assembly GCA_034781795.1. NCBI lineage: Eukaryota > Metazoa > Chordata > Aves > Tinamiformes > Tinamidae > Crypturellus > Crypturellus tataupa. The sequence continues at coordinate 311,069 of JAWLRI010000795.1, forward strand.
AAAAAAAAAAGAAAAGCAAACAAATGCTACACGTAAAATGTTAAAGGAACCACATGCAGCATATTCAGGCTTTTTTTTTTTCTTTTTCTCCTTGAGGTACCTGTATAAATATTACTACCTTCTGCCCCAAATTCATCGTGAGCCGATTGCCGGGCGTCCATCGTCACAGAGAAAGTGCTACCATGCTGAGAATTTCTATGCAGCATCTTAAAAGCAGGATTAGGCTTCAGAAAATATAGCTTAAGTAAAGACCTGATGGAGCAGATTTATAAAAACATTTAACAGAGGCATTTTTTTTTTTTCCTTTTTTTTTTTCCTTTTTTTTTTCCTGTTTGAGTCTCTGCAGCAGAAAGCCTTAGGAACCAGCGTGGAAGTCCTGCCCCTAGGGAATGTCAGCACTTTTACTATTCCACACAGAGCTTTTTCTTTCATAGTTAAACTAAATACGATTTATAGTACAAATTTCCCCCCCTCTCCCCTTTCTGTATTTGCTACTGGTAAAAAGTTGATTTTTTTTTTCCTTTAAACTTCAAATAAAAAATGATAGCATATCACAGCTTAATATTTCCCCCAAAGGAATCATATTTGACTTAAAAAAAAATGATTTACAGAGTAGAAAAAACACGTACAGAATTGTAAACTGTTAAATATAAAACTGTGTGGAAAACACAAGGATGTTTTTCTTCCCGCCCCCTTATACGCGTATCCCTTCATTTTCTATATGCGTCCGTGCATGCACACAGACACCATCTGACATAACAATGTGTGTGTACGTACAGGGATACCCAGCAGGACAGATCGCACCGAAACGCGCACAGGGTTGGGGTTCTACCCTCTGCAGTCTCCTACCAGGCAGCTCCTTGCCCGGCTCTGCCGGGACCCTCCGCGTTCCCCCATCCGACACACCGAAAACCAGTTCGACAGTCGCCGAAACTGCAATTACTGCTTCAAAACCAACCCCAAACCCCCCAAAACAACCCCCAAGCCACTGCCCGCCGCGTCCCCCCCAAGCACCCGCCCCCCGGTAGCACCCGACTGTCAAGTGAGGTAGATGGGGCCGAGAAGCCGCCTGCGGCGACAGCGGCCTCGGGAATTTTTGCATCCGATGAGGAAAGACTCCGAGCGGCTTCTCGGCGCATTAAGGCTCCAAGTTGCATGGCCGCGGCCCGGCTTTCTCCCGCTTCGTTTTCTTCTTTCCCCCCCCAAGAAAAGAGTAAACTTCAAAAAAAAAAAAAAAAAAAATAGCGTTTTGGTTCGTGGGGGGCACGACGCTTCTCGACTCGTTTTTGGTTCTTTTCCAGCTAGTTCACAAAAACAACAACGCAGAGCGTGGAAATGCACAGGCTGGGAGCTCGGCTAAACCTGTGGCGCCCCAAAAGAAAGTAGAGAATGAAATGGCAAAAAAAAAAAAAAGGGGGGGTTCGGCAATACATTCTGCTTCCTGCGCTCGGTCTGGGGCTTCGCTCAGGAACTGTCCCCATTTTGGCCACTTTTCCCGATTGGACCAACTAACACAATCCCGCTGAAGGCAGGAAAACTGCCCGTTACCCCGACCAACTTCTGCCTTTGCAGCTTCCTGAGGGGAGCCCCGTTTCCCCGTCGCCAGCAGCCGTGTCTATACGTACATGTGTCTGTATAGGCAATAGATACACACATACAGTACACCCCCACACACAAATATGTATCAAATTTGCTGAACTGCATCAGCAAGTGACCCAAAACGAATGGCAACGTGAGGAGAGCGCACGCAGCTTTGCCACGTCTGCGTCTTCATTGCACCCAATGTATGGTTTCATTTTTCAAGAATATATCACACTTCTTCCCTATGTATTTATTTTTTTCTGAGCAAATGCCCTCATTTAAAATATGTAAAAAATATATATTTCTTCCCCCCAAAAAAGGTCTACAGTAAATTAGTCCCTACATATTATCTTCTGCAAACGCCTAAAATACCTACCCCATCCCCCTACCATATAACCAAAACTCACTATTTCTATTGCCTCAAACTAGATGATTAAAAAAAGGAAATAAAAAAAAAATATCTACCACCTTCTTTTTGTATTTTTGGCGACAATTTAGCCACGATTCCTGCTAGCCGTCAGGCCAGCAGGAAATCCAGTTGCTCTTGAGGAGAAAGAGCGGAGCAAGCGGAGCTGCCCAGCACGACGGCGCGTCCGAAAGGCGGGGACGAAACATCAGAATGAAGATAGAAACTGAAGAAAAAGAAATGAGTGCTGCCTTTAACGTAGCTTTGCAATGGAAATACTTGGCTCTTCAACGTTTCCCTGGCTCGTGTCTCAGCGCTGTAAACTCAGGCAGCATCCCTAGAGCACAGCCAGGACAGGATGCACGGGACGGCCCGAGAGCGACAGCAGAGGCCAGAAAACAGCCTTACAGTAAAGAGAGAGTTCAAAAATCATCAGTGCAATTACCTTTTGCTTGAAGTGTTAACAGAGCCAGCAGGAGCGCGATATTGAACGGAATATAACAGTAAAACAAGTGCTGTTGGGTGGGAGAGGTTGGAAAAGCCACCCTGGCGGGAGACACACACCAGAGGTGGGACTGTAGGAGAGGAATGCTTAAAAAATAGGAAAAAATGTCATTTCAATATGCTGGTATTGAGTGTGAAGAACACAGAGTGAGAACTTCCTTTACATTCCTTTTTTTAAGCCACCTGAGCACACAGGAACCTGAACCGCCACCTCCAAAATCCTCGTGAGAAAAACGCAGCTTTAGTCTTAGAGAAGAGATCGGCTCTATTTTATCAGGATTCGGTTAATATTAAACAGCAGCCATAAGAACTACTGATAGAATTAGAATTAAAGCTAAACCTTAGCAACGTTTTGGCTTCAACAACCAGGGAAGGTAACCTGGAAAAAGATGAGGGGGATATATATATTTATATATACACACGCACATAAATATAGAAAGGGTTTTTTTGCTTCAAACACAACTAGCTGTAAATTTTCCCCTGCTGAACAGACAGCAGCTTCCTAATATCCTGCACAAGTGACAAAGCGATGGGAAAATGGGTCACGCAGCAAATCCGGGGAGGAAGCAGCGGCTGGGGGGAAGCTTCTGCAACGCGGCGGGTCCCCGACTCCCCCATGGATAATTGAGCATCCAGTTATTGCAGCTGAAAGACCGACCCAAACCCGGCCAAAACGAGCATGGATAAGAGACCCTCCGGCAGGGTAGAGCAAAAAGAGGAAGGGAAGATGCTCAAACTTAAGTGCTGAACCCGACCGACCGCAGACAAATTCGTGGGAAAACGTGTTTGGTTATTGCTGACCTGAGTCGCGCGCCGGGTTAGTGGTTTCAACTAGTGGGTCCACAGCAGGAGCTGGAGACGCCTTGAGCTTTTGCATCTGTTTCGTCTTTGATCCCTTCCCTGTTCTCGAGCGGCTGCTCAGCTGTTTACCTGAGATATTGCTCTTTTTGCCAGGGTGACAAAAGTAAGGAGGAGGGAGCTGTTCTTGGATCAGATTTGGGTTGCTTGCATTAAAGATCTTCCCAGAGCCATAGTCCTTTTCCATGTGCAAACTTCCTGGAAAGTTGTTTTTTGTAGGGAAAAAAATGCTGTTGGTCATTCACTGCTTCACCGGGTGGTTGGGGCGCAAGCAAAGACCTCAAAGGCAAAGACAGAGCAGCACCAAAGACTTTAAAAGCTGCAAAAGGTCAAAACGTCCCTTGTTTGAAATGCTGATGACCATCCCAAGGTCTTCATGCTCTGGGAAAGGAAGTTGCACCAGGGGGGAATTTTCTGTTCATCCCAACAGGAGATGGAGACGACAGCTACGCACAGGGGACGGCTCTGCTTAATGCTCCTGCTCTCACAGAAAGGGCTGCAAGGGCAATCCCAGCACAGCAAATACCTCCGGATTAGGGGTAACGCAGCCCCACCGCCTGCCTCGCAGGGAGGATGCGGGATCTGCCCTCCCCGGCCACCTGCACAGAGTCATTCATCCCAGGCTGGCTCAGAGCGGGAGCAGGATCGTCACATCCAAGAGGTCCCTGTCTAACGAAGAGCAAATTAAACAAACTGAGCTTCCAAATGGCTGTTCGGCTTCCTCTTTGCTAAGAATAATCCGTAAAAAAATAATTCATCTATAAAACTTTGCCAAATTAACATCTTCACTGAATCCTGAAAGCTCCTGAGCTAAATGCACGGAGAAGCTCAAATTACCCACTATGGAAAAGGGCAGGTAGGAAACAAAGACGGAAACATGACCTGGATTTTGCTTTCTGTTTACATTAAGTCTGGATTTACTTAACATAAACTTACTACTTAACGCAACTTTACTACGACCAAGGAGCTCTGCCCCAGGAAGCCTAAACAACAGCAAGAACAACACGACTACTCTAACAGCGACAGGTTCAGCGAAACGGCGACGCTGCTACGAGGCGAAGAGCTGAACTCGCCCCGAGTTCCGTACCAAGAGCTTTGAGGCAGCAAAAATGGGCATTTTGTAGCTTATTCGAGAGCCACCCGTTCTCTTCCACCCACTACGTGGCACGGACCCCGCATCAAGCTGTTCGCCCAGCTCCGTGGCCAGAGGTAAATGTGTCCTAAACCAGGGGCTGGGAGCAAAGAGAGAGCAGAAGGAAGCGGGGGGCCAGGACACGGTTTTAAGAGCACCCATTTGGGGTCCCCTCTGGGAGAGCGCAGGGCTGAGCGGGCGCCCGGGCTCTGCTCCCCAGCCCGCTCGCGGCAGCGCGGTTAGTGCAAAGGTTTCCCTAGGGATCCGCGGCCTCCCCACAGCTCCCACTGCTGCTGCTCCGACGGGGAGGGCAGAGCTCTCGCGGTCCCTCCTCGCCTGACGCGCAAGCCAAGAGCCTCACACCCCCTGCACCTGGTGCCCTTCACTTTCCCATTCATCTTTTACTGCATAGAGTCTCCAAATTTGCTCGGAGTTACGAACCCGCGCGGCTCGAGCGCCTCTGCCTCCCCAGCAACAACACAGAAACAAGATGCCAACAGTTTTGTGCTCGAGTTGGCCCCGGAAGGGCACGGGTCGAACTCACCGCGACGCTGCAAACCCCTCTCTGCCGGCCGCACGTCCCCGCGCTGCAAGAGCCACGTCCCCGCGAGCAGGTTTGAGTTTCCAAATCCAAAGCGTTCTTGATATGTTAACAGAAGTATAGTGAGCACGCCTTAGTAAATAAAAAATAAATAATAGCATCTAGTCTATCACATTAATACTGTGAAACATATATAAAATTTACATTAATTCCAACATAACAGTGAAAAAGGATTGTACTGTATTTATCACCACAGACCCGTATTCTTTAGAGACTTTGGAAAGTTAAGTGTCACAGTCCTGTATGACAAATTCTAAAATTAGCTGTCAGTATGATTTCAAAACAAAACTCATTTTTTTTTAAAATGGCACCTTTTCTTTTGCCAATCTAACTGGAACTATTAAAAGTTTAGGTACAAGTTCTTTTTTTCTTAAAATTTCATATTTTAGTCTATGAAAAACATTTTTAAATGCAGCACAATAAAAAACATTCAAGAACAAGCGTCAGAAAATACATTTACCCTCAGACACACAGAGAATAATCTTTTTAAGACAGTTGAAAATCAGAATTTTGTCACTTTTTCCTTTTGAAAATAAAGTTTTGTAAATGCATCTAGAATAATCAAGGCATAAATAGTCAAAAAATGCTCTGCTTTCCTTTGTATTAAAAGCTAGTTCACAGCATTGTAGCCCCTCAACTTTAGTGTGAATTAGATCTTTCCAAATTATTACAAGCGATTCAGATGAATAGCCAGCTGAACAAAGAGCTCTGCAGGGGGGTTCTCCCTAAGCCCTGAGATCACAGCTCTTGACTTAATTCTAAAACATGGGTCTGTTTAGTAACAAGCAGCTCAAGAGATTTTTGGCAAACCACATTTCCAACAACTGTGGGCTTTTGGAGAAGACTGCAGTTGGTAACCGAGTCTGAACTCCTGGACGGAAGGCTTTCCTGCAGATGGGAAAAGAAATGAGGATGCATCCCTCCTTGCTGGCTGTCCCCGGAGCTCGGGCATCTGTTGGTCTAAGTGCAGCTGGTCTCACGTGAATCCAACGCTGTCGTGCGCGGAGTCGCTGAACATTAAAACATGTCAAGCAAAGTACATGGTGCGCAACGTGTCCTGGTGAACCTGAACGGCCTTAGCAAGTGCTTGATGATCTCTGCCGTTGCTCTGGCCAGAAGTGTGGCTTCCTTCAGCACTGGGAAGAGAAGGGAGGGGAAGCAAGAAGGAAACAGGGGTGGTGGTGAGAAGAGAGGAGAGAAATCCTGTTTAATCTGCCTCTTCTTTAATACATTATTTTCTCATCAAACATTTCTGAAGGCTCTAAAGTTAATACTGTTAAAAGCACCATTGAAGCTCTGAAATAGCAGAAAGAACAGCAGGATATGGAAGCATCTGCTGCTCTTTCGTGGTGTAATTCAGTGGAAAGACCAAATTTACCAAATCTGAGCAAATTTGGTAAATAGAAATCTGAGGGTACCACTGATCCCCGAGTTAGCGACTCTACATCCTTCCTACTGCCTTCAAACCCCGCAAACACTCAGAATGCCCCAACTCACCTATCGTGTTCCTTGTCCACCAGATGATACCTGGCTCTGAAGGCCACCAGGTGGGCGTAGTAGGCGGGCGCGGGGATGGAGACGGAGCGCGTGCAGCGCACGTACGTGTGGCACAGCTGGTAGGTGAGGATCTGCAGCTCGTCCGACGAGAAGCGGTTGTCGTCCCAGAGCACGTGGTAATGAGAAGGTCTGCTTGTTCCCTGCAGCAGGGACCACCGAGCACATGAGCACCCCAAAAACGTCTCCTCCAATTCCCACTCTGCCAGGTGAACTGCAGTATAACTGGCTACTTCCTCAAAGTTATGTCCCATCAACTCTGCGTAATGCAGCATTTTTTGTTCCTTTAAAAAGGCACCAAGCTCCCTCCCTGCTCCCCACATAACTAATCCCTTTACATTTTTGCACAAGGTTTGCATTTGCTCAAATTTTCTGTCTTCCTCAAAAACTCTTTCTGAAGTGCATTTTGATCCTGTGAAGCGTCAATCTGACAGGTAGTTCTAGGAAAACCATTAATAGCTAACAGCAATTTGATGCCTATGTTGAAGATTCTTTTATAGTGAGTATTAAATTTTGATATCTAGTACTCTTGCTGCTGTTTAATTGTTGTTGTTTCTGATTGCAGAGAAGAAATCACAGGAAAATGCAAAACTACAATGGTAATACCCTAAAGTGCTATTTATGTCCTAGCAATTGAATACACGTTTCAAGTGAATTTAATGCAAGAGGCACTTTGTCTCTTATAACTTTCAGCTAGAGAAATGAGATGATTTCTAGACAAGCAAAAGGGCAAGGAATAAAATTAAGGTGATATATATGTGTGTATATATATATGTATATGCTATTAAGGTGCTTATCTATATATGTGTTAACAGTCTAGACTCCTTTTGCAGTCCATGGAGAGAGCAAAGATATTTTAGGGAATGATCCATTAATCCAGAAGCAGCTTTGGGGAACAGCCGGCCCACCTTGCTGCTATTTAGAGAGCAGACAGCCAGGAGTGAAGCTCAGCAAACTAAATGCACAGACTGAGCTTTGTATCACTTGAAGTTCGTTCCTTCTTTCAGGTTTTAAGAATCACAGAAGAGCATTGTGGATGACCCAGGAATACTCAGAAGTTGCATCCTTGGTCATCTGTGTAAGTGCCAATAGCCCAACGTTACCACCCAAAGTTTGCAGCCCCCCAAGAAGCCCTACCTGAATCCCTGCGTGGCTGCATAGGTAGAAGTCAAATTCTGATGGATGGGTGATTTTTGTGTCCACTGTGGTGCCAGCTGGAATGTTTCCACTTTTTCCAACCTGCGAGAACAAGAAGTGCCCATTTACTGAGACACAGAGAAGCTCTTCTCTTCAGTTGTGCAGTAAAAAGAGAAACAAAACCCAGATCATGAGCTAACTGTAGCAAAGACTTGAGGATTTAATTATCTTAAAATAATTAGAAAAAGTGAAAAAAGGACCGGTAAAAATGAATGTCAGCCCTTGAGGAACTTGAGCCAGCACAAAAACTGAAAAGGTACCTAAGAACTTGATAAATTGCAAGAAAAAATGCAGGAAAAAAAAAAGAAAAAAACACCACCACAAAAAAGTGTACAGACATGTTGAAAGCACATTCTGCTGTGTTTTTGTAAAAACCTTAAGTCTTTTTATTTTTATTAAAATAAAAGCAGAAAATGAAGGTTTTCCTGTACAAGCAGAAAGAGCCCACCACTTCCCTGGTAGCACTTCCTCCAACCAGTCCCTTACTATTTAGTTAAGCAACAATTTCTTAATGCAGTGTATGGGCAGCTCAGCTGGTCACAGGTTACAACCTACCCGTTCGTTTTTATCCGTGCAGAAGAGCCTGGTGTGATGCCTTTTCTGCACAACTATAAACGTAATCCCAGGCTGGTAATCCTTCTCCAGCTTAATGCAGGCTTCCCTAATGGCCAGCAACTCGTGGTGGAGAACCTGAATCATAAAAACAAAGGAGTTCAACAAATATGAAAGATAGTTTTCTACTAATTACTCTCATTTATAACATCTCTTCTTGCATTGTCACTCAGAGTGATGAAATGTCAAAGCACACGGGTTCAAATCTTCATTTCTTTACTTGATGAGAGCAAATTAGAGCATCAGTTTGCTGGGCCACAATTAGCTTCCATATTCGTACAACTCTAAGCATGAGGCTTGGACCAAGAAGCTGGATGTCAAAAGCTTTTTAACTGCCAGCTACAAATGAGCATTTAATTCGATTGTTGAATACACAACAGCCTAATTATTTTTCAGACTAGTTCAAGGAATAAAATGCAGAACCGCTGAAGTGGATGCTGTTTCCCAGCTTTGTGAACTCGTATGGTGACAATAAGAACCAATAAAAACAGAAAAAGAAAGTCACAAAAATGAAAATTGTTGCTTTTTATCATAGTTACCTTAACTATGAATGAAATATACAGTGAAAAAGAGCAATAAATGGAAAAATCAGTATTAGTGAGAAAAAAAAGCCCTGAATTTCATACAAAAGAAAAATAAATACAAGAAGATACTCATTAAAGTTTACAGGGAATAAATGAATAGTGACAAGAAAAAAATACAGAAATTTTAAATTCTGTGCAAGAAATAAGAATATTAGTTTACATTTAGAACATGAATAGTACAGAAAAGCTATGAGAACAAATCTGACTAAATATCTTGAATGTCACATATGTTCAATGCGTAGGAGCATTAAAATTGTACTTGCTCATTTATTTCTGCAAAGGGAAGTATTTTAAGGAGAAAAATATGAAAAGTTCCTGAAAAACATGCAAACATTTTTTTTTTCTGCTTCTCATGGGTAGAGTATAACATATTTGTTGAGGGATTTTTTCTTTTTACTGCTCCCCTACATTGAATCATGTTAAAGAGAAAGTCTGACACAATCTACGCATTCAAAAGCTTAAAATAAAAGAGTAACCTGTTGGAACTGCCCCTCAGAAACTCCATCTCGGTAGAAAATAATGCGAGTTGGTTTAAATCTGGTTGATTTGTAGAACTGAATAAGCAGCTCCCTGACCATGGCAGCCAAATCTTGGATGATTTCTTGGCGGTGCTGCTGGACCCGGACAGTGGCACAGTATCGATTCGGATGAGCATCCATGCTCCCCACAACCTGTTCACAAAATAAAAAAGTAAGTAAAAACATCACCAAGCCAAAGCAGACTATCAAGCCAAACTGGAAAGCATTTCAATAAAAGTTAGGAAAATAACTGTATTTTTAACAGTATCTTACAAACTTTAGGGTTGACCAAAAACACAGTTAAAATCATAATTAAGCTTGGGATAAGCCTTGTTTGCTCTGCCTGTGGTAACACACTAAGTACAGCTCTACTTGACTTTCTCTGGAAACATGTGTGCATATTTTTTTTAAATAAACAAGTGTTTGTAGTTTAAAAGATGTGTTTAATGTAACACAATAAGTCAAAGATCTTTCCATCTATACCAGGAGTGAATTTTTGAGAGATCACTGCACAATTTGTTTTACCTGGAAAAGAGAATCATCAAAAAACACACCTAGACCAGCATAACTCACTAACAGTAATAGACAATTTTTTAAAAATATTTTTAACTGCTGCAAGGCAGTTTTAAAGATATCCTGATTTCTTAGATGTCACCAATAGAAGCTCCTCTGTGTATTAGCATCTCAGGCACTTTACAAATGAATACATAGATTTAAGTAGTTACTTCAGAGCAAGATCCCCAAAGTTTCATTAGATTCTGCAGAAAAATCATACACGGTGCTGTAATTAGGCAATAAGAAGGACAGGAACTCCAAAAGCAAGCACCAAACTGGAAGAAAGGCATCAAACCAGAGCAGCAGGGGAGAGCAGGGTTAAAGATTACCGCAGTTTACTCACTGCAGCAATAGAAGGCTTCTTTCCATCCCCGGCTGGCGGATGAGTTACATCTGCACCCAGGAATATAACAGGCTGCTGAAATACTGATGGTCTGAAAAAGAAAAAGTGGCTTTGTCAAAGCAGCCAGGCAGCTTGATAGAGTATATTACAACTCAGATAAATAGCACTTCACACTCCTGCAGGAGGGACAGGAATTAGCCAACAATTTGCACTTGCCCAGAATGGGTCATTTGTCCTGGGGCAAGACACTAAACTCCTGATTAGGGTTTTCATATTTGAAAAAAATATTTTTAAGTTTAAGCCAGAAAATTGCTGCCTCCATGCACAGGACTGCAGAAGAGATTAAATCTGTTCTGTTAGGATGAAACATCTTAGAAAATTAAAGATTTGTGCATATATGTGGGTTTTTTGCATACAAAAAGGAAAAACGGTGTCAATAAGGACACATGAAAAATCTAGATGTTATAAATATTATTTATAAAAATCTTTAGAGATAAGTTTCAAAGTTTTAAAAAATCATGAGGTTACTTTTACTGCACCAAAAGTAAAATGCCAAAACACTGCACTATAAATCTCAACCCCCCCCAAAACCCTTGTCAAACTTCTGGGTGCTATATGTAGTTTTGCTTTTTTTTCCCAATCTTCCTTTCTTTTAATTCAATTTTCATGAATGAATGATTTGTTGGTATAAAAAGCAGAACTCAACTTTCTGGCCATATCACTGTTGTTACCACGGAGCAGAAAACTTCTATTTATGAAGGCAACACAAAACTGATGATACAGTGTGGACCTATTTTTGTTTCCACAGCAGTTTCTATACTTTTCTTTTTAAAAAACATTAAAAAACTGAGGCGAATGCTCTGTCATTAATTATTTTTAGTTGCTTTACTAGAGGAGGTTTAGACAAGCACATTATCCAAGCTGACCATATTTAGAATTTAAGCACGATTTAAACAGAATTTAAAATGTACACAAAACATACTTCCCTCTGATAACATGCTTGCTTTCCCCCCAAGTGCTTGTTGTTGGATTGCTTTTCAGCAGCTGCCTTGCGACTAGCCTAAATATGAAGTGAACGTTTGCTTATCTGAGCCAAACAGGGCGTTCACTTCTTTGAAATGGGATCCCAGGAATGATACAGCAGGTTACTCCTGGAGCTCTCTACAGCTTGACGTGCAAGGATTGCAAAAATTCCATCTTTTGACTGAAGTAGAGACCTTGCTGCTCATGTCGATTAAACTAGCTATACCTACCTTTCTGCTAGCTCTCCCTATCCTATGCAGGTGAGATAAAATAAGCTGAATTTTGTTCATTTTTTTCCATGAGAATTCTTTGTAATGGATTTTTTTTCCCATAAAACTGATAAAAAGATGCAGTTTGAGAGCATTTATTACTAAGTGATACACAAATGCAATAGATCTTGATTAATCTTGAGCAACAGGGTCTATTTGTTGTTATAAATAAGAAGATATTTCACTCTATTCAAGTATAAAAAGATCTTAATGATCTGTTAACTATGGAATTTCATAGTATCCAGCAAATTTCCAGAGTACATCACAGTAGAACTAAAGCCTTCCGTGTGTATTAGTGCTTAGCTAAAGAACTGTAGTAACAATAAAGAACTGCAAAGTAAACTGGCAATTAATCGTTTAGGCTCCCAACTTTTATCTTCTCAAATATAAATAATATTATTTTTATTATGTTTTCTTATATTTTTCAAGTGGAACAGCTATTTTTTCCAATGTTTATAACTCAACTTTTGCAGGATTCTGCTAGAACTCAAAAGATATTTTGTCTAGAGAATCCCCCCCCAAAAAAACAATGCTATCAACTACAGATAAAAGCACCTATATTATGTCAACATAGTCTGCATTCTCTCTGCAATACAAAACCCTCATCTCTGAAAGCTCTTACCTTCCCTGTGGCAGCAAAATATTATTCACACCTCCCAATTTGACGTTTATTTTTAAGCAAAGGTTGGAAAGGGTTTGTGGGGTCGTTCTTTGCACGTTTTTCATCTGAACACACTGCGTGGCCATTCCCAGCACTGTGTCACCAACACGCTTCACCTCCGCTGCAAAGCACAAGACAAGAGCAAAAATAAAGTATTTGCACATTTCTAAGCAAAAGCTGAAGGAGACTAATTCAGTACTCCTAGAGTTTTAGCAAAGTGGTTATGTTTTTCCAAAAAATATGAAAAACAAAGAAAGATCTCAAGTCTCCAAACAAATCTCCTCTCACTTCTGCTTGCCCACAGTACAGGAACTGGATCCTAATTCTAATAAACTTTTTTAAAAAACTTAACTAAGAATTATTTCAAATTACATTAACCGTAATTTTGGAGTTTTTGCATTTCAGAAGAAACTTTGGCTAGTGAAGTCAGGTGTAAAAAAACCACTAGGATGAACAGCTACTTTGTCATTAAATGCTGGACAAAAAATGCAAACTTAATAAAGATGGTAAGTAATACTCAGCCAACCCACGAACAACATCCTCCCAGGTTATCACTTCATCAGCGTTAACCATGAGTTGCATAACAAGTGGACAGATGAGCAAAGGATGGCCCATAAACACTCCACGAGGAGCTCATTGAGAGTTTCACTCTTCAAATGTTTAAACAAAGCCTCCTGTTAATAATAAAACTGAGACTGTGGGCTCTGAGAGCACCATTTCTGGAAAATAAGAAACTCAGGCTCTAATGGAATTGAAGCAATATTGCCTTTTTTTGAGAAAGAGCAGTTCCCCCTTTTACATCACCAAAATTCTGCTGAATTCAGTTGAGGGGAGAGAGATGGGATGGAGGAATCCAAATCTGCAGCTGCAGGTTTGCTCTGAGCCACTAGCTGAGCATGAGTCCTAGAATCTACGGGAGGTAAAAAATGATCCTGCAATGGGGCAGAGCAGGATAGAAAATTGAGCAGTTTTTTGTACAGGGCAGACTAATTAAAAACAAAACACATGGTTTGTCTGAAGGGTATGAAACCAATAAGGATGAACCCTGTAAAATGGGCAAATTACCAATCTGCTTCTGAAATGGTTCAACATCACTGAGTTTTAACCTATAAACCTATATGTGTTTGTGTCCTTGCAACCCAAGAGTTAAAAGCTAAAAGAATAGGAAAAAATCCACTGGCAGAAATCTTCCTCTTCAGGCAGGTTTTTGCCAAAGGCTGAGTCAGCAAAGATGTTTTAAAAGCTACACACAAGTTTTGAATTCACTCCCTCACTTAGAGCTTTTAGCACACAGCTTGCTGTAAGTACATTTGAAACCATTGGAAATTTTTAAACAATTTTATAAAAAGCCTCATTTTTAGCTTTCTCACTAATTGGATGCATCACAAACAGAATGGATGTGAAAGAGCAAACTAAAATGGAAAACTAAAACACATACTGCAGTATTAATGTGAAGCATCAACACACAGTACAAGAAAAGGAATAAAGCTGATGCACAGACTGTTTGTAAATGGAATTTGTCCAAAGTTAAACTTTTGCCATGCAGACACTTCACACAAACACATGGAAGGGTGGCTGGCAAACACACGTGCTCGTGACTTGCATGTACTCACCGTAGACTGGCGTTTTCCCTGGCAGAATGACCACGACGAGCTGCAGCCCCGTGTAGGTGTTCTTGAGGTGCCTGAACATGGGCTCCACGCTGTCGGCTCCCTGCGCGTATTTACAGAAACAGGGCTGCCCCTGGATGGGCATCCCTGCATCCCGGGAAATCTTCCTCAGCTGTTCCGTGAAGGACCTGGAGGACACACAAACATTAGGCTCTTTGGTGGCAAAAAAACATGTTGACTTTGTGATGCTTTTTAATGGAAAATTATTGTTATGCGTGAAAAGTTTTGCTGTATAAAAATACACAGATTTCACCCCGGGTGCGTTTCTACTTAAATGACTTTCCCTGTTTGGCAACTGAAGGAAAAAGAGAGGTGCCTGATGTAAATTTGGCGACTGAAGGAAAGAGAGAGGTGCCTCTCTTAGGAAAAACTTCATTTGCAAAGAAAATAAACTCCTCCATCCCATCAGCTCTGATGATGGGAAACGGTGAGAGCTAATTTTTGGGGAAAAAAAACACTACAGCAACACCATTTTGAATAGCCACCTCTGTAAAACTTCACGTTCCCTGGTAGCAATCGTTAACTATCATCAACGGTGCCCTAGACCTTCCCTTATTTTGGAGCAGATTTGCCCATAGGTACTTAAGAAGTTGCCTGTTTTCGCAGAAGGCTGCCAGGTTAAGAGCATGTGAAGTTTTTGTTTCTTCTATATCCAAAGTTATTTCCAGGGACCACAAAAGAACACGAGCCTCTGCCTTGCAGCCTCAGAATTCTTGCCAAAATAGGCACATTGCACCTTTTCCCTGGCAAAACAGGCCCCACTAATAACAGAAATAATCAGCAACAGGATATACAAGCCTGAAATGCTATGGGTTTTTAAACTGTACTTATAGGAGTCTATCCACAAGAATGATGTCTAATAGGAAAGATGATTTCACTGCTCCCAAGAGCAAATGCTTTAAAGACGTTTAGGGATTTTGAATGTGGTCACTCCAAGCTAGGGACTCAACAACTCGACAGCAGCTGAGTTTCAACTTGCTCAACAAGATGCAACTTGTTGGGACTGGATGCAGAGAAATTCCCAGCATGAAAGAACTGCCTTTCAGGATGAGGACAAGGTCCATCTGAGCTCAAATTGTTTCATCTCCTTATGTTGCAGGCAGGTGTCACTTAACAACTGTCTTCATTTATTTGTGCCCCCGAAAAACAGAGAAACCATATCTGAAAGTTGAATTTCATTCATATGCTCAGGATCAACAAAACAACAATTTGATCTTGTAAACACAGAAGTTTATACATTACTGTACCTGTAGTGGGGAGAAAACTGGAGAGCATTGATTGCTTGACGTTAAATTTAACCTTTTAACTAGGTTCAACACAGATAGGTTTATGTTTGTTTGTTGTTTATTTCCTTCCCCTTTCAGGTATATACTTAAATTGGGACGTAAGACACCGATACCAGTTCGCGGCATCAGGAAATACTTAGTGATAATCACAGTTCATTGCCTCATTCCAACAGTTCCCACTACTCTTTAATCATCTTTAACTCTCTGCTAAGGCTTCACTAGGGTATGAAACTGGCCATACACTGTAAGCTGTTTCTGATCCTGAGGATTTTGTAACTCTGCAATTGTGTTTGCATGGTACAAAATGTCAACTTCAAAACTCAGGACAGTGAGAGCACAGCTAAAACCTCTAAAACAGTGTTACAAACATTTGGAAATACGTTAAAAAAACAAACAAACAAAATATATACAGCTAATAAACAAACAGCTGCAATGACACTTCCCTACATGAAGGATATGTAATAAAACCATCCTCTTAGGAAATACACTTACTTAAGATGAACTTCAGTGCACTGGCGCTGGGGAGCAAAGCATGCAATTGCCCAAACTTTTATTTCAATTCCAGTGTGAAACTGCTTATTCCTCATGTCCCAAACACCTTGAACTGGTGTGGCAATTGCTTTATTCTGGAAGTGGAAAGAAAAAAATTATGCAGAAAACAACTGAAACTAGCAAAAACCAGTTACTCTCCTGCTCCATTCTAATTTGCAGGCTATTAATAGTCTCAGGTTGTTCTCTGTGGTTCATATCTCCATCCTGTCTTAAAAAGAGAGGTTGGTATTCTGGGAGGGAGTAAAGCTTAGGGTGATCATAAACGCATTTTTATTGCTAATGATGATGGTTATATAAATCATCAGCAAGTAAAATTACATATAGATAATATGAGAGTCGCAACAGGGATATAGTCGTAAGAGGAATGCACATTTCTGCACTAAATTCACAACTCCTCAGTGAACTCTGCAAGATTTAATTCAGCTTCCCAACATATGAGGGACTTCATTCAAGTATTACTGATGTTTTACACATCAGTAAAGGGAGACAAATAGTGGTTCAAGGTCACCTGGAATAAAAAAGTGAAAGAGCTGACAAAAGATGGCTGGTTATTGAACTCTGACCTGTGTAACACTCTTTCTCCTATCGAGTAGACATTATTGTGATGGATTATCTAGAGGATAAGGGACAAAATAAGACGACTAAAGTGATTCTCCTGATGTTAATTACCTTAATAAGTCTTAGTATCCACTAGCTGTTTTGCACAAGTCACTGCAGTCTCTGTCCTTCATTTACCAGCAAAGGCCAAGCCACATATTTGCTAATTCACTCTGCAAGGAGCTGCGTTGGCTAAAGGCAGATCCACCCCCACCCCAACGTGTCACCATTTATCTGCCTCCGAGGTTTTGCTCCCGCTTTCCCGATGCCACTGCAGTTCATGGGAGCTCTCTCCCTAATCGGGATCAGGCGGAGGCAGCTGGGTTAACTCAACTTGGCAGGGAGGGAAGGTTTGAGCTAATCTGTCTGGTCTGGGCTGAAGAACATTAAGGGGGAGGCTCACGAACCCTCCCCAGGGCAGGTTTACAGAGGGGACGGTCTGATTTGCGCCTGGGAACGGAGCTATTTCCAGCTGCAAGGCTTCATTCACGTGATGTGCAGCAGAAGTCTCCACAAGCTATTTTATCGTAGGTATTAAGACTCTTGCAGGAAAAAAAAGGGGGAATTATGTTATGTAATCAATTAAAAAATAAAATCAAGCAATTATACAATTGATTAAAAAAAATCCTGTTTCTTAAGCTTTTTTGGAAAAAGCAGGAGCAAGGGCAGGTGCGATAGAGACCATCTGATAGGCCATTTTAAAGCAAAAAAAATATCAAATGCTCCAAGAGGAAGGGGTAGCTCTGGAGAATAACACAGTGATAGAGCTAATACCTTCAGACAGTTGTCCTAAACACAGCTGCTTGCCCCAGAACTTTCCAAACCCAACCTGAAGTTCAGGGAGAAGACTTCAGCATTAAGGGAGGCAAAAAAAAAAAAAAAAAAAAAAAAAAAAAAATAAAAAGCCAGAATTTCCCTCTCTTCTTTTCTACATGCATTGATTTGAACTCCTGTTTGCAATTTTCTCCTTGCAAAATCCCCCAAATAGTGAGAAATAAAATATAATTTATACATTCATATCAAATGCAAAATATGAATCATCCACATGTCAAGTGAAAAATATGCATTTTTCCCCTAGTTTGTCTTTAAAAAAAAAGGAAGTGATGAGAGAGGTAACGTATCACAAAGAATGCCAAGTTTAAGGATGAAAAAAAAGGGGGGGGAGGGGGAGGAAAGGAAAAAGGACATACTAAACATTATACCAATCATGATTTTATCCCTCTACATCCAATTTCATTCATTTATAAACCTTGTAGAAGTACATTAGAGAAGCAAGCACAGCTGGTAATCTCCTTGCTCAGAGATCACATGGGGCTGGTTTAACATACCCGGCCTCCGTAGAGGATTGAGGGAGGCTGGAGGACTCTGCCGGTCACGTCGGTCATCTCATCTTTGACCATTATCCCAAACTCACGAACATAAGGGTCAGTGTTGAAACTCGCACTCCGCATCTGGAATTCAAGGCAAGGAGATATTGCTTGCACAAAATATACATAAAAGAGAAAGAAAGCTCTTTTCATGAGATTTAACATTTTCAAGAGTAATCATACTTGAAGAGATGTCCCTACACATGGGTGATGCCAAGCAACCCGAGCCTCTGTTAATTTCACTTGGATAATTTCAAATTTTGATGGCAAGTAAGCAAAAAATAATGAATTAATTGAAAATTAATCAACAGAAATCAAAACACTGAGGTTAAATTTGAATTTGAAAATTTCTCCAACAGAGAAAGCCTTCTAAAAACTACCAACAACTCCTAGGCAATCTCTTCTAGCAGCAGGAGGACGTTTGCTACCCCACTCTGCTCCCAGAGCACTCACCAATTTGCTAATCTCTTCTTGGCGATCAGGTGCCGAGCGGGCGGTTGCCCGAATCATAGTGGAAGTTTGATTGTCTGTCAGTTTTTTTATGCATCTTTGTCCTGCCACTATATTGCACACCTGAAAAAGCCCCACAAAGCTTGAGTTAAAACAAAAAAATTGCAATTTTTTTCTGCTTATTTACATGATCTCTAAAATTAGCTGCTGTTAAAGCACAATTTGTCAACAGTTCAGCCTTTTTTTCTCTGCCTGCCCTGACATAATGCATATGTTATATAAGATACATTATTATATGGAAGTTTGCTTGCCTCGAGAGGGAGGTACGTGTGTTTCTGCTCCTGTCCAACTTGTAAACATGGAAGATGAGGGTAGCGTAGAACTAATTTGTGCCTGTCCTTAAAATACTGAGCTACAGTGCATTCAACTGTTTGTCCATTCTCCTGCTGAAGTGGGAATCTGTGAGAAATCAAATGGGAAAATAAGTCACCGCGTTACCTAAAACATCTTCCCAGGCTTGCTCAATACACTTGGCACAAGTTAAGTTTGCTGGAAATTCCTCCTCTCTTTTTAAAATGACCTAAGTGTATTGTTTATAAATAAGATTCCGTCACTGTCACTGTCAGGTGTCTTTTAATAGTACCACAGAAGGTTATTTCTCTAACATTTGTTATGTCTGAAGCTTTAACATAAGCTCAATAACAATAGCTGAAGCTATTCCCTCAGACTGGGTGCCTCAGAAGAAACAACCATCATTTTCTGCTTATTTATGATATATCATGCAGAAAATATAGTCATTCCTCTATGAGATTCACAAAACCAATACCATTTTGAAGTTATCTGCAAGTCCCTGGTTAGTGATAAAACATTTCTTGAAGAGAGAAATGGCTTGGTAGTTAGCAAGATTAAGAACTTGATCCCAATAGACATTAAATTCGTATTCAACAACTCTAGGGAGTATTATGCTTTCTGTTTTCCCTGTGCTGAAGAAATCCATAAAGAAAAAAAAAATGAAACAGGCAGCTGGCCTAAAATGAAGGGATTGATTGAAGGTTTTAGAATAAAACAGAACAAAAAAGAACAGCAAGTCTGGTAAATTAGGGTATATTTTAAATAGTGACCCAGTAAAGTATAATTTTGCAAGATAGGTACCCGTATAGTATGAGATTAAACATATATTCAAAAAGAAGCAAAATACTTTACGTTTGGTGACTTGCTGGTCGTCTGGTGACATTGCACACTCTGTACTTTCTTTTCATTTGTCCACAGTGTGTTATCTCCACCTTTAGACCTGAAAATTGGGAAATATGTATCACCCCCCTTTCTTCAAAAATCAAGGGGGATTCCCCCAAAAGGGAGAACTGTCCCTGCTCCGCACATTTTCCAGCCCAAAACACCACCAGCACAACTAGCTATGCAGAAAACTTTCCCGTTTGCCACTACCCTCTCAAAATTACCTTGAATACCACACTTTGATGAAATGTGGTATTCATATTTCATCAAACACACACAAAATTAGTATTCATTCACAAAATGAATACCAGTTTTGCATTGCTTTCATATTCAAATAAAACCAGATGGAGGTGGACTATTAGAGAGAGAAAGTTGAATGAAAGGCACTAGCAAAGAAAGGGCTGTAAATATAAATTCCTTGTATATCTATACGTGTGTATAAGCTCATGAAGCTGCAGAATAACAGCATATGTTTAACCTCCCTATTAAAGGCACCAATAACTTGCCAAACAACATACAGATCTTTCCACACTGCTTGTCAGGGCTCCAAGTGACAGCTATTTTGAAAGCATCAGTAAACACCAAGTTGTCATGAACATCTCTAAAGCCTGTATCATAATATTTTCATTAGAAGATAAACTATTACCTCAGTTCAATCAACTTATGACCAATTTTGTTCAAAATCCAAGACTACTTATCTGAAGGCTGAAAATCCTTACGGAAAGAATAATGACAGTAGTATCTGCAACTCAATGCCTGCTTATTATTTTTGCACAACATTTACACTCAGCACAATCCTGTCATAAAGCACAGTCACCCTTCTCAGATATATAAGGTCACTAAGAGGGATGTCTGTGTCACCAGCCTACATCACCTCATACGTGAATACACAGGAAGAATCTCAATTTCTCAGAAGAAATATTATGAGTGAGCACTCAGTGAACACAAACAGCAGTAATTCCCTCTACTTACTCTGCAATTCAGTCATTTCTTATTAGAATAACTGTATTTTTCTTCTAGGAAAACATATGTATGAAATATGAAAAAACATAGCATCAAATTATTAGTAAAATTTGGCAGTCATTAGAAAAACTGAAGTCCAGGTAATTTTAAAAATATCAGTGAAGACCTGGATTTTACAAACGTACTGAAATCATGACATTCAAAGCTAGTTTTTATCTTCGCTATCAAATTGGGAGTTGCAAAAGGAGAAAAGGAATATGAAATTTGCATCCGTAGCTTTTATTTATTTTAGAAATAAAGAGTGGGAGAAACTTCAAGAAGAGTTAGAGAGCTAGAGTAAATATAATCTTTAGGTACCAGGAAGAACAGCAATATCCAAGTGCGAAGAAAAAAAATATATATATATTTTTTAAGGGATTGATATAATAAGAGATGCTGCTGTACATGCTCAGGAGAAAAGATCAGAGCAGTTTGCACTGAGATATTCTCAGATGCCAAACGCTTAGGCTGGGGTGAGGCACGAAGACATGGAGCTGTTTCAAGAGAACATGCAGTTAAAGGAGATGCTTGCACAACCACAAGCCAGGAGCTAATCTCAGTGCAATAAATTGCTACCCATCTGCTAGGAAGCTTTAGTTCATCCTGGCACTTAAAGCAAAATGTATCATCTTCAAGGTTTCACTGCAGCACTTTCATTAAAGGCAAAGCTAATTAAAATTAGCCTATATTTGCCACAGGCTAAAAGCACGTGCATATTAGCATTGCCACAGATTCTCTAATATGTGCTAACTTACGTACACACCTGAGCTCTAAGTGTATAAGGTTAAGTAAAAATAAATCTGCTTCGTTAGTATTTTACACTGGTGGTAAAAATACGGCTTTATACGTGATTAATCTCAACTGATGTAACTTTGCTTATAGTCACGAGTAACTCTGTAAATTTACAGAGCTCAAGCTACGACACAGGAGGAAAAAAGAACAGTCTGCCTCCCAAAAAGAAATCAGCTGCTACAGAAAACCTTTCTGAACATGTGGTTTTCATATATCATCACACTGAATTAAGCAACTTTATATTGTTATTATTACCTTTTATTTCTTTGGTAAACTTTACCCTTTGGGAATCTGTCAGAGGTTTCTGTTGTTCTTCAATACTTTTGAAGTCCAAAACTTCACATACAAACTCTATAACTGGCTGTGCTTTGTAAAATGCCGTCGCAGACACTATAGACAAACACATGTACATGAAGGTTATATTAGAGTAACAATGAAGAAATTGCTGAGAAATCCAACAAATGGGATTACATTTTTGGCTTGTCATTAAAGGAGAAAGGAGGAGGAAGGAGGATTTTTACAGGACCCACCATCAATATTTAACATCATTTTCCATAATGAAGGTCTGACTGATTGATGAAACCCAAACCAGACTTCTCTGCCACCACCTAAAGGATTTGAGCACCCTTCTGATGCTGTAAAAAAAGATCGGCCCACAGGAGTATACCTGGAATAAAGAAAGTGGATTCATTAGCTGCAGAATCAGATCATAAAACAAAAGCAGAAGAAAAAAAACAACAACAAATCTAAAGCATTTAAACAAGAATTAGTACAAATTCCTGCTCAAAAAACACAGAAATATCAGTGTTTCCTCTTAAGAAATAACCTGCAACTCTCATGAGGACTCACGTTGCACCTCTCACTTGCAGCTTGTTACAATGAGAAATTAGCTAGTACTCTGCTTTTTTCTTTTTAACCCATTTTCAGTATACCCTATTAAAACACCCATTAATACAACCTAAAAAGCTTTACAGAGTTCTTTGTTCTCTATTAAAAACTCAGCTATGATGCAGTCAGAAAATAATTAAGTAGCTCCAACATTAAAAACAACAGTTGCATAATCGTGTTCCTTATTTGCAAATAGCTTCCCCTGCAATCCATGGAAACTTTGCCTAGAGTAATAGACTGATCTAAAATATTTTTAGTGCATCTTTCGTGTTGGTATTTGAGTATTTCACATTTAATACAAAACTAATCAAAACCAGTGCTAATATTATTCTGTGAGCAAAGATGGGTGACTAACTGGTATGGGCTGTTTTCTCTGTTGTAAAAGCTGACTCTAATAACCTTTTTTATCCTTAACTTAGTATAGGATGTTTAAAGATTTTGCATTATTTTAATTCTCTGTTTCTCTGTTTAGTGCTTTAAAACAGAGAAATTCAGCCTTATTAAGCTTTGCTTTTTACTTTTGAAATGGACTTTAATTTGAACAGAAGTGTTAACAGCATTAATTTCTGCAACTTAGTGTCTTCTGGCTTTGACTGCAAATGCTGTTGGGTCCCACTTGCTTGGAAAAGGACATTTTTGAGGGTTTTCTGTAAGAATAGCTTTATCAGGTGAGACCAGTGCCTGTCTAGCTCAGGATCCCATGTACCAAATTGGCTATAAACATGTTTGAAACCAGCCTCCAACTTCTTGCAACCTGGGGGATGTCCCTCTCTTAAGACTATGGGGGAATGAGATATGGGTGAGATGGAAGGTCCCTCCCTGATCAGACCACACAAACATGGAATGAGGCTGAAGAGCAGCGAGGAAGGGGTCTCTTGTCCACACTGGAGGCGGCTAGTTGTACCCGATGGGCGGAAAAGCGGCTTCTCGCTTGCGCACACGGGATCTACTCTTATAGTGGTTGGTCTACCAAAGTACCTGCTATGTGAAATAGCCCGTGAAGCAGCATGAGCAGAAAGGCAAATTTCTAAACAACGTCAAGGTCTTCCCCTCACCTCATGGAAGGCAAGTGCCTCATGACCACATCCAGTGCCTGGATGGTCTCAAATGGGACACTTGGCAGCCGACCAGAAAGAGCATCATGTAAAGCCTGCAAACTCACACAGGACATCCACTTTATAGCCACCTTAAATATTCTGTCCTTCCCTTCTCCTGGCAGCGTGACCTCCAACTCCACCTGCAACAATGCCAAACAACAAACCAAGATGATTCTTTCCATTTAAAGGGAAAAATGAAAGGGGCTTAGAAGGGATCACGAATTCCTCTGAGCATCAACTCTAGAGCATGGGAGAAGACACAAAGCAATGCTGAAGAAAGAACAATTTTTTGGTACAGCCTCTTTTTAACAGCTGGGGTTTCCAAAGGTGTAGTACAGAAAACCAGCACGCTTCTCAACTGGCATCTACCTCCCTCATTTTGGAAGAGCTTGTGTTATCACCAGGAAGGTCTCAGAGAAAATCTGGAAACCTGAATTTGGATATCTAAACATACTGACGCGCCAACACTCAAAACATGAATTTCTGCATGTGCAAAATGAAATGTGGGCTGTCGTTACCTGCCAAGATGCATGAACTTCAGACCTGCTCTCCCTACAGCAGAGTAGTTTATATATACACAGTGAATACAGCTCAAATGAGAAGAAAAAATCCAGAAAGAGCTTTAAAAAAAAAAAATTAGAAATTACTGTTATTTCTAGATATCAAAGAATAGATGAATAGAAACAGATGAACGTTTTGATTTTTTTGCCCAAAACATTGACAAACTGTATTATTTTAGCTTAATTTAGCTATGATGCATTTTGTAATGCTGATTTCTCCTTTTTATTAGCACAAAGAATGCCTGAATATAAATGTTCCTTATCTACAATTAAGGTTTGTCTGAAAGGATTAAAACTTCTGGCAATGACTACAAGGAATAATAACAGCATCAGCAGAGTCTTGTGTAGGGTAAAAACAAAAACACTGGATTTTCTTGTCCTAAGGAGCTTGCAATTTAAATACAAAAGGCATCCACACAATAGACAAACTGTAATTAGTGGGGTAATGAAGACAATACATGAGTAACAGGCAGTTAATACATGCAATCAGCTGGTCTTCTGTGAT
This sequence comes from Crypturellus tataupa, assembly GCA_034781795.1. Classification (NCBI taxonomy): domain Eukaryota; kingdom Metazoa; phylum Chordata; class Aves; order Tinamiformes; family Tinamidae; genus Crypturellus; species Crypturellus tataupa. The sequence continues at coordinate 335,466 of JAWLRI010000795.1, forward strand.
GGTAAACTGGTTTGCTCATAGGAAAAAATAGTAAAAATAAAATATAAATGATAAGCCTTCCCATAAACTAAAAATCTAGTTGACAACTTAAGAGTAGAAGGTTAAAATTAACATTACAGCCTCGTCACTCCTCTAGCACAAACATTACTTGTCGGAAGAGCCGTGAAGAGGAAGGACGATGGAAAAGGGAGTCTGTAATTGCTGGGTCACTGCTTTGAATCTGGCCCAGATGATTAATCCTACCAAAAAAGCAGTGCAAATAGGGGCCTGGGTTACAGCTGACACAGGTTGGAAGCTTTTTCTGAGGTCTCTGCTATGTCGTCAATAGGTCCTCACCCTACATGTTACTTAAAAGGATGGAAAATATTTGTTACACTTGAATTACATTTTTTAAAAAAATTTCTCTCCTGCTGCAAATCAACCTACACCATTTTTATTACTCCTGACACTGCTGAATACATAACTGCTGATTATTAATGACTTTAGCACCATTAAATTAAACAAAGACTTTTCTGTCTTTTTATTCCTTCCTTCCTTCCCTCCAGGTTTCAATTTCCAAAGCTCCTTACCCATGATGGAATGGAAACAGATAAAGAACTGGACTACTTGTGTTGCAGTAACTGTGTCTCCCTGGTGGAAATAAAAGACATGGGATTGAAGAACTTGTATTCCAGTTGCTGGAGTGCCAACTTGGGCCCGACTCAGTAACAGATGCTTAAATTTTAAAAGCAGATATGCCAGAATTTGGAAAGTACTTTATCCAATAGCAAAAATATAATCTATCATTACACACAAACATGCTCAGTTATCTTGGACAAATTTATCAGTAAACTATCGGGAGCCAAGTCATTTAGCATAGCTTAACAGTGAATTTACATTGGCAAATTTGGACCAAACAGGTATTGCTGCTGAGTTTAAACCCATTAAAAATAACTCAATTAGAGTCAATGCTGAAGTACATAATTTTGAAACCAGTTCCCCAGGTTTCTACCCTCTAATATCTCACATGAATCACATGTTTTTTAAGAGTTTAAGACATACTAAGTCCATTAAAAAAATCATAATAAAAATTAGGACTAAAAATGATTCCATCATCCACATTCATACAAAAATTACCTACACTTTTAAGTGCTGCAAATTGGATTTTAAAGCTGGCATTTATGATTTAGTCCACTCTAATTTTTTTAAGTGCAAACAAGCACATTTAAGTTTGACAGAGTAAGCAATATATTAAATTTATACACACACATATATAGTTTTAAATGGAAGTCTTTCCCATTTTACTACTGAGAATAAATAGAAAGGCTAAATCCAACCCTTGACCTGTCCCAGGCTGCTCTACAGGAGTTTCTGCCTTCTGTTACCAGATAGCCACACAATCCTGGGGAATTCTGTACTGAGTTTCCTTTCTGAAAATTTAAACCTCATTACACAGCTGTTTTAAGTCGTGTTTTCAGCATATGAAGTACATTTTGTCCAGGAACCCAGGAGCTTTTTTCTTTTCCACGGATTCAGAGAAAAATAGGTGCACAGTTTCCAAGTAAACGCTTGGGTGCTTATCTCCCTGCACCGCTCTGGAAACCTCAAGGTCAGGATTTATGAAATAATACTATTTCTACCATATTTACAGAAATTGATATTATTTCAGCATTTCAAATGGGCAAAATCAAGAAGAGTGAGATTTAGTAACATGTCTGGGGCCATATACTGGATTAAGACACTGCCCTTGGGACCAGACTTCGCTTCCCAAATGGAACTGGAGTTCTCTGCATCAGCCTCCTGTTCAGTTTTTCAGCATCAGATTCACAGAGAGCACTTTTGTTACATGTATCTCTTAAACAGTTTTTGTTTAAAGGTGTATTAGTTGTTCCTGAATCTTACTAGGTAAGAAAACACTCCAGATTAAGTTAAAATTTAGTTCAAACTTTTAATTTTAGCACATTTTGGGCAAAAATAGAAATTATGTAGCAGGTTTGTTAAAGCTACAGGTAAAAGTGAGCTAGACTTGCTCTGAGAAGCTACAAGCAAAGAGGCTATTAACATCTTTATAATTTGGCAGTGTCCTATACATGGTGTTTTCCCAAGTGTTTAAGAGTAAAAACTAAGAAAATATTCTGTTAATATTAATTTTCTCTGAAAGGGATAAAGAAACAAAGAGAAGGACGTGTAAATGGGTTGGACAACCATAAGGGCCAAGAAGAAAAGATGAAAAGTGTTTATGTAGAAGGAAAGAGGTTATAAAAGAAGCAAAGTTGTCATCAAGGACAGAAGAAAAAGCCACAACCATGTGACCACAGGTGAGACTAGAGAGTACATTAGTGCAGGAGCAACAGGAGGAAGATGCCAGCAAGTTGGGTACCAGCCTTCTGGAGGATCAGTTTTTCCAAGAAGGCCACACATGGCAGATAAATCAGGCTCTGTTCCCATTTAGATTAAGGAATTAATCATTTGTGTGTTCAGTATTTCCAATAATAATTCTAGACGTAAGCAGATGTGCAACAAACTGGCTACGTTTGCTATATCTAGATCAAAACTAGATAAAACCCCAGTCATCTAATTGCTTCGGATGGGAAAAAAGGAGGGAGGAAAAGGAGAATTTATGAAAGTGAGCCTAAATGCTACGCACCTGAAGCCATCTCAAACCAACCTCCACACAAAAGAGCCTCCCCAGTGAGGTTCACACCAGCAGCCCTTTGCAAACTTGCACTGCTCACACTTCAGAACCCTGGCTCACTCAGAGCAATTAACAGAATTATGAGAGATCACCTCTCCAAAGAGCAGGTTTGCAACATTTATCTTCAGGCACACAGAGGAATTGAAGCTTCAAATGCATTTCCCATATTTCCCACCTTGGCTTTATTTCTCAATTTAAAGCATTTTCTGTGCTTTGACTAAGACTAATACACTGAGAAGCTGCCTCCAAATTATCATGTATACTCTGCAAAAGAAGGGCAGCAAATTTTGAGAAAAATACCTATCATGTAGGTAGTTGGGCAGCTCCTCTCAGGCTTTAGCAAAAAATGACAGATAAAAACTCTTGATTCTTATCCTGGGCAAGAAGAAAGCAGATTTACAGGCAAAATACCCACTTTTTTTTTCTTATGACACACTACTACACTACAGTTTTACCATGGACTTCAAAATTCAAAACATCAAGAGTAGAGGCCTATTTACTAAGGAGCTACTCAGCTACAGACCATACAGAATTATATAGGTTGGAGATTACCTGCTCCAACCTTCAATTAAAGTATCTTCTGAAGTCTCATTACATCAGGGCTTAATTTGATCAAAGTACTTTTTTTATTTGTCATAGTTTTTGATCTCCCATGATCTTAAATGCTCCCTATTGAGTTTTCCTAAATATTAGTTGATGAGCTGAAAAATAATTCAGACTGGCAAACACCAGCCTTTACTGCTTTCTGTTCACTCAGAACCACAGACCATTTTGGGGAAAATCAATAGTTGTACATTATAAATATCAGAGTAAGAGCTAGATGAAGGTGGAACTGTCAGCAATGTCAAGCACACATGATGCAGAAGAACTCTATAATCGAGTTTATAACACACTGCCACTGAATTTTGAAAGACCTGAGCTGTATTCCCAACCTGATCACACAAGCAAGTTTCCACATTTCTCTGTATTTCTCCTCTTACATTTTATTTCTGCTGTCTGCTCTGGCTGTAACCAATTTCTACAGGACAAGGCACTTTTTTCACTGTTACTGTAGGTGCCTTACCCCCAGCAAAGAGTGTAACAGCCCCTGGGAACTACCATAACACAAATGAATAATGAGAATGACCTGTATCCCACAGTGCTTCTAATCTAAATAAAAAGATGACAGAAAATTCAATCTGAAATTAGACCACAGAAGCACTGAACTAATTATTTTATAGGTTTTGTGCACTAACATGTTCTAATACAGCACTTGCTGCTTAATGAGTCATCTATGGGTACAGACATGTGTTTTAAAACCCCAGCTGGAGCAAGTGAAGATGTGAGGGCTCATGGAGGAGAGCAAAGCAGAACATGTGAGGGCTGCTCAGCTACTCCAGCGCCCAACTAGCAGGCTTAACCTAAGCAGTTTAAGCTAATTTGGCACTCTCGTTGCAAACGATTAGGGAAGGGATACACATGCCATTCTGCCAGTCAAGTGCTGGGGGAGTTTCTTCCAGCTCGTGGAGAGTGAGAATCAGCTTACAGGAGGCTTTGACAGGATTAATGAGCTGATACAACAGCTCGGTGCTGCCAAGAGGGCTGTTTCCTCTCCCAGACTCTTTGGTGTCTTCACTTTACCCCTAGCATTAGTCTGGAGCTCATCTCCATGCCTACTTGGGCAATTGATCTAGCTCACCAAAACAGCAGAAAACTATGAGAGCAGGGAGAAAAGAGACAAAAGAAAGAAGGGATACAGGAAGGAGAGTGACTCTTTGAATGGCAACAAGCTCATAATTCTTTCAGCTTGTCTTGTCAAACCACCTCAAGTCAGAAGAAAAACACATTTATACCAAAAACATACAGTCAGTTGCTGGAAAGGCTCTACAAATATCACATTAAAATCTCCAAGTACAATTAAAAAAAAAAAAAAAAAAACTTACTTTATCTCTCCCGATAGGAAGCGGCATAGCTGTATAAAGATTTTTTCTTCCATCAAATACTGGTTTGCGATCTCCAAAGATCTGTGTTTTAAAGTGCTGAACCATATGCTCCACTATTTCTCTGGAAATACAAAAAGATTGTTAAATCAATGGTTTGGTTTTGTGGTAGCAAATGAATACCATCACTAGCATTTATGAAAATAGCCTTAGCCCTCTCCCCAAAATGTCATATGGCAAATGAAAGGTTTGTCCACTGTTGGGCATTAGAAGCAAGATTTGACTGATCTGATTGAACCCAACGTTTTCACAGACTACACTGTTTTCTTGAAGCAGCTGTTTGCAGTTTTTTCAGACTGAAATTTTTCGTCACCTTTTCCGTGATACACTTGACAGGGAATGTGAAGGATGGACCAAAAGATGAGAGGACTGAGAACCTTTTAAATAAAGACTATCAAACATTCCCCACCATGTTTAACCAGCATGATATTCCCTCTCCTGATGACAGTGATACACAAGCTTTTCTGCACCACGTTCCCAAGGATTACTTTTAAGCCTAAACTTTCCCCACAGCTAGAACACCAGAGTTCACCAGATCCCATGCATCCTAAAAATGCCTTTTAATTTAAGGTTATGGAATCAGATTTAGCATGATGGAAACATTCACCAAGTTCTTGCTAAGCTGCAATGTTTATTTACAACCTGGCTGTGCAAAGCAGTTCGCTAGCAAGTTAGTGGCTACTGAAATCACAACATCCTCTGTCACCAAAGGTCTTGGGTTTATATATCCCAGACATCCTTCAGGCTATATAGCATATGCCTGTAGAATTTGATATACATCTTCCAGGCAATGAGTTGCAGACAACTGATACATAAGCAGTCTGCAACTCGCTGCCTAGAAAATCCTATAGACATGGCTTGGGGCAAAAAGGGTATTAGAAATTTAAACAGACAAGGAAAGGAAAGCCACAGCAAGCTATTTCTTCAGAATTGTTCTCAACTAGCTTGCACACAGGCTGGGCAACCATACCCTATACTGCTTTACTTGAAAACTTAACTGACAGAGCATTTAGCGAGATGTTACGACGATGTTTGCAGCTGCAAAATTCAAAGAGGAAGCTCTGAGGTGAATGACACTGTAAGGAATGAAAGCTGTTTTAGTTAACAATTTCTTTGCTACGTCCCAAGGCTTTAGCACAAGATGGGTCCATTGAAAGGAACTTGTCTGACCACTGCAAGAGTAAAAATAAAACTTGGTCCAGTAATTTCTGCTTCAGATCTGCAACATCTCACTGAACCACTACATAATTTGGAGGGTAGAAGGAGGGAGATTTTTTGACCTTATGTTAGATATTTGGAGTAATAGAATCTATTATCTTAGGAGGGAAGTCATTCTCTGATTGTAAACTCTCCAGTATTAACCTGAGCACTATTTTAATGACGATTTTCAAGCTTCAAGACACACTTAGCAATGGTGTAGAACTTAATGAAAAGTGATTTTTTTTCTCTCTTTGAAGTTGAACGAAAGAGCATTTACCCTCTGACATCAGTCCTTTGGGACTACTTTTCAGGTGGGAACCCCAAACTACTGACTGCCAGCAGAGCACATTTTGATCCTTTTAGAGTTTTCGCTATCCTCATGAATTGAACTGAGGACATCCATGGTGTCAAAGCAAACGTTACTCCAGTCCTTGCTCTGTTCATGCAGTCATAGGTTACAGGGTAATAAATCTTAATATAAAACTGAAGAATGAAACTGGGGCAGATGAAGGAAAAAGATAAAAGAATGAAAATACAATTGCTCTCTACCTCTTGTAGGTGCTACTGTAAATACCCAAATGAATTAAATAACCAAATGACTAGAAAAGAAGTAAACTGGCTCCAAAAATTATTATGCAGTCTCCGATTGTAAGTGCATTCTGCCAAATCCTACATGCATGTGTATGTGCACACATAAGTACGTGCATAAATACGTGCATATGCATACATATGTATTTACGGAGGACTCAAACGTCCTGGCTAGCACACCCCCAGGCACACGTTATCCTGTGGATGTGCAAGCAAGAATAAGCACTGCAGTGAAGAAATAAAACTTCATTAAGTGAACCCAATTTGTATTCTCGCCATGCTGCACTGAGAAACACTCACTGTACTATGGAAAGCATTCACAACAACCTCATTTACTGCAAAAGAAACTTAATCCATGTAGATTTACACTCGCTCCCGTTAGCACAAACAGATCAGGTCCAAAACTGTCAGCAAAGAAGCAACTTATTACCGAATATAATGTGCCTTTTTGTCAGAAAAACTATTTTATTATTTACCTTTGCCTTCAACGAATTTTAAACTGGCTTAAAAGTTAAATTTGTAATAGAGAAAAAAAACAGCACAACAAAGTGTAATACATAATTAGCAGTTTTATGGTATCATTCACAGACACTTCAGTGCAACACTGGATAACATACTCCACTTTATTAGTTCATGCTGGGAAAGCATTGGCTTTTGGGGGCTTTTTGGACTCCACAGTTTACGTAGGGCTGCATAGTTTGCTCACTACAACCTTTTTTCAAAAACGGGAAGTTTTAGCTCTTGGATATATAAACAGCCCATTCCAATCCTCTATAGTCAAGATGTAGGTAGGTCTGATGAAGCCACTTGTGGTTTCTAGTTAGTGCCAAGGCTTGTTCTTCATTTCACTTTTGGCAGCATCACTCTTTTCCAAGTCAATAAGGTTGCCACACTGTGACTAATAGGGCACACATGCAAAACACAGGACTTAATTGCTTGTTTCCTTTGTCAGCTGATCCATGTTTTCACCTTGCTATCTGTTTCAGGAGCATAGCTTTCCCTTATATAGAAGGGAGGATAATTTCTTACCTAATTTAGTTCCTTCAAGATCTCCTCCCAGCACTATGAGTGAACGGGTTTACCTCCCCTCATCAGTAAGGGAAGATAGCAAAACAAGCTGGTATCACACCTGCGTGGCTTATTGGCCCATTTATACTTCTATATTTAACCAAGTACCATTAAAAATCATATTTATCAAGTTGGCATATACTGAGTTAACTCCACTAGAGTTAATACAGTTTATACCAATGTCCCCAGTAGCTTTGGTGAGCAGCTTTTTAAAATAGGAAAAAGTTTATACAAAATAAAGGACCATTAGCACAAAAGTCTTAAAGAATATGGCTTGGTAGATAAAGTTTTGGAGGAAGAAAAGTATAAGAAATTATGCCTAGTTATGGATAGAAAGAGATGGAAAATACCAACAAAAACAATAATTAAAGATGGATTCTCCAAAATAGTCAAGGAAAACTGGCCTGAGGGTCCAGCATTTTCCAATGAAAACATGAACAGAAATAAACTGAGGAAAAGCAACGCATGCTGTTACCTGTTAACTCTTCTAGGGCATTTTTCTGGCTTTATATCCAATTCATAATGGTAGATATCTATTTTAGGAATGTCCATTTCAAAGAAGTTGGCCTGCAGTTTGATTGTTCTCCCAGAAGTCCCAAAATCTGGTCGGGGGGGCGGTTTGAAGGCATATCCCTGTATTGGTGGTGGCAGCGGTGGAGGTGGGGCAAGCACTGGGAAAAAATGAAAAGAACACGTTAGCAATGCTATTTTACTATAGTGTTTATAAGAAATATTGTATATTTCCACGGTGGCCGATTAGTTACTATACTTCCTAGCACTTATTATTAAACAAAATCTTTAAATCAGTTGCATTTCTGTACTTGCAGACGAGTAAGCTAGATGGGAAATGGAGAGGCTGAGCAGGTGCTGCATTATAAGGAGAAATCTCGCCAAAGCCAAGTCCGCTTACCATGTTAAATTGAGCAAACAGCTATAAGATAGAGTTTCTACAACTTAAAAACACTTTGGGATCACATTTGAATAAGTTGCATGCAAGTAATTGTAAAGCCAAACACAGGAATCAGTCCTGCCTGCTATTTCCTTTAGCTAGAAAGCACACAGAATTCACGGTTTTCTATTGCTGTACTTTACTGAGTTTAATTGGTAGCTGGCTGATATAGATAATAGTGTGAAGCAGAAATATAAAAGCTGCTTGTGATTGTTTTAATCTAGGAGAACCCATTAAAAACCCACTGCAATGTTCATTAACACAACCACCACTGCTCTTCCAACCTTACTATCCCTATGTGGAAGTTGTCCTGAATCTCATGGGCATGAATCTCATGTCCAGAAACATCCTTCTGCTTTTCAACCTTTCTCTTCACGGCAATGTTACAGACACTGTTTTTCACATGAAATCTTTCTTTCCATCTTCTCTTAGCTTCCTCCTCCTTCTCACTGTCCCAGGAACTTGTCAAGCTCCTGCATTTTCAGGTCACCTTCCCTCACCCTTCTTATTTTACTCCCACCTGGTGATCAGTCAGGAAGTGCCACGTCCATCCCACATGTTTACGACTGATCATCTTCCCCTATACTGGAAGGTAACTGTTAACTCCTGGCTATATAATCTTACAGATAATATTATTTTATATAAGAACCAATAAAATATATCACTTCAACATGTTTCAGTTACTCCTTTCCATATGGTAGTCGGGTTCTCCTTCCTGCTCATCTGTGTCATGACAAGATTTCATCTACTTGTTTCTTACAGTTGTGCAAAGATCTTTAATGAAATAATTAACAGGAGCACTCCCAAACTTAATAGCAACTTTCCCTGCTCAACACCTACTCCCTGCTAGTTTTCCTCACTTGCTTTTCCCAACTCTACTATCCTGACTTTGGGGAACAATTTTCCCAGTTATCAGATAATTTATCAAAATTCATATAGTTTGGTTTGATATTAGGAATGCGGTAGGGTTTTCTGCACGGGCTTTTTAGTAGTATAAACAATTCCTGGGTTGTAAATTCTTGGCTAGCATTCAGGAAGCTCGTCCCAGGTCTTGTCTTCCAAATATATTCCCACCTATACAACAGTAATTTCTTTCTTCCTTTCATAAAAGAGGCATTGAACATCACACACCAACTCAATAGATTCATTAAAAATGCTTCCTACTAAAGATTTGAGCTTTCATTACCTAAAACTTTAGGATTTTGCAATCAAACACCATTCTGTCTCCCTAATTTTAAGTACACCTGTCCCCTCACTTTTGCTTTTCGTGCAAATGCAGCACTGCTCATTAAAATATTACTTTTACCATACATCTGACCTGCCTTCACAATATCATCACCTTTAGGGAGAAATTCAGCATTTTCTACGTTTCCACACAACACTACAGAATCTTTCATCTCAAATCCAATCCACACTGCAAGAAACCCATCTCTTTTTGCACTGACACACATGAAGGAAGTTAAAATACTTTCCTGACTAATTCCACTCAGCCTTTGGTCACTTCCCTCTTATCCCCATGCTTTTTGATGCCTGAGACAGATTTCTGCACTGATCTGTCTTTTTTTTTTTCCTAATCCTCATAGGATCTCTGCCTATTTGGAGGTTTTTCTTAGGGTGATTACCTCAGGCTCTGCAACCCCTCTCTCCCCTCACTTGGCATTACTAATTTCAAAAGTATCTGGATCTTCAATTGGAAGGAGCCAGCTGTTATGTCTATGATAACTAACAGATTTATTTATAGCCTTTATTCTACAGCTGGAAAGTACCACAGAAGCTATTCCCGGGAATATTTATACTTGCAGCATTGCAAAGGTTTCTATTATCCAGATCAGGCCCTGGGAATGTGCAGTGAGCGCTCAGCTCTGCTCTAACCATCTCAATTACCGTCTTTTTCCAAAGAAACATTGACACTCACCGACTGTTTCATCCATTCTCTTGCTTATTTCTCTACAGCCCATCACTGCATTAACATCATCATTTCTATGTCCTTCCTTATGTAACAAAACATTCCCAGGAACCGCTATTTCCTGTTAAATTTTCTTATCCATACTGAGCATTCCCCCTCTCTTTGCGGTCCATTCCTAGGTCTGCCGACATTTCTACTGCCACATCCCAATTTCCCTGCCCATTCTCTTTTTGTCACAATTAGTTTCTGAAAACTCAATAAATAAATAAATATACATATATATATAGGATTGCTTAGTACTTCACAGACGTGCAAGGAAGATACAAGTGTTCTGGGATCACAACCAGTCACTAAAACATAAATGTATTAATGTATACGTGATGCTCACAAACAGGGCAATTCTATGGGAGCTTCAGGGACAGAAGTGAGGGCACACACTCGGTTGTGAAAATAAAACCAAAAAACGAGAGCAGCAAAGCTGTGATCACACTGTTTTGTAGCACCCACATAAGCTGGAGAGGAACAGAACCACGGTGCTCAAAGTAAAACAATTGCCGCCACGTATTTTGATTTGAAACACTTTTTAAAATGATAGCTTTTTTATGAGCCAATAAAAATGGAAGCTATTTCTGGCTCAGCTCACCAGACAGAAACTTATTTAGGGCAGGGTGGTGTTCGGATGAGATAAGTGCTGTTTATTGAACAGCAGCACTGACCTGATAAGAAGCTAACCTATATTTTTTTACCACATAAAACTCCTAGGCATGCGTTAGCTACAGGAGCAAGGGATGCAAATTTAACTTCAGACCACAACTAGTGATCAAAGTTGATTTTTTTGGACTATTTCTTCAAAATAAGAATTCAAAATCAAGCTTTCTCATGCTAGATGTATTGCAGCAAGTACTCGTGGTGTTTACAGAGTCACGAAATCCTCACATCAGCCACATCGGGGCAGCCAAAAGGTCCCTCTCCTAACGGTTACCAGACTGGCAGACAGGTCTAAAGAGGATATAGCTCCATTGCTCCTTTCTACTGAAGCATAAACTTCAGCCTTAATCAATAAAACGAGGTTGCTGCGTCCAAACCGAGTCAGGAAACTAGTCACACCGACACAACTCCTTGTAACGCTCGAGTAACCCCCCACGCTCCTCCACAGTGTTACAGGAGCTACAGAGAGGTGAGAAGATTTTCCTAGAATAAATGTTCCTACTTAGAGGGGTTTTGTGGTGCGCTGAGATGCCTGTTACCAAGGATGCAGCTGAACTCATGTCCAAAGTCGCTCTCAGGCAATTTTCCCAATGCACTTCTGCCTTACTCAAACATTCCCATTTCTCAGACTCCTTGGAGAGCACGGATTGTGCACGGAGCTCTATATGCATACCTGGCTTTTACTTTCAAGGTGCTGTCAAAGGAGGAATGAATTCGAAGAAAGATGAAAGACTGGTAAACTAGAGCATTGGTGGGATATGTAGCTGAAGCGCCTCACTTAGTGCTCCCTGATGATATTAATAAGAAGAAAGTTTCAGTTTTGATATAATGATTGAGATGACAAAGAAAACACCAAGTTCTTATTTTAAGGCTTGAAGTAAATTAAGCTGGATGCTGAACAATGAAGTGCCAGCACTTTGCCTTTAGGCTTATTTTTATTATGAGAAACAGACTTCCTATTATAATTCACCCAATTTATGCCGAGCAAATGTTCAGAGTGATCAGATTTGAGAATGGCAACTTCTACAACAAGAAAGAAATCTGGAAGTAGAGAAATAACAGTTTCACAGCACTCTGAAACGAAAGCAAACCGCAAGCGATACTTGCTGCCAGAAAAAAGCGGTACAGAAAGTATCCCCCGGCACAGCCAGGCCACCACAGCAAAGTCTGGATGGCTCCACGAGCGCAACACGCTCCACGTGCCCCTTTCTCCTCCATCCTAACACTGAGATCAAAACTAGAGAGAAGAGCGTGACTCAGGAAACTGCTGGCCCAGAAACTCCTACCATATAAAGGCTGCCAGCAAGCCCCGTTTTCGAGTGCGCGCCGCCCAGCTCATCTCCTATGCTGAAACCCGTGCAATTGTGTAACTGCAAATTTTCAGGGCAATTTGATTTTATAGCCCTTTCCCAGACTGAGAATATTAATTCTTTTTGTCTTTTTCTTTCTTTTTTTTTTTTTTTTAAGCTTAATAACAAGCTTGCTTGGTAATCTGGAAGCCCTGATGGTCAACACTAAACTTCAGCGTTAAAGGTTTGGGGCCCTGAATTACAAAATTTTAATGTGCAGTTAAAGGCTTAATGAGTTCTTAAATAAGAAGGGGCCCAACTAGTTGCATCTAAAGGCTTGTTGACACAGGAAATTGCTGGAGTATAATTATACCAGTGCAATTATATCAGTAAGTTTCCTCAGGTAGCAAGTCCTAACACATTTAATAATCAGGTGGTGCTTTCACAACTTTAAGACTATTTCAGCACTGAGTTAACACGACCCATGTCTTTTTGATAGGAAGCATCTCTAACCCCATTTTTCTAAAAATAGAGTCTCTAAATGAAACTTCTGTTAAGGAAGTCTTTGGAAGCTCCACTTTCAGTTAAAGTTCCCAGTATTGGACAACAGGACAGAACTTCTGCATTCCCAGAAAGGGGAAAATCCCCAGGATGGGGGATTATTAAGATACTGCTGCATTTTGATTCAATATACCCTTAATTTAATATACCTCCTGCAGTATTCAATTCCATGTGCCTTGCTTGATGATCCCAACCTGTCTGCAGACGGCAGAGCAATACAAGCTCCTTATAAATTACCTTTTATAGGGTGGTAATATAGCTGCATGGGGCCTTCAGGTGGGTCACTGATACCATCCTTTGCCTTTTCCAAGCCCCTGAGCCTTGGGAAAAGCTTCTAAGCTCAGCCTCAGCTGGTGGTTTTGTCTCCAGAACCCCAGGAAAAAATAATGACAGACAAATCTGTTGATCATGATCAAGCTAGAAATAATCAAGCAAAACAAGGGGCAGGAATGTTATCTGCTTGAAGGGGCTCTCCAGAAGTGGAGGGTATCATGATAAGAGAACATAGGTCAGATGGGACTTTAGGGTGCAATTAGATTAAGCTCCTTGGATCTCATCCAGCCAAGTTTTCACTGTCCACTAAGGCAGAGCTCCCACAACCTCTGTTGTAAACCACTCTTGTGTGTCTGATCACTCTCCTGGCAAAATAAAAACTTTTCTCTCCTGAAATGCAGTTGAGACTATGGGCCAGATCACTAAAGAAGCAGACTCTGCCAGAAGCACACAACACACGCTGGCAAGTTCCTGTCCAATATTCCCTTAAAATATGGAGTTTCAAAGACATTCGCAAAGATGGAGGTGTCCTACTAGACAAGGGCTCTTGTCTGGGGGCGGGTTTCAGCATAAAATTGAAGTAAAACGTGATGTTATCACAGCAAGAGACCAAAGAAAAAGTAAGTTTCCACCAATGGTCTCTGAACTACAAAAGACGACCCAGCAGCAGTATGGAAGACAACACATTTAAAGCCTTGATACACACACTCAGAATACAAAGTTAAGGCTTTTCTTTTTAATTAACAGCTAAAAAGGCTTTGAGCCATCGTTTTGTTACAGTTGTTATTTTAGAGAGAAGTTTAACTTTGACATTGGCTTTCTGTTGAGAACCGTTGCAGAAAGATAGGGAGAGGACCTGCCGTGTTTTGCAAGAGATAAAGAAAATTCAAAGCTGCAGCTAATAGTCTCTTGATATTACAAGGGTAAAGGAATGTATATGCAACCTGTGTATGTTCCTCTGCTGCTCACTATTAAACATGCTTTGGAGTATGGAAACTATGTGACATCTTGACTGAGGCGTTTTTTACGTCAGTTGTTGGGTCAGATGATGTACAAGGTAATGGACTTATCCATTAACCCTAAGAAGTGAACAAACTCAGCCCTAGGAAAGGAAATAGAAAAGGGGATGATGTGGTCAGAACTTCATTTGAATGTAATGTCTCTCCCAGTGTTACTTAGCAAGGTGGTTGTCACAAGACTTTTTTAACCTGATAAGCATCCAACAGGACTGGAAATAAAGGTGTGTTCTCCACATCTTTTCCAGTCATGTTGTGGCTGTTGAATCATTGCTCACACTGCTAGAATAACCCCTAAAATGCTACCCACAGTTAGACTGCTCAGGGATGTGCTCTCCTTACTCCTCAACATATTTGGATCATCCCGCTTCTCCATGAAATAGCTGCTTGTCCCAGGCATCCTCACATCTACAACTGCACTGCAAATCCAAGCCCTAAAGCAACTTAACTCTCCTCACACTTCTCAGTCTAGAAGAAATCTCTTTTCCTGTTCTGGTCATATACAAACTATGCCCAGATCTGGCCAAGGACTGATGAAGGATGTGATGTCCTGCTACGTTCTTGATGGGAGTTTCTCCCTCTATAAGTCCTTCTGGTCTCTCAAGGAGCAACTCCCAGGCTTTGCGACCCCAAAGCAACCCCAAAGCCAAGAACCTGGCTAAGGTATATACACAGCTAGTGGCAAGGGGAAAGTTAAAAACAAGAAAAAAAGAGCTGTCTTCACATCTGGTCATGTTTTAAGGCCACTAGAGGAGTTTCCTCAGAATTTCAGGTGTCTTGGTGTACTTGATGGCTTCTAATTTCTAAGTGTTGCAGAATGAAGTTAAATACTTCAATACGCAGTTGGAGTATTGGATAAGCAATGTTGCCCTCAAGCCTTTACCACCGTTACGTTCAGACGACGTGCTCTAGATACCATTTTTATGGTGTAGTCATCACTTAGTAATGAAAGAATTTATAGAAAATGAATTCTCAAATCAGGCTCAATTTTGTTATTTTGTTTGGGATAAATAATGGGTTACAGATCTTTTCCTGCTCTACTTATCCTCATCATTTCCCTCCATCCTGTGGTATTATGGGCCACGTCAACTAAAAAAGTCACCAAGTGCCAGTCTTATTGCTTTTCCCACCTTCTTCTTGCAACCTAAATCTTCAGTTATCGTACAAAATTTTAATTATTAACAAGCTGGTTCTCATCCGCTTGATACTTTTAACAACCAGTCACTTACATTTAGGGCAGAGCAAAAGAACAGAACATAGGAGGAAAGTGTTGACTCTGTTGTTACTTTTAATAAGCTTTTTAATAGGATGGACTTTAATGTTAATATTTTTAATTATTTCTAATTGATTTCTTTTCATTTAATAACAGTGTTACTAGTGGGGATAGATTTAAACTGTAAGAAAACATGACTGAAATCCTTCTGCAGGGATGCAGAGAAATGCTTTTAATTACAAACTGCAATACTGAATTAAGGCATCATTCGAAACAGTGAGCCTCATCAAAACAATACCCTGAATGTTCGTGGCTCTCCCACAAGCAAGCAACCCAGCTTAAAGTTCAGCGTGAATTCAAATTACAGAATAAGTCAGTCTTTAGGCAAACCTCTACTAAAACAAGGGCAGGAAATGGAGAACATTCTTAGTGCTGCTTAGTACATTTGACTTTAACAAGTTGCTCCTTTTTCCTTACCTTAGAAAATCAGGTTCAATTTATTCCAGGTAACTTTTCTAATGATTTAAAATTAAAAATGAAGCTGTATTTTCTATATTCATAAAGAACAATGTCTCTATTCAACTGAATCTCCGTTATTTGCCATTCCAGAAGACTGATATCGCGTACATCTTGTAAGAGAAAACACTTACTAGCTTCCACACCTTCCTCCAGGCTGCTTCTCCCCAGTAAAAGAGGACAGAAACTCTGATCTCTTCATCTCACCTTATCCTTCTTTTACCTCCAGTTTTCAGCAAAGTTGCATTTTGGGACCTTCCCCAAACTTCCTTGCAAATAGTACGAATTAATCTCCAAATTACAGGTACTGGACAAAGTGACCGGAGCAGAGTCACCCTTCTCAGTACAACGTGGCCACCCCAACCTCTCCACCAACTCCTCTTCCTCCCGGATCCCCTGCATTTACATCCTTTCTCTCCCCTCCTGCCTTCTGCAGCGCTAGCGGCTGCAGCGGAGTCCAACACTGCGGTAACTCGGGATTTGCTCCTGCTGCTGCCATTTCTTCCCAGTCTGCTGGAGATTGGTTCCACGCAGGCCCCAAATCTGTATTCCCTGCGGTATTCACATTGTATAACATTTAATGAAACACAGAAATGATTTCCTCCCCATTTTTTGAAGAAATAAGCTGGGATGGCCATATTCTGTGCTGTACCTTTGCAAGCACGCTCGTATTCCCCACAGATATTGCCTAGCTTCTTCAGGGGGGTGTAAAAATCTAAAAATATAAAGTTACTACCGTGCCTAATATACAAAATTAAGCCATTAAGCTACTAACTCCAAAGCCACACTTCCCTAGAAAAATAAATCATTGTCCAGTTCTACTCTGAATTAATCTAAAAGCACGAACACACTGGAGGTTTCATTTCGGAAGAGAAAATGCACAGTTAAGAGTCAAGACTATGACTTATCACTTTAGATAATGAAAGGAGCTGTAGCAGCATCTTTAATATGCAACAGATCCAACAGTATCTAATGCGGTTTCAAGAGATAGGGCTGTGGTTTTCGGTGTCGCTGTAAAGAAGGGGTAAAGTGCAGGTTTATAATAGCGGAATAATTGAGATAGAGCAAGAGTGTAGGCAGCGGGTACAAGTCTCCTATGAGAGTTTCTTTCCTATCACATCTTTTCCCCTCCACCTGCTCCCTGTAACCGGTCAAAGTTGCCGAGTTGGCTGATGTAAGTTTGGATTCACAGGTGGCACTGGGGTGGCACAGTGTGACACAGGCTGAATGGGCAGAGCAGATAGTGACATCTTTACCATGAGAAGATCCAAATGCCCACAGGAATTTTCTGCAGAAACTCTCCTCCCACAACAACACTGTCAAAACCTAGTACCTAAATCCTGTTAATTTCAATTTTGGGGTTGCAGATTTCTTCTGAATGACAAGTACCTAACAACAACAACAAAAAAATATGCCTACTATTAAGCTTAAGTTTGTTACAGAGAGGCCCGTATCTCCACCGGATGTTTACATGAAAAGGTTAGTGTAGTTAAAAGAATACTCCTGTATTCTTTCTGCATCTACACCTCTCTTCTCCTAAATGTTCCCTCATTAAACACAGAGGTTTCCCTAAAGAGAAAGGCACCTGATTCACCGAGACATTCATTCTTCAGCATTGTCATTTCCAGCTGAATTTGATCACTTTCTCAATTCTATTTTTGTCTGTGGTTTTGAGGTTGGGTTTTTTCTTTTTAATCTTGTACTAAGGTTTTCAACAGAAACATTTAAGTCAGAAGAGTTGAAGTTGAGGGGAAAGTACGTTTGCGAAACCTGACATTCAAGAGCAAGTTAGCAGGGGAAGAAAAACAAAAATAAAAAAAAACACACAAATGAAAAAAATCTGGTTCTCCAGAAGTCTTTAGACTTGTTTTCCATAGGGAGCACATGAAGATTTCAGAAATGATGGAGAAGTACAAGATGGTGAGAGAGGACAAGCAACAGAAGAACAGCTAACAGCAAGCAGAAAGGGAACAGCCACAAAAATCCCAGAGTCATGCAAAAGGACAGCGGAACAAGTTTATTATCAAAGGATGAGCAAAGCCAAGAACACAGCAATGTTTAGACAGAAATTATATTCTTCATGTATAGAAGCCTGTCTTTTAATAGTGAGCACGAAACAAGTTTCAGAAGGTACATAACGAGGCCCCAGTAATAATTATGTATTAAAGCCTTACTCATCTACATGACAAGTTTAGCTTCAAACAGTTTTCAAATTGCTCTAGTTAAGCCAGTGAAACCTCCTGTCTCGGAAGTATTTCTAAAATTGGCTTATTTAAAATAAATCACAACTGACACATCCACACACTTCCTACTACTAATTTTGAAGTCACATCTCACTTTTCTCAAGCCAAGAAGCTGTAACAAATTGCATTGCTAAAACCAAGAATACCAAAAAGTGCTACTAGGATGAGAGGTTCTCAAGATCTGCGACACAAACGGCACTAAGAGCCACCCACGGTCACGTTGCTGCCTCACAAGGCAGTTCAGCCTCTGGCCAGAAACTTTTTTTTTTCCCCCTAGGCCCTGAATTATCACAATGATTCCCTGTGTACAAGTCTGCACCGTAAAACCAACAGTTTCAAAAGCTTAAGCTCCCTGAGATGACATGCTGAGAAATGTGGGTTATTCCTCAAAAGTGTGAGGACTTTGCTTTTTAATATATGTAGGCCCCTTGTTTCAACCACGTCCCAAAAGAGGTAGGAAATGATGTAAGACATACAATTCACGTACTGTTTAAGTACAGAGACTTCAGATTATACATTCTTTATGAAATTATGTGTTACGTTGTCTAATTCTTCACACAGAGGAAGAGCTGACGTGCAGCCTACTTTCCATGTTTTGATTACAAAATAAGACGTATCATGAAATAGCACCAGGTTGTTGCCAGCAGAACTGTTAGGAAACACATCTGGGATTGTAGAACTGTGCCTTTGCTTCATATCCCTGAAAAGTTGAAGCATTTAACACTTCTCTCAGAGAGAAACCTTTACAACTACAGAGCTATCACAGCGCATTTTAACTCTGGAACCAAGGGTCTAACAGCTTCACTTTTGGCCATAATAAATTCACATACAGACAGAAGTAACATTGAAAGACAAGTTTTGCTTTCATGCAGCTGTTCAGTCTGCCCTGAAGTCCCAAAACTTGTATTATCATGAGTGCTCCTGCAAAGGAGGAGAGCAGGTAAAGCTAACGGGGGAGCAGGATGAAGGCAAGGAACAGAGGGGTTTGGTTTTAGTTGGGGCTGAAGACTGCACTAGGGAGCCTCACACACCAACACCAGCATGACCATCTCTTTCTGCAGCAGTGCTAAGTCAGGACAGTTTAAGAGGTATGTCAAAGTACAGGCTTACACACAGACAGCTTTTACATCTCCTTTTGGCAGCATGGAGCTTATTTTTCAGGTGCCTGTTTAATAAAAACTAAAAGAAGATGGAGTAAAGCATGCAAAAAGACAAAAGTAGCACTTTCAAGAATACTAACAAAAACAAAAACAGAGAGAAAAGTGCAAATGGCAACAGGGGAGAATGAACTATTCTCACAATAACTGTGATTAAAATCTGTTTCACAACCTTAATACAACAGAAATTTGGCAGCACTGTGGACAGCTCAATGAGAACTGAACTTGGAAGACACCAGAGAGCAAAAAGATCAAAGCAAGCTTTGGACTGACTTAATTACAACACTATCAAGACTACTTATCTAAATCAAAAGCTTCCTGCTTGACTATGCCCAAATTTCAAAAGTCATATAACTTAAAAAAAAAAAAAAAAAAAAAAAAAAAAAAAAAAAAAAAAAAAAAAAAAAAAGCCTGGTCACTAGGTATAATATAGCTCCATAAATGTAGCAGAGTTGTAAACAAAGATATTTAAATGACAAATGTCAAATACGTTTCCTTACTCCAAAAAAAAAAAAGGAAAGATTAAAGAAACATATGAAATAATGCTCACAGTTTTTTAAGAGCTAGTTGTAGCCCACCAGAAGAGCAGTAAGAGCAAAGTAAGTTCAAATAGAGAATTAAAAAGAATTGTGCTAACCTGTGATGCCCCACCAAACATCCTGAAAGACACTATTAAAGTATTTTCCCGAGTACATGAAAAATTATGGACAAAAATAGAGATATCAGATCAGTTTAAGGATTAAAAAAAGAGTCCGCTGTGAACAGTGCTAGCAACTCTTTCTTTGAAAGATCACATAAAAATTGTTACCAAATTACTCTACTACTAAATTACACTCTGGAGTAAGGCATGAGATACACTACACAGCTCCAGTCTTGCTGGGACTGAAGCTATTTAGGTCTGTCTTTTATACATTCCAGATTTTGTTAGCACAAAGCTTTAGAAAAACTTTAAATTCAGTTTTGGATATTAAAATAAATTGGACAGTAAAAAAAAAAAAAAAAAAAAAGTGTTCTAGGTTAGAAAGTGAGAAAGTTGCCTAGCTGATAGTTAAGGCCACTTTACACGTCAGTACACTCTGAAGGCTACTCTTCATGTAGATCATAATGCTGCCTGATATTTAGACCATGCACAGACCAAATCCTTACGCACAATCGGTACAGGTAAAATCTACATAAGATTTTTCCCAACAGCTACTGCTTTCTAGTTCACAACTTACTAAAATTAGATACTTAAGGCTTCTCTTATTTGTCAGAGACGATATCTTAAAGTTGAATAGTATCTGCCGGGATTTGAGCATTAGAAATTCTGTCACTAAAAATAAGCCCAAATATGCTGTTAAAACTCGAAATGAGGAATGAAGCTCCCAACAAAATTTTGACAAGTCCCGCAAGTTTTGAAAAGCTACTGAGAAGACATGCTTAGCTCATAACAAGCAAGGCTTTCATTATGCATGTAAAGCTTCTAGCTAATGGGAACTGCATATGTTTGCAAAGCCAGCTTAGCAGTTAGAAGTTTCCTGCCTCCATCAGTTCAATCCATGCAATTTCTAGACGACCAGAAGTCCCTGGCAGTGCTCAATTTTCTGGAATAGCAGAAACTTCCCTCTTATGCTGTTTAAAGAGGACAGAAGGATAAAATAGCATATATTAGTCCAAGCCACCAGTTTTATCCTGCAAAGCGTATGCGTTTAGCCGCCTTCCCCACCCTCTTGTGAAACAGGGGAAAACCGACAGTGCTAACAGTGCAGAAAATATGAAAATGGCACTTCCCTCTAAATCAGAAAGCTCTGGATGCTCCACATCACCTATACCCTCTTTCTGTATACATTACAAAGCACAGTTGAATATATGAGTGCCTGATGTTTCTGCAAAAGTGAAATACTTCAAGTTGACGGAAAAATAAACGTACTAAAATCCTCCATTACTGCACAGTCAGCCTGCCAGAATCACTGCTGGAAACTTTCGCTTTTCACGTAGTGGTTCTTTTGTGAATCTGGTTCACTAAGAAAAGGAGAAAGCTGGTTGTACATATAACAATATCAGTTATCTTCTCACCAGGGAACTACCTCATCTTTAACCCACCTAAAACTACAAAGCTAATGGAAACACTAACATAGAATCTTTTTCTTTCTTAGGAAAATATACTAGCCATAAGAACAACACTTTTAAACAGTTAATTTTGCTTTGTATTCTGGAAGGATGTCAAATGTGATTTAAGAGAAAAAAAGCTTCATAAAAAAAATGAAGGCCATACATTAAATTCTCATTTCCTCCTCTGTAATTCATAATAATCTACCATATGCAATGTAATTTACTTTCTAAAAAGTAAGCCCCCCCAAAAAATCCACAAACATGCAACAGCAGAAGGATAACACAATATGGAAAGGCCCAGCTCCAACATAAAAACAATATTAAGAGGCATTAACTGAAAGATTGGGCAGGGGACAAGCTTGTGGTGCTATTGAAGCAGGTGCTAGGAGGAAGCAGGTAGAGTTAAGTTTTGCAGATGAAGATGTTGCATTTTCTACCACCTCATCCCTTTCCCACAACAAAATTAAAGATCAAAGGGAGTCATCTTCAACCATCGCATATCTTCAAGAAGAACCCATGAATTGAACATAAGCGCACACACCAAAAAACAAGAAAGACTTAAAAGTATCAAAATTACATTAACAATTTTAAAAAGGTATTTTATAACTAAATGACAAGCGATAAGATAATCCAAGCTCCAATTGCCTGCTACAGAAAACTCCGTCAAACTTGTTTCTCATACAGAACCTAATTCCTTTTTTCCTGGTATTTTATATGTAAAGTCACAGTCCCCTTGATTAAGTCACTCTTTCTTCAGGTAAGTGATGCTTTGACAACAAATTAAAACCTCAGGAAGCAAGCAAAACCAAATATTCAAACAAAAACTAAGGACAGGATCTCTAACATGCCAAGTTTAGAATTTATAAATATGTAAATACAAAATAGTGAAAGTTTCAAAAGTTTTATCCGAGTTTAAATCACTTCCTCAAACTTAATTGATCTAGCAACAGCATTTTTATTACATTTCCTCAGTATTTTCCTGTCCTTCTAGAAAAAGTATCAAAATGAAACTTTTTTCTTATTAAGATTCACACACTGAAAATTTTAGTCTTTCTATAGCTCCTTCAAGGAGAAGCTGAGTGCCAAGGTTTGGCACACAAGACAGTAAGTAAAGATCTCAAAGTCAAACAATGCTTTAGGAAAAAAAGGGACAGAGATCATAGATTTCTGATCAAGAAATTATTTGTATAATAAAATACCTTACTCGTATAAAAATATCTTATACCTCAATGTAACAACATGTCAGAACAAAGTTTCCACATTTGGCTGCAATTTTTTAAATTAGTCAGATTCACGCTCCTAACTTACTTTACACTGTTTCCAGAAAGAAAAAAAAAAAGAAAAAAGATTAAAATAGCAAGCCCTGTGGCAAAATGAGTGATTACGTTGGCAGAGAGCCAACACCACAAACACCCTCAGAATGGGGCTGGCCACGGTGCCCAGTTTGGTGACGGGAGCAGGAGAAGTCGAGTAGCTCGTGGGCAGCAGCTCCGCTCCAGATCTGAGTTACAAGGGATCTGAATGGAGCGTTGAAGCGGCGTCAAGGATGTGGTGACAGACACGTAGGGGCTGGATCTCTCCCACACTTACAGCTGTGCCGTACGGAGCGCCTGCAAACCGCGCTCCGCATGCTCATTCCTCGGCATGCGCTCGCTTGATACGTATCAGATTAACGTATGGAGGGGCACTAGCAGGGCACACACGGCCTGCAAGAGACAAACTGAGCCTCTATTTCCAGACCACTTCACAGCACAGCTCTTCTCTCCCTAGATCTTCTCATCCCAGATCCTGCGTGACCTGATGCGGAGCAGGAAGCTTTTTGGACTGCTATAAGGCATCACACAGCGGCTCTCTGAGGATGGGCACGCAGGAAGGAAACGGAGAGCCTCATGATGCGGAGAACTTGCAGCTCATGCTCCAGCCCAGACGCTGCCCCTGCCCAGCTCTGCAGAAGCAAAAAGGCTGCGCCCAAGAAAAACTAGGAAGTCAACAGGGCAAGGGATGAGCTGGGCTGCAGGGAGCAGAGAGGCAGCAGCCCGCACTGTGTGGAGAGGACGAGCGGCTCAGCCAAGGTACCGTGTTTGTTCGCTGGGGCTCACACAGGGTTGTTCTGATAAGGGGGAAAAAAAACACACACGCACACACTGGATCCGGGTGCCCGGCGGTAAACAGCAAGCACCAGTGCCAGCACTGTGGAAGCAGGATCACTGCGCCGAAGGGACAGCGTGGGATCGGATAAAGAGCAAATAAAGGGCGATACAGGCTGCTCCCACACATAAACCTACGCTCGGCCCATACGCAGCAACTTTTTTTTTTCCAGTTATTCACTTCCTTTAAAACAAATCAACACCAGATAGTCAAAAAGCTCAGGTATAACTTTACAAAAGATGTGGTAGTCAGAGTTGAACTTTTTGTGGCCTTTGCAATAGCAGTTTAAGCACTAAGATTACCTGCATACTGGAAGTGAACAAGAAAATCTGCCACTAGGAGCCAAGCAAATGATAAAGTTTAAGCACAGCTATTGGTACAGGAACAGGAAAATGATATAATAATAATAAAAAAAAGTATTGAACAAGATCGGTGTGGATGCACTGAGCTACAGCAGCCTGTATTTCTGCTGTATCCAGCAAATGCTTCCCTGAATTTCCATGAACATGAAGGGAGAAACGCAAGGGAGAATACACCTCCTCGGTTTTTCCAAAGAGGAGATCCTCATCTCGCTTGACTTGCTTCCCTTCAAGGTAATCACACCAGAGAAGAAAAAAATAAATAAATAAGGAAGCCCCCACCTAATGCACATCCTACGGCAGCAGCATTCAAGAAAGCAGCAAAGGTCTCCCAGCTACAGCTCCTGTATTTATTCCTCCAAACTATTCCTTTCTAAATCATCTCTCTCGGAGAAAGAGAAAAGCAAAACTACGAGGAACAGCAAGAAAATACAGGAAGTTTCAACTTATTTTTAAACTTTCCTAGGGAAAAAAAAAAAAAAAAAGCAGTGTCTCTGTTAGAAGAGACTCTTTGCAGGAGCAGCCCAGAAAGCCAAATTCAAGCACCGTCCTATACTAACCGCGCAAGCGCTCCCTATTTTAACCCAGCTTCTCCTCCCAAACAGCACGAGGGAACCCGAGCAAGTTGCTAGCGCTTTATTTTCCTCACAAAATAAAAACAAAATAAAATAAACAAAAATGCCCCCGTCGAGCGCCAAGCCGACCCCGTGGCCCCACAGCCGGGGGCTACAACGAACCCTCCTCCTCGCGCCCGTGCTCCACGCGGGGCCGGGCTGGAGGCCGCGGCCGCCCGCCCGGACCTGGAGACCCCCCCCCCCCGGGGGCCGGCCGCGCGGCCGAGGGGGGCAGCGGGACACGGAGCCCCGCGGCCACCGCGCGCTGCCTCGGAGCCCCCCGTGAGGGGAAGGAGCCGCCTCCGGGCGACCCTCCTCTCCTCCGCTCCCCCTGCGAAGGGCCTCAGGACACGCTCGCCGAGGCGGCCTCCTTCACCCCGGCCTCGGAGGCTGCGGCAGGCCCGGGAAGGCGGCGGGCAGCGAGGGGAGGAGCGGGGGGATGGCGGCAGCGGCGGCTCCCCCCTTCCCTCCCTCCTCCCCGACCGTTGGCGCCTCGCGGAGAGGAGCGGGGGGGAAGGCAGGGGGGACGCGTGCGGCGCCTCGCGCTGACAGAGCGCCGCGTGCGCCAACGGC
>JAWLRI010000795.1:365371-384844 GCA_034781795.1 Crypturellus tataupa
CAACGGGCTGGGCTAGCGTCACCGCTGGGTTCAGTCTGGACTTGTTGTGCTCATGGGGACCTCAGCGAGATGGCTACAAAGAGGGCAGCGGCTTTGTAAAGCTGTGCAGATTTGACAGGAATTTCGGGGGGGGGGGTGTTTGGCTACGATTATTTACTGTGTGTCAGACATTTAAAAAGTTTCCTGTGATGGAAACACTTGTTGCCTTGAGTCATTACACAGGCTTATGGCTGTGCTCCTGATGCTAAGGTCTGTATCCAAGGGGGTGTCTGTAGTAGGGGGGATATCCAGTGTTGACAAAGTAACCTGAGAAAATGAAAACTGACTCTCTTCTCCTTTTCTAGCTGAGGAAAAGAAAGAAGAAGAAAAGAAAGAAGAATCGGAGGAATCTGACGATGACATGGGCTTTGGTCTTTTTGACTAAACACTTTTGTACATGTCTGTAATAAAGGACATTTAAGTGTAACTGAAGCTTTTCAGTATCTTGGGAAGATGTTCTGATTTTTCAGTATCTTAGTAAGATGTTAAGATTTTGCAAGAGCAAGAACTCCAAAATGACACAGGCTTGTTATCCCTCTAGAACAAAACATGTCTGTGCTCCTGCCTCCCAAACTGGATCCCTGTGGCTTTTTACGCCTGTGTTTCAGTCGGTTGTTCACAGCTTGGGGGACAGGCTATGGGGATAAATCACAAGGGAGAGAAGTCGGTGTCATCCTCGGAGTTGCACACGCACATCACAAACATAAACATTATAGGCAGAATGTCACTGGTAACACCTTTTTAATAGGTCAAAGTAACTGTACAGTTCATTATATTCTTCCTGAGAATAATTTATATCCCTCAACAGCAAAAAGGGAGTGTGGTTTTTATTTTAACAGAACAGATGGTATAACTGGAAAACCAAGGAAAATCTAATTACACTGCTCTACTGTAACTCCTCCCAGGCAAGATAGACAAAAAGATGGGTTAGTCAACTACAGTGGGTTTAAAATATTCAACATGGCTTTAATCTTTCTTTATAAATTATATAAAAATGGGGAACATGATTGGTTACAGAACTCCTCTAAATGCGGCTCTGAATTGCTCTGGTACAAAGCAGCATTTTTGCTTCCAAGGAAAATAACATTGCTACAAAAACCTGGCACGTTATTCTGGTGAAAGACACGAGAGTTTTCCGTTGGGCTCTACAGCTAGTTTCCAAACAAACGCTTCACACGTCCACGGAAAAGTAAAAGGCAGGAAAATGAAGAGGGCTTTAGTTTGTCTCGAAACGACCGAAGTCTCGAAAATATAGCTTTTTATTTTCTTTCTCTGTAAATTGTGGTTAGCATATTGCGACGTTAAGTGTTCTAATAAAAAAAAATCCAGTCTAGATAGTTCATACACGGCGGGCAAGAATTCTCAGCCCTGAGGTTTCCCCGAATTCTTCACGTCCCAATATCCTCCCCTGGCTCCGCGGGGCCCAGGCCGAGGCGAGGGCGGCAAGTCGAGCGGCGCTGCCCGAGGCCTCGCGCGTGTCCCGCTGTGCTAATGCCGCTCGTGTTGCGGAACCCCAGGCCAGCCCGGCTCTGCGCCGGGAACCGGGGTCAACTGTAGTGAGAGAGGCCTGCGAGCCGCCGGGCAGCTCTGCGGGGCGGCAGCCCCGCGCTGGGGGCCTCCCGGCTGCTGGTGGAACGACGTCCTTCCGAGCACGACCACCGCGGCGCCTAGTGCGGCCTCGTCTGCGCGATCACCTTCAGCCTGGCCTGGTCGATAACGTCCAGCAGGTTCTTGGCGTCCACGGCCAGGGCGTGCGCGGCCGTGAGCATCTGCTTCTTGTACTCCTGCTGCAGGCTCGTCATCACGTACTGCTGCGCCAGCTTCATCTTGTTGATGAGCTCGGCCAGGTCCGAGTTGAGCAGCTTCTGGGCCATCTCGATCTGCAGAGGGGAGACGGGGTCAGCTGGCACCTCCTTCGCGCCACCACCCCCTTTTTTTTATTAACAGCAGCAACAAAACAGGGCAAGACGTCAACAAGCTGCGGAGCGGCATGAGCCAGGTGGGGGTGATGCTCCAAGGGCAGGTTTAAGGAATTGCACTCGGGCCACCTCATGATCCCACTCATTCGGGTTTAGAGGAAAAACGTTTCCTCCTGCCTCCCAGGAGCTTCCCTAAGGGCCCGGTCCGTTCTCAGGCCTCGGTTCGTGACTTGTTGCACAGGCTGCAGCTCGCTGAGAGGTTAAACCTGCCGGGAGAATGATCGCCCAGACGGTTCCCCTCAACTAGGGCAGTGACTTTGTGCCGAGGAAGGACAACGGGCAGCTCGGCGCGCTCCACGTACCTCGCGGTGGGTGCTCGCGGGGAGCACAGGTAGTGTCTCGTCCACTGTCGCCAGCAACGTCCTCAGCGCCAAACCGACCTCCTGAGGGGAGCAGAGAAAGGCAGTAACATCAGCTCCGCGGAGGGATTACCCTGCACCACGGCCAAAATTGCGTCAAAAACACGGGGGGAGAAACACCCCGCCTGCTGGAAAACACCTCCCTACCTTCACCATGGGCACGTACTCCTCCGGCGGCGCCGGCTGGATCTTGCTGGACATCTCGATGACGGCCTTGACGAGGCCGGTGACGTTCTCGTAGACCTTGTCGTTGGAGCGGTCCAGGTTGGCGGTGGGAGGAGGGCTGATCTCCTGCGGCTGGATCTGCGGCAGGAGAGGCTGCTCAGCGCCCGCTCCCCGGCAGAGGGGGCTCCCGCCTCCCCGCCCGCTCCCAGCGGAAGGAAATTCCCTTCGCTCCGGAGCCTGGATGTGATGTGAGCCTGGAGCGCTTCCCGGCGGGAGCTCCCCGAAGGGCTGCCCAGCGCAACGCCCACTACTTGGAGCAATTAGCGGAATCTCCATCTAAGCATCTCACTGGGAAGGGCAAGTTTCACTGCTGAGACAAGGGGCTATCGAGGGCCCTCGGTCCCCACGTTGTTCTGTGCTCTAGGGACACACTGGACACAGGGATGCGGGACAGACAGACCATTGCAGTGAGGATTCCTGAGCGTTTCGTTAGTGAAAGCGCCATCAACAGGGAATTAATATAGAGGGTATCATGGATGCTGGGGGAAAACCCTGAGCGGTTTCATGCGGTTGTTTCCAACAGATCAGAAAAACTCCAACAGGCTACGAATCCTGGAGTCCTTCCTCAAGCAAAACTTCCAGCAAGCTGATCCTGGCTAAAGCTAAATCCAGGACGGGCTGAAATTATCCTGGTGTGAAAAGAAACTTGGGAAACTCAATTTCAGAGCTCTAACTACAGCCTGCAAACGGCCCCTTCCAAACAACTAAGCGAAGCAGGACTGACTGAAGCACCTCCAGGATCTCCTGAGCCCTTTTTTGTTGAGATCCCTAGGAAACACCTGAGCTTTCTCCTTGCTGAGCCTACGCAGCCCTTGCTGGAGCTCGGCCTGAGGAAGGAGCGCAGGATTTAGTGCCGCAATCTCATTTTGCAGCTCCCCCGGGCGAGGGGCTGCTCCAGCTGGGATCAGGATGAGGTGGAACTGCGGGAATGCGCCGGGGGCTGCAGCGGTGGGTGCAGGAGTTAGAGGAGGAACGGAGGGTGGCCCGGGCGCGCCGCATGCAGGCCGGCCCGCGCGCTCGCGCACTGCTTACCCTCCACGGCTAGCGGCGAGCACAGCGCGGGGAAAGGGGAAGGGAGTGTCCCGAAAGGCAGGAAAAAACAAAGAAAAATACTATTAATAAAACTCACCAGGAGAGAGAACCAACCCCAACGGACCCCCGCGCAGCAACGAGAGGCCGGTTAAAAAGCCGTCACAAAAGGGCAGCCCCGAGGCGGGCGGCCGGGTTAGCGCGTGGCCCCGCGGGGCGCCGGGCCGGCCATGCGCCTGCGCGGGGGGACATGCAAAGCTGGACGGCAAGCGGCAAAGTGGCGAAGGGGGAGAGGGCCCCGGCGCCCTGCAGAACCCCGGGCCCTTCGTGCAGACGAGTTGCTATTCCAGAGGTCAGGAAAACGCTGCTTCATCCCGCTCAGTCTCGGTGTTTTCTCCAGGCCGTGCCGGGGAACGCGGTTGTGTCGTTCCTGCTCACCGTGCCCAACGCGGACATGGCAGGAGCCACCTGGGAGACCATCCAGAGCGATTCTCCCCAAGCCACTTAATTCCTATGGGGAGCTCCTAACTTCTCCCAGTAAGATCTGCATTCCCTAACTTCTGTTGTTGTTTTGCTGTTTTTATAGCTAAGACTCCCCAGATTACTAAGTCAGGCTCCTCTCTGCACAGCTGGCAGCCCTGGCCCCGTTTGAACTCGCTACTTCTGTCCACATACATCGACTTCAGTGTTGTATCCCACCTTATCCATGTGCCCCAGCTCCTTCCTATGGACCTGGCAGGGCTGAGCCCAGCAGGACGTTTCCTTTGGCATCTGTGCAGGAGCCTGAGCTCTGCTGCTGGCCCTCAGCAGGCACCAAGGCCACTCAGGTTCCTCCGTGCCAGGCTCAGGGAGGTGACGGGGTCCCACAGGCAGAGGGCAGGACCCAGAGACGCTTCTTGGGGTGCTCACAGGGTTGAGGTTCCACCTATCCCAGCTGCTGCCACAGGGCACCCAGCAGAGCCTGTCTCGGAGCTCCCCATGGTGCCTCCCTGCCGGAGGGCTCCCAAAAGTCTCATTTTGGTGTCACGGCCTCCTTCCTAACCACGTCTTGCATCACCCACCCCAGCAGACAGCCCTAATCCCCCCATTCCCTCCTTCCCCAGAGCCACCAGGGGTTGTGAGGGCCTGGACGTGGCATCAGGCTGGAGCGCCACGGCTTGGACACGTCCCCATTGCTCCTGACCAAGGCCTGGTGGATGTACAACCCCGGAGCTGGGAAGCTTCCTTGCTTTTGCTTCCCGTGGCTTCCCTGATTCGGGAAAAATGGCCCTCCAGGAGGCCCCAAGGGCTTTCCTGACGGGTCGGTTTGGGAGGTACCTTCACCCCCTCGTTGTAGCTCTCCACGGGGCTGCTGAGGCTCGCGAGGCTGCCCAGGTGCCCGGGGGCTCCGGGACGGGGAGGCTTCTTTGGCGGAGCTGCGTGATCTGGGAGACAAAAAGAAACAGCTTAGAAGAGCGACGGATGAGCCACAGCTGGGAACTCGCTCTGTCCTTCTCCGAGGGCGTCTCTGCTCCAGCAGAACAGGCTGCCCGGAGAGGCTGTGGAGTCTCCTTCTCTGGAGATCCTTCAAACCCGCCTGGATGTCACCCTGTGCCCCGTGCTCTGGGTGTCCCTGCTGGAGCAGGGGGTTGGACTAGATGATCCCTAGAGGCCCCTTCCAACCTCAACCATTCTGGGATTCTGTGAGACGGAGACCTTAACGCGGTCAAGTGTCCTACCGAAGCACCCGCTTGCACGGACTCCCCTCCATCCCAAGACGCCTCCTGGCCCAAATCCCCGCTGGCTGCAATGGAAGCTCCAACAGGCGGAGCGAGAACCCCCAGTGCGGTGAAACCACCGCCGGGAGCGGCTGTGCGGGAAGCAGGAACCCAAGGGACAACGGAGGAACCGGCTGCTTACCTGGTTTACCCACGGGCTGGTATATGTGCTGGTTACCGGTCTATAAAATAAAGAACACAATTAAACTCCTTACCAACATGCCCACAGCTTTCCTTAGTGTGATCTTACACAGTTCTCAGCACGTTTCTCAACATGTGAAACACTTCTCCGTTTGCCCTCACGAGCTCTTCTCACCATTATCATTCTAATAAATTATTTTCATTTATTTGATACTCTTTGCAACAGCCACCGCCTTTGCTATGAGCAACTTATCCTCACGAGGCTGATATCAGCATTAGGCAAACGTGTTCAGAGCTGGTTTTGTTCGTCATGCAGAAATGAAACAAAGTGGTGAAGGGGAAACAGCAGCGGAGGAATTCAGAATTAGGAGTGGAGAAACTCAGAATTAGGGAATTATTAGGTTTTTTTCTGCCCTGCCCAGTCGTTTTGGTAACACTAAGAGGCCTTTTGGCTCTTTCACTTTTGGTTTTACCGTGCGGCTCTAAACCAAGGGCAATCGGCTTCCTCATTTAGAAGCATTTTCTGATGAATTCAAGTGATTTCCTTCAGTAGCTGCAGTGACCCCCCTTTTTCACGCCAAGAAAGACGGGAATCTGTTTAGTCCCAACCAAACTAACACCTCAAACAAAACTCAAAATTGTGTCAGAAAAGGCACTGTCTCCAGAGAGACACATTTTATGTAAATGGATCTGCACATGTTTCCATTGCAGAGTAAAACCCTGACAATTTGCTAGGTCTAACAATAAAACATCTCAACGAGGCTTTTATTTATAAAATAGTATCTCTATATTATATCGCTATTATAACATAGAGATGATTTCCGTGCATTAAGAACGTGCCTCTCTCCATAACGAAATCTGCAGGGCACCTGCCGTCACTTAAACTTTTTGCCTAGTGTTTTTGGAAATTAGTTTTACATTTTTACGATGACGGGTAGATCTGACTACGGAGCCTAGAGCTCGGGTTGTCTAACAGCAAACGAGGCTGCTGCAAGAAGCTGTTCTGCAAATCCACCATCATCCTCGGTCGTGACTTCGGCATCTCCTGGGAGCTTCCCAGAGCATCTACACGTCTTTAATTGCAGTTACTTAAGGATATAACGACAGGAAAGGCTTAATAATAACTAATACCCTTTCCAGAGCCATGCACGAAAATGTTTCAGTGGCTTCCAAACCTGAAAACCTCCCTGGAGGTTCTGCCACATTAATGTACACATTCGTTATGGTATTTTGGTAGTAAAAGTCGAAAATGTCCCGAAATCAGGAGTAAGTCGGGACTTGGGGAGTAAGTCAATACTGAAGCCGGACCAGGGCTTTAAAATGGCACCCGGAGCTAATTAGGAATGTGAATGTAAAGCATTAATTTCAGAGAAAACGCTTTAAAAGTGATTGCTGAAGACGAGCGACAGGGCGGCCGCTGGGTTTCGCTCGCTGACGTGGCTCTTGGCCCAATTCCCTGTTCCCAGTCAGCGTGATCCAGTCATTCCGTCAGTAATTAAAAAAAAATCATTTTTATGTAAACATGAAGCCCGTAAGAATGAACCCCAGCGCTGCAGCTGTTTTCTGCCAGCAAAGGAGCAGCCATGGGGTTTATCCCACTCGCTTCCTAGCAGGTCACTTCCCCCAGGCAGATTTCTGAGGAATACAGCTCTGTAACATTTACATTCCTTATGGGAAACCCTTCAGATACTTATACAACTGCAAATGTTATTTTAATCCTGCTGACAGCACATTAAGAAACTCTATTTTAAAAGAAAAGGTTGAGCTAAGTATCAGGCAGACACTTAAAAAATAATTGCAATATGTTTACAGAAATGTGGGAGGATTTGTTTCACTGGCAGCTTTTAGGGGAAAATTAAAAACTCTCCAACTGCCCCAAATCTGCTGCCTAGACGAGTTCTGCCCTGGTTGCTGCTCCTGCAGAATCTGAGCCACTCGGTACCCGCGTGTAACCGCAGTGGGAATGTTTAGGAAAATATTTAGGAAAATCTCCGTGCCGAAGGGCAACGTGTTCCGCCAGGAAAGCGGAGCCAGAGGCGGGAAGCTCCCGCGCCTACGTACCGGGCCCTGGAGCCCTCCGTCCTCGCGGTCGATGCTGCCCCTGGAGAGCCGCACGTCGGGTTTCTGCAAGGGGAAGAAGGGAGAAGGTTCCGTGTTTATTCTTCCCAAAGGAAAAAAAAAATCAGGATGTGGAAAGAGAGAGGAAGAGCTGATCTCAAGCAGAGGTTACGCTGCCCCGAAAGGCACAAATTCGGCAAAGAAAGAGTTCCTTTTTACTCCTACTGAACTGCAAAAAAAAAAAAAAAAAGAAGTTAAAAGAAGCCAAGAATCTTTGGAAACAGTGAGACAATTTGATCTCGGGGTCTTTAACTCAATGATCTAAGAATGCAAAGAATTTATTTATTGCTCCAGAAATTCACCCAAGCCCGGCTCCAAATGAGGGAGAGATTCAGCATTTTAGAAGATCCCGACGCAGGAAGACACAGCCCAGGCCGCCCCGCAGCCAAACTGGTTTTAGGGTGAAGATCAAACCTGCATTTTAATTCGGTGGGATGATTTAGTAGAATCCTTCTAGGTGGCTCCAGAGGCTCCGGGATCCTGGAATTTTAGCCCTCCAATTGCCTCCCATAGGAAGGTGCTGCTCAGGTTTTAATCCCGAGATCTGTCCGGGTTTAATGTAAGACCCTCGTGTCGAAATTCCCCCATTTCATACTTGACCTCACTGTACTGGGAAAATCTTCCTGAGAAAGCACTGGCTGGGCTAAACTCAAATGCAGGTTTGAGCAAAAAACGTCTGTGCCTGCTGTTATACTCATCACAGGTGTTAATTTGGGGGAGGAATTGTAGTTTATTTAAATCTTGCTGAAAATCAAAACCCTAGAAAAGTAACTGCCCGCTCCTGGTACAACAGTTGTCCATGGGATCCTTGGGAACATCAAGAGGACTTTTCAGACAGGACGTGCCTGTTGACGTGCTGGAAGAGAATCTTTTTTTCCCCCCCCAGTATTTCTGGTCCTTCTCTAATAAAAGAACATGCACGTCCTGGTATTCTCACGACATGCCCAATTATGATGTCTTGGTGGGATTTTCTCAGGCTAAAAATTAAAATCTTATTTTAGCAACAGCTCAGTTGCAGTTCTCAGTGTCAGAATAGGACAAATACAAACCGCAGCTATGTGGGAATTTCAGGAAAAAAAAAAAGCAAACACGATAAGGAAACTATGCAAGTTATTTCTTCTAAGCCTATCGCGGGAAAGGACTATAAATTTCTTAATTCAACACTGCTCCGTCTGCTGAGAAATTACTAAAAGGCATGAGCCTATAGGCCTGCTTTATATAGATTAAAACAACGCCTGGCACCATCAACACAACCACATCAGACAGGCTGGATATTAAACACATGTTAAGGAGGAGCTCATTAAAAAAAGAACCAAGGAAGAAAAATCATTTTGTAAAACCTGCAGGGGGAAAAATCAGCCTCAGATTCTCAATCTAGATGGCAAAAGTGTCAGGATAAAACCCCTCAACTTCCCTACGTTACATCCTGAAAAGAAACAGAGACACCTTCCCACCTCATCCTACTGCCTGCACTCGCAGGCGTCTTCTGCAGCTCCCTGCGCCAGAGCTCAGGAACAGTTGTGCTCCAGGCTCCCTGCACCTCCTTCTATCCCCAAATAAATGGGAGAGGGTTCCTGGTCCCCTTCCTGGAGACACGGGCACCCAAAGCGCGTTTATCGTGCCCGTGTCTGTAGACGGAACCCGTGTCCACTGAAACTACCGGGCTAGGGAGCAACATCCCCTCCTCGCCAAGGGCTGACAGGGGAAAAAAGTCAGTCCTGGGAGGAAAAATAATTAAATTGGTAAAGACAAACAAAAAAAAATTCCACTTGTTGGCCAAAAACTTCCACTTCCTGAGTCTCTTCTCACCTTCCACTGGGAAAACACATCGCGGTTCAAATTTTAGTGTTTCTTTACTCGCTGCATTTTAAATCACAGATTTATTTTTATTTGGGAGCTTCTCACGGAGTTCCTCAATCGGAGCAAGCGGTTTCTTCCTTCCTTTTGGAGGCCAATTCCCGCATTCTGGCTGCTGGGAGGAGTGTGCCTGGACACACGGTGTCTTCCAAGGCTTGACTAGGGCTTTTCCAAGGAGCAGCTTTGGGAAACGGTTTAGGCAGATGTCGGAGTGCTGGCGAATTACCCGTTCGGTGTTCCAACTGCAGTTCAATCCTCAAGTTGGGGAGTCCCTTCAGGTCGAGACAGCAGCAGTGAGGCACCTACCTGTGCCAACGTGTTTGGAGGTGGTTTTTTCGCTGCAGAAACCTGAGTTTTGAGTCACGGACGAGCTGGCGTCGTGCTCACAGAAACGCCGCGGAGGAGCTGGCTTCTCAGCGCCGTGTCTCGCCTCCAGTGACTCACTGTGAGTCTCCTGGGAGAGAGGAGAGATTCTCCGAATTCCTGAGGGCCCCAATCTCGACAGCAGGAGTGAGATAAATTTTCGGAGGCCGAAGGCAGCGTTGACGGATGTGTGAGTCAAATTAGGAAAGTCCCAGGGAAGGAACGTCCTTCCTTTACCAGAAGACACGGGGCAGCAAGGGAGAGCACGGGAGCACATATAATATTTAGATTATTTCTTTTTAGACACAGTCGGATTATTTCTACGCTGTGTTTGGACTCTTGTGTGTAAACTGGGAGTATTTCCAGGAGGCCTCCAAGAGCAGCTCCCAAGGCTGACTGCAGAGAACGGTCCCAGACAGACTCAGATTATTCAAAAAGAAGCAATTTAGCAATTTAGAAACTTACTCCTTACTCCTCTCTTAAGGCTCAGAGAGGACCAACAAGCCCCTCTTCATGCAGGAATCTGGGCGGTGGCAAGTGTCTTAACAGTGCAAAGGTTGGATTTATTCTCAAAAGCAAGGGCTACAAATAATTACCATCGATTTTGCCACATAGGCTAAGCCCACAGCGCCTGAAGTCACCCTGCCTCCTTCTCCGTGTATTAATTCCAATCTAGGAAGCGCTGACCCACGATGGATAAATCTGAGCTCCTCCTCTCTTGGGGGAGTCACTGCTGTCACTCATGCCTGGAAAAGCTAATGCCTAAATTAGGATGGAAGCCTCCCCGTCCCCTCCTCCCTCCCAACAACTGGGATATATAATATTTCGGATGCAGCAAGCTGGATACAGTGTCCTGTTTTGTTTCAAATGCTACCAGCCAATGCCAGACCTCCAGTTCCCAAACGCCTTCCAGAGAAGGCCTCCAAAATCCACCTTGAATGTCCTCTCATCCAAAGCAGCCTCCCAACCCTGGCACTCTGTCACCCACCAGTTACCACCCAACAGCCAGTAGAGATTTTATCCTACCCATTAACATCCTCTGCTTTAAATACCCTGGTTTTTTATTCAATCTTTCCTCCTGTAACAACCCTACACCACACATTTATACAACCATGGTTTATAGCCACCTACAACGTTGCAGCTTCCAGAACAAACATGCCTTAAGATACACTCAAGAACGTGGATAAAATCCGAATATCAAACATATGACAGATGCTTGTCACAAGCCATAACAGTCTCAGTGACACTGACAACAAGACAAAAGGAAACTGCAGAGAAATGGCAGTAAGAGGTCCCATTACCAACACATTCCCTCCTCTTCTTCCTCCTCCGTTGAACTCAGAGCCTTGTTACCTTTAAGATTATTCTCTCCCATGCTTTTAAATTACTTATTCCCAATAACGTCTCTGCGTTTACAAATCTTACTGCAGCCAGGGTGTTTCTGAAGGGGTAGAGCAGGCACAGCTCTATCTCCTTAAGAAAAAAAGAACAAAACCCAGCCAATCTCCACATTGCCACAGAATTGTACCCACAGTTTCCTAAACATAAACACTCATGTGAATAAACTGGGACTCATGAAAGAAACCAGCTGCTCAAAATATTTATAACACAGAACTTGTTTACTAGCTGAACACTTTGTTTAAACCCTGTTTTCAAATCTATGTTCTAGTCTCGACATTATTTGTTCGGTAACTATTCTCAGTCCATAGAAGTGATTGGTTTTAGCAAATTTTAAGACATTTTAACTGAATTTTTTTAAAAGAAGGAATTAAGAAGTGCTATGAAACGAAGTATTACCAGGAATCGCTCCTCTTTTTCAAGCCAACGCTGATCTTCTTCCATCTCTTGCTGCTGTCGTATCAATCTCTCCTCCATGAGATGTGTGGGAAGAATCTGCCCCATTCCTCGTATGTCCAAAGGGCCTGATTCCTACAAAAGTTAGGTTCAGTCTCACCACTGCTGGAAATGTGCACAAAAAGCTGCAATATCCTATGGATTATAAAACAATAAATTTTAAAAAGCCCCAAAATACAATAGTGGTTAAGCAGAGTCCCTAAGCTCCTGAGCTGAAGCAGTCCAGAAGAAGTAGTGCTTTCCCACTGCCGCATTTTAACTGCCTTCTTCCTCATCACTGCAACCAAAAAGATTTGAAAAATGCTGTTTTGTCTTCCAATAACGCTGTCGCCACATACTTTGCACTTCATTTGAGTAGGACAACAAAAACATTTATCAAATTCATTTCCTTGATCTTGAGCAATAACACAACTATCCGGTCACTAGAACTGCAAGACACATTTGCATCCAAACTCAGTTTCTTTTTTTTTTCTCAATTTCTGCCAATACTTGTAAAGCACAGAACGAAAACACTAAAAAAATGGAAAATGTTGGAAGAGAGTGGACCAAGAAAAATGACAGTAGACAAAAAAGAGAAATAATATGATGTTCGTTGAAGCATTTTGCAATCACAAGAGGCTGAAGAGGAATACTAGGAATACAACTCAAGAAGAGTTTGGGGAACTTTTCCACGAAACTTCATTTTGACAAAGTTCCCTCCTCTCTGAACAGCCACAAGCTCCAGAAGAGCTTTCTTTAAATAAACATTAAATGTTGGCAATCACTCATTTAGCCTCAGTGTTTAGGTTTAAGATGCTAAGCTGTAATATAATTTCATCAAGAATTAGCACAAAAAGTCCAAACACTTTATGCCCACCCTCCCCAAAGAGATTTTGGTTCAAAAAGAAATGATTTTAGTCCCCACTCCATTCCACATCAATCAAGAAATTAAAGAGAAAAAAAGACAAATACAGGACAATTTTCCTTACAGTAGCCTCCAGATGTACTCAAATAGCAGCGATAAAAGTGCATTTTATGTACAAGAGACGTGCAAGTCCACACTACCTCCACACTTGGTTGCCACGCAGATATTTCTTGAGACCGATGGTTCCAGGACTCGCTTTGGTCCAGGATCGACGCCTGCCCGGGGTAAATGCTGCCGGCCACGGCGGGTATCCCGTGGGAACCCGGGTAGCTGGACACCTACAGGAGAAAGGAAAGAGGAAGAAGAAGTTCTACTGCCGTGCCCCGTGCTTCTCCATGTCTAGTTCATCCTTTTTCCCTTCAAGGAGTGAGGGGGAGAGCGTGGAGTGACTCAAGGCGGGCAGAGCCTGGGAGGGAAGCGGAAGAGGGAAGCCAAGCCAAAATGTGACACACACAAAAACCCTTTCTCTAATCCTCGGGCTATCTGAGGACGCCTATCCAGAACTTTTTAACCTCTGGAGTCCAGAGGATGAGGGTGCCCGGATGAGTGAGAGCAGCACTAAGTTACGGATACGGAGCTTGCTTGGGAGCTCGGCACGTGTCACCCCAAGGAGCCCGACGGAAAGGGCCACCTCACCACAAGCCTGCAGGAAATGGGCACTCGGCCAGAGGGCATGCACAGTGTGCAGAGTAATTAATACCTGGTGATGGTTTGTGCAGGGTAATTAATACCTGGTAATGGTTTGGCTGGACCATGTGCTGCGGGCTCGGATAAAATCCCTCGCTGGATCTCGGGCTGGGGTAACCAGGCCGGCTGGGCTGCAAGGGCAGAGGGAGTGTGAGAGTCTTTAGAAACAGAGCAGTGTAAGAGCAGAAGATGGTGGTAAGAAAGACAAATGTTTACAGGGGCCATATCACACAAGCAAGCTCTAAAGAAAACTGAAATAAACACTGCAGACAATGTTGTCTATTTTTACAGCGAACAATTAAAGTTTCCTCCATTTTTGTGCAAAAGAGAACAACCTTAATCTCTCACTAGATGTTTCAAATACTCCAAATGCCTATGCTGAAAAGTCTTTCTACATCTTTCATTGCCATTACTAAAGACCCTGCTCTGTGCTGATTAAGAGGACACCAGAGAACAGCATAACTCTTAAGTTTCCACAATCTAACGGTGACATTTCTAACTGCACAGCCCGTTTTAAACAAAAATCTCCAGAGTTTTACCCTCAATTTGTTGCTTTTGTGAATGTCCCCACAAAGTAGATCCTTCTGCTGAAGCCTGGGCTAAAATGAGTGCGAGTCAGGCAAGCTGATTTAGTTGGTTAGTATCAACTATTATTTATGTGAATTATTCTGAGGACCAAAGCTAGGTCTGATTATTAACATCCATGTAACTAATTGCCCTGGAGTGGCAGGTGTTTTGCCCATCTTTCCTTACACTAGTTTTGCTTGCAGCCCATTCCCAGCCAGAGAAACAAACAGAAATAGCTCCTATTAGAAAGGACAGCTAGGAAGAGTCTATTAAGTGAGGAAAAGTGCGGATCGGTGTCTCAAGAGGAGAAAAATCAGCCAAAGAGGGAAAACAAAACCAACATAAACCCAAAACTCATCTCTGTACAAACAGGTTACTATAGTCCCTCTAGCAGTTGAAGGTCACCACCAAATTATTTTGGGATAGCACAGTTTTATTCTTAACATTAGGAAAACAGTCACTAGCCTTCTGTACACAAAAAGCACTGTACAAAACCCTAACCTAAATGCATCTTTTGTGAGGGCATCTCTAAGAGCTAAAAAGTTCCCCCTCCAAATGACAGTAGGAGAATTAATTTCAATCCTAATGCATCCTTTTTCGCAGGTGTTTCTGAATAGACAATATCACAGCCTTAAAAATGAGTATTTCAAATAGGGATGTTGGTCTTCACTACATTAAAAGCAGTTATTCTACCTGGACGAGCTCCAGAAGCACAGGACTAAACAAATGCTTTGGACAAGGTTTTAAGGATCCAGCAGCATTTTTTTTCCAATTCACACTGTTTATCTCCTTGCCTACTATGGAAACAGAGAAATGGAGCTCCCAAATCCATCAGGCAACAGAGCTGCCTATGGGGAAACGCAGCAAAACAAAAACCAGTGATGTCCCCATGGGGGCTGGGGGTGGCAGAAGGTGACACGGGGCTATGACTGAAGCCAGCAGCAGGGCTGGCACAGCAGTCCTTAGATTTCATCATCACAAGCTGATTATAGCACAGGTAATACATGCCAAGCAGTTAAAGAGGCTTTGAAGAAGTAAATGCAAGATAAAAAGGAGGTTGATTCTCCCTTTATAGCATATACGGAGCATTTTGCTGCCTCAGCTACCTTGGGAGGGGCTTCATCGGATCCTCCGGAGTCCCAGGACACGGTGACCTGCCGCCGCGACTCCATTCGCATCCGCTCCTCCTGCTGCAGCTTCTCCTCCTCCAGGATCGTGCTACGGAAAACAGAAGAGGTGCAAGTCATGAAATGCCCCGTCCAGCGTGTTGCAGGGCTCTCCCCGGAGCACTGCGCAGCTTATCTCCACAGAGGGTAATGTCTCCAAAACACCAGCATCAGGAAGAAACAGAGGATTATCTGTGTGCCCTTAACAACAGAAACAGCAGCAGGAAGTTTTTAGAAAGTTGTGGTTAAAAACATTTTAAAAAATGGTTTTTGCATGTTAATATATATTTTTTTTATTTTTAAAATCCTCAAACACAGTAAATCAAGCACAAAAACACAGCAAGCAAAATATTCCACTAAAC
The DNA here is from genome assembly GCA_034781795.1 of Crypturellus tataupa. Taxonomy (NCBI): domain Eukaryota; kingdom Metazoa; phylum Chordata; class Aves; order Tinamiformes; family Tinamidae; genus Crypturellus; species Crypturellus tataupa. Next base: position 380,779 of record JAWLRI010000795.1, read on the forward strand.
TGCTGCAAAAGCTAAAACCGAAAATATGTTTTTACGGAAACTCAACAGAGCTCCAAATTACTAAGAATTTTTTCCTTTTTCTTTATTGAAAAAGCAACGTTGCAAGATACGACGCCTCCCTCCTACATTTTCGCCTAAGCAGGAACACAGGCAGCAAAGAAACTGAGTCCAAGAGAAATCCGCGACAACCCTGAGCCGGCTCTGAAATTTTCAGCTCAAAAGGCTGTTTCTCAGCAAGTGCGAGGCAGCAGGAACGCTCCCTTGCTACTTACCCCCGCGCTGCCTACGGAAAAGAGCGCTCGGAGCTCCGTGGGATCCCGCTGCCTCCTCCGCCGCAGCCTCCTCCCGGCTCTGCTATGCGGATTATTAAGGTTGGATATTTGCCATTTCCAAAATACCCAGAGAGAGGCTTGGAAACGGGGGCTGCCAACTTGCCCGGATCTTCGGGAGAGGGGTGCAGGGCCGTGGCTCTCGCTAGCGCAGCGGGATAACGCCGGAGTCACGGAGCAATTCCGGCTTCTTTAGCGCTCCGGAGTTTCCAGCAGCAGAGCCGAATCCTGAGTTTCTCCTTTTTTTTTTTTTTTTTTTTTAATCTCCTGCTCTGTGCACTCAACAGCCACCCAGATTACTCATGCAAGGGATGAGGTCAACTGCAGCAATGCGCTCGGAGCTGGGAACTCGCCTGCTCCGCTCGGGAAGAAATTCCTGCTTGGCGGGAGACTCGAACTGCGCTTCTCCTCACCCAGCCAAAGAAAGAAAGAGAAGGAGGGGAGGAACAGCAATAATAAATCCGTGCCCCTTTCCCAGACGGCAGCAAGAGCGAGTTTAGAAGCGTTGCTGCGATTTCAATCCATCACCGCTTGGCTGGCACAAGAATGTGGAAACAAAACAACCTCGGACAAGTTATTTGCGCAAGGAATCCTGATAAAACCACGGCACAAACGCGGTGGCAGCGCCCTGGGAGGGACAGACACTCAGTTATTTCTTCCTTGAGCCCATCAAGCACTAGTAGAAACGCTGCTTTTCAGGCTCCATTTGAGCTAGTTGGCACGTAGCCTTTCTGGAGCTCAGGAAATCAGTCAACACGGGGCCACAGCCAGGAACCGCGGCTACGTTCGCTTCTTTCAAGAAATATCCCAAGTAAAAGTATATATGTATTTTACACAAAATGTATTCTGCAACAGGCCTTTGAAAGAGCTGCTGGGCTCTGATGTGAGCAAAAGGGACAGGGCAGAAGTTGGCTAAAAGGAGCCGACTTCAGGGGCACCTCGTTGACCGCTGTGATCAACACGGTGTCCACGAGGCCAAGTGTTTCATACGCCCCAAGGAAGCTCAACAGCATTAACTGGAAGTGACAAATCCCTACCAAAAGGATGGATTTTCCCAACACCAGCTCAGCTTTCTACCTCACCCCAGCAGCTCCTTCATCCAGGCCACCAGGAGCTGCTCTCCAAGCAGGCCAAGGGGCTGCCCTGTTCAAGGACAATCCCGGAGCGCTGCCGCCGAAAGACGAAACGGGATCGTTTCAGAGAACTGGTACTCGGCCCAAGGCAGAGGGTAAAAACCACTTACAAAAATACCTTTGTTTCCGCTCCGGGAAGCCCAGGCCATAGCTGGAGCACCCGGAGGCCAAGGGATATTTTTGCCCTCCTCTCGGCGCAGCTGCTTGCCTGCTCTGAACAGCGTCTCGCAGTTTGCAGAAGGTCAGGTCAGTCAGATCTAGGCATATTTTCCCAAACCGTGTCTATTTTTAGCAGCAAAGAGGAGCAAGGAGGAGAAGTTTTTCTACTCGTACCATTTCCGCAGCAAACCTTAAGGTGGTCTGAGCAAACGTCGCTCGTCTGAGGCCGAGGAGCCCAATGAGACGTCCCGGCCACTAAAAGCTCCCTGAGCTGATAAGCTCATCCATTTGACAAAGATTTCCTAAAGATTTACTAACACAGGCCTGTGGCACTGAAAAGGAAACATTTATTGAGAGTCTGCATGCAGGAGCACGGAAAATCTCCAAATATTTCCATGTCCTTCAGCAGACTGTGTTCACCGATATGATGGTGCTGACATTTTAATTTTTCTGTTCCCCTGGTTTAATGTGAAACACTTGTTTTCTTCTCTGAAGAAGCAACACTGCAAGAGCTACAGCAAACATGGGCACAAAAAGGCCTAAGTCCAATCTTCACAGGTTAATTATCTCACAACAGTGATAAAAACTCTCCTTAATTTGCTATTTTTAGTAGAGAGGAGGCGATGGCAATGGGTACCCGATAGGAAATGCATTCAATGCTGCAAGGAAACATCCCTGAATTCATATGAAGATATTATTAAGATTAGCGTTACTAACCAAAGGGACATTTGGGGTGCCACACTTGAAAGCACAAGCCTGGGAGGTGACTTGGGACCAAGCCTGCGCCTATATTGGTGTTACCTTCCCAACACGACATCTGCAGCGCATTGCATGTGTTCAGATAGCAAAGAACAGAGGAAGAGTGAGGCTGGAAATCTCCTTGCTTCTGTGCTTGCTCTGAAGTCTTGCTGGTCCCTATACAATTCCTTGGACTCAGAACAAAATGTAGAAAAACACCCTGTTTTCCTACAACCCTAATAGGGCTCTATAAATTCCACAGAAACCAGCCACCCCGTGAGGCACAAGGAGCTTCAAAAAATGTTTGTGCAAAGCAGATGTCAGTACAAAATGGGGAAAACAGCAAATAGCAAGAGCACATGAGTTGTTTATGCTCCGCTCCCATCAGTGCTATTTCAGATGAAGAAAAAAGTTTTTTTTTTTCCCAAACTATAGACTCTTGTCATTAAAAGAGAGGAATGTTGTGGCGATACAGCACTGGCTTCAAGCACGTAACTTAGCCTGCTCCCAGCTTGGAAAAACTGCCCTGGAGAGTATCCAGAAAGAGCAGCAGAAACAACACACAGAAAAGGCCACCAGGGAAATGGCTTATTTTTGCAAGTTCATGGGAATTTGAGTTCTGAAACCCCCTCTTTCCAAGCTGCCCGAGATTGCCTCATGGGGAGGGAACTGGCAGCCTTTCCATCGAACTGACTCTGCGGCGCAGAGAAGCCCGAAGGACAACGACACGGGAAGGTCACCCATTTGGCATGGCAGAAAAGGCTCTGCTTTGGGGAGGAGAAAATGGATTTAAGGCTTGCTCTGGCCACAGAAGACAGCTTGTCCTCAAGTCACGTAGCAGCACAAGAGGAGCAAAAACACCCTTTCTCGGCTCACCTTTCAGCGAGTCGAGCTTGAGGCTGGAAGGTCTCTTGGAGGTTTAAAGCGGGACCCGATAGAGGCTAGTCCAGATCTGAAAGTCCCCAGCACAGAAATCCCAGACCTGTTTTGGTGCTCAGCCATGCTCTCTGGAAAAACATTTGCTCCTTTAGATCCAGCCAGGATCTGCCTTGCTGCAGCCTGTGACTTGCTCCTTACCCTTTGGCTGTGCATCCCTGAGAAGAGTCAGGCTCGGGGACACTGGTCTGTCCCCTTGTTCTGGTGACACCTCTCCTGCATCTCCTCACTGCTGACTTGTTCTGCTCAAGCCCTCCAAGTAGAGGCTGCATTTACTTCACTGCCCTGGATTTACTTTTCTTCTCCCCTTCTTGGCTAGATACTCACTTATAATGATACGTTCTTTGGGAGAGGGCCCATGTCCCTCTATAATTATAGAAATTATTAGTCTACGCAGGATTTCCAGGCATACCAGACAGTGCCACAGCACAACGTTTTAAGGAAGAGGAAAAGACTTAAAGGTAGCTACAGTGCAGGAAAAGTTATCCACGCAGCAGCTCTGAAAGAGCTTCAGAATTAGAGTAAAATCATCACTTATTTTAATCGCCTGAATCGCCCATATACTGGAACATCCAGTGACAGTTCAAATTATTTTATGAAAATACAGTGCGCTGCGAAGCACAACTTTTGAAACCAGGCAGAACATAACCAAGAAGTATTTGACAGCGAATTGCAAGCAAGCCGCTGGTGGATTTATAGCTGAAAAAAACTTAAACTTTGCTTTCAAGGCTACTGTTGACCTAGCAAAATAAACACTGAGTGCTCAGAAGA
>JAWLRI010000795.1:390145-474192 GCA_034781795.1 Crypturellus tataupa
CAGGTTTTGATTGCAACAGCCATGGCTGGATTTTCCTGAAAGACAAAAAAAGAGGAATAATTGAAATGAGGCCACATGCCTGCACTTGCCATGCTTGGACACGCTCAAACTGAATGGCTATTGCCATTTATTTCCTAATGGGAATGTAGAGCAAAGTGACTACTGTAGAAATAGGAAGTCCTCTACATCGATTCAAACATGCAGAACGTGCTGTACACGCTGAACATACTTTAAAGTGGACCAAAACCAGTCAGTGTTTGCTTTTCCCAATGGATTCAATCCAATACATTTAAGAGGCAGGCAGTATTTTTATAACTAGCCATTAGCTTTAGTATCTCAGAAGTGAAACTTACTGGACTCATGTAAACTCCTTGGTGCACATCTCCAAACTGGCCCTCACCGATGCAGCGCCCCAGCTCAATTCTCTCCCGTTGAATTTCATAATCCCTGGCTGCAAGAAGAGAATGCACTTAAAATACCAAGTTTCTGGCAAAGAAATAATCCACAAGATACCAAACTCAAAGTCAGTCACTCAAATGTCTCACATATGAACAACTAAGATTAACATCTGCTGCACACCGACCTATACAAATACTGCGTACTCACAGTGGAATCCTCTTAAACGTTGCAATTAATGCAATGAAATAGGAATATTGACATTTAATTTGCTAAATTGACTGAACTATTTATTTCAGTGCAAAAGATACAGTTAAACTCTTCATAATTACAGCTAATAAAAGTCAAAGAATGCAAACAGCCTACAGCAATATGGAACGTATTAAACACAGCCCACACACACATGCTTTTATACGTTTAAGAGAACTCCATTCTGGGGTATTTTAGATCTCTGAACCATCAAATGAGCCAGGAGAATTTTTAAAGAGGCAACTGCAAGAAAAAAAAAAATGGAAAAAACACCAAGGCAAGTAAAGATCAAATAAAAGAGAAAAATTTTGAGTGCACTACACTTCTATCGGCGTATAATTGAAATTAAGTTGATAAGATGTTCTGGGACTTGAGCAATTTTGTTCGCTTTGTGGTTTAATAGAGTGGAGATATTACTGATAAAAATGGCCCACCGCTTCAGAAAAACATTTAATCAGTTGCAATTGAATTACTTTGCAATTTAATTTCTAGAAGACATGGTAAAATGTTTCAGGAGTAGCAAAAAGATATTTAGAGTATGTTTTCACCTCGTTTTCTATTATTCAGAGAAAATAAATTATAATCAAGCAGCTTAGACTTCACGTCCGATTATTTTATGGCTTCATTAACACTACAGAATTAATGTCTTCTAGCCAGATAACAAAGCGATCAATGTCTTTTTTCTATCTCTTGTTTTAGATACTGCATTTTCCTCTTTAAAATCCCCAAGCTAGCTGGTTTAACGATAAATAAATAATGCTTATTAAATGAAAGTGACAGTAAACTGAAAAACCCCACATCATTCCAAACTGCAAGCACACAGAGATGGGTAAAGGGTCTCCTGTTACCTTCATCTATTCCATAGCTTTCTGCAGTGCAATTAAGAGAAAAATCAAATGCTTACTTAGAGAGAGCTTCTTAAAATTAACAAAACAAGGACAAATATATTTGAATATATTAAAAAAAAAAAAAAAAGGAAATAACACATTGAAGCAATTTCAAGTTTACATTAACAGAAGTCACGGGTCTGGTTATCTTTCCTGGCTCAGGCCTTCGAGAGCTGAACACCTGAGGCCCCTTCAGCAAAGCACTTAATGAGCATCACTTCAAGGGTGCAGCTCGTGGGCGCTCAGTTGAAGGTCTACTTAAGTGTTCAGCATCCTCCAGGGCTGAGCTCACAAGGAACATAAGAACTTAGGTGAAAAGATTGCAAAAGAATACATACAGAGTTAATATGCTAGCACGTAAAAAGGTATTTCATCTATCACAGCATCCTTGGATTCTGCAGTTATTTTCATAGAGCCCTGTACTGACTTACTGCAAAACATTCAAAACAAAATTTTTGCTTTCTTGCTTGCCATGATAGCACATTACATTTCAAATGCTGAAATGACTATGGAAGACTCCTCCCCTCTTGAAATCCTTAGAAACATTCCTTGTTCTGCAGCTGATCACTGTCCCAGGTTAGCAGCATCTTCCCCTTTCGTCACAGCCGAAGGTGACGTTTCTGCAGGTGTCTGCCCTGGTCTTCTACTGCTACTGAAGTCCTACAGTGCCATAATGCAACCTTCATTTGCAGACATAATTGATAACATGACAACACCAAACTTGTTTGAGCATGATTGTGCTCTAATTCAAACATGCCAGGAGACAAAATGCTTGCATAGGCCATTGTATTATCTTTTTTTCTGATTTCAAAGATGAAGACTCAGAAAAAAACTTGGCATTTTTATGCTCCTAAAGCATCAAGGAATTAAGAGCAGCAAGTGCTAAAGACTTCCCCAACTGTTCCCTCTTAGCAAAGAAACTATATCCACTCCTTTTTCTATACATGCATTTATCATCCCAACTAAAAATCCTGCATTTTGAGCTTAAATAAATGGATTTTACTGTAGAGTTTTTGACAACAGGAAAACCTGTAGCAGAATTGGCTGTCTCGTCTTTGCCCTGTAAGCTGAATTTGAAGGACAGGGAATGCACAAGTTTTCAGGACATCTTCCATCATAAATATTTTCATTGCACGTGTTTTATTTAAGGTTGAAATACAAGACTCAGTCCCCACTAAGCCTAAGAAACTGTGAGGCCAAAGTTCCCAGGTGAGTAGGTGTACTTACTTGAGGGCATGGTATAAGTATCTTCTTCATCTATAATCTCCGCATAGTCATCTGTTTCTGTAAGGGAGGAATTAAAGAGTTTCGGGAAAAGCAAGTGACAACAAATTCCATCTTTTTACCATCATCTATGATTTATCAATGCTGAAAGCACAACCCCAACCTCCCCGCTGCTGGGAGCCTTTTCCCACAGCGCAACCTCAACTTGCTCATGCATGAGTTGCTTATGGAAGTGATGATGACTTCAGTGCCTGTTCCACTACGTCACGTAGGGGCACTGAACAGGGAATAAAAGGAGAATTCATTTGTATTACAAAAGCTCTGTCACTGAAGCTAATCCGTCCCAAGTGATGACTTAAAGAGAAAACCTTTTTTAACAGCAAATTCCCACCACAAAAATAGAGAAAACATCGTTGTTAATGGATAAAAACAGCAAGTATCAATAGATTAAATGCCTTTATTCTCCATGAAGTGTGAATAAAGCTGTGCTAGTTTTGCTCTATCTTAGAAGCAGAGCAGATAGTAAAGACGTCCCAGGGCAGCATCTACCTCCAGTCAGTGTGGCAAGGTGAATGATTTGCCATAGGTTCTCTTAAGAGCATGAAGATCCTTCAAGGTCAAACTCTTGCCTTTTACCCTTCCTTCCTGTTTTAATCTTAGTTTTCCCTGTTTAATGGAAATTCACTCCAACAATTAGCTAGTTTTGATATCAAGGATCAGCACCTCCCAATTGGCTGCTGGAAAACAGGCATTCTCAAACTCTTCCTCCTTTAAGACTTCTTATTTTTACATTAACAAATGGTCTAAATGGTGTCAAGTACTACCAGAAGATCCTCCTCTTGCTCTAAATAGTCTCCAGTGTGAGAAGAGCACTTCCTCTTCATCAGATAAATTCTCATTTTGGTTGACAAACCCAATGCACAACAGCGAGAGGATTTTTCATTATAAGGCCATTAAATTCTCTCCACCAACTTTCTTTAAATACATAAGAAAGGTACTCAAAATCCAACACCTGTTGTAATATATTTTATCTAGTAAAAACAGGAGGAGAAAACCCTATGCCTATACTGTCTAAGCGGGGAGTGTACGCCCCTGGAAAAAAGGAAGTATATATTTTTATCTATTTTTTTTTGTAATTGCTTTTCCTCTGTATAAAGGTACTTATTATAAGAAATAATCCCTAATTTGGAAAAAAAAAACTAAGTACTTATCTGAGAGAAAATATGACAATGAAAGCAAGATAATTGGGATAAATCATTCTGCTTTCCTGTTATATTACAATGGGGTATTTTTACATTGCTAGGCCAAGCATTATACATATATAGATAGATAGATAACTCAACTACCTTTATAAGCTATTAATTGAGGCAGATGCCAGAGAGTACTTTATATAGTCATGTAATGAATGAAGGAGTGAGATTATAAACAGCTTCGAGAAGAATTAAAGGAATCTGGGCACTGGAGCTGTTCATTAAAAAAGAAAATCAAAACGTTTGCCACACTGGATTATGGAACAGGACATACAAAATGTGACAAATGGCTTGGCTTGTCCATCTCTCCATTTTAATTAACGATGTTCTTTCATATTAAAAGCATTATCAGATTGCTGCAGGCCACCTTATAGGCTTTGATACGTTGCCCAAAACTCAACTGAAGATGGAGAGGTCTTCAGCTGGCCAAACCGAATGAATTAAAGGTAGTTGATTAACAAATATTCCTTGGTATACGGGTCATACTTTGAGGATATATAGCTCATAGGGGTGAAAACAGTTCTTATAGATCTTCATTCTTTCTGGAAAGAGGAGGGAAACTTAATCAAGGCGTAACGGTGACAAGTGCTTCAAGTGCTCCATGACTAGAGTCACTTAAGACAAGTTTCTACCAGGGATTTTGCAGGACCCACATGGAAAAAAGAATGTAAAACAAAACTGACCCGGGCAAGGCTCCCTGGGCTGCTTTATGAACATGGTGATATATATGGGAGTTGGCCATATATCAGAATATATTCATTGCAGCACAGAAGAAATGAGTCCCAGTAGAGGACATCTGTGACAGCTGATTCATCAATTTTATCTCTGTGACATTTCCTTTTCTATGTTTTCTTTTCCCAGTGTCTCTCAGATCCCCTAAGTTTATAAAAGGAGGTAAGCACCAAAACTTTCTGAATTTATGATAGAAAAAGTGTTTTCAACTTTTTTAGAAAAGAGAATTGTGGCAGCATTGTCTTCAAATGACTGATATCTAAAGGGAAGAATAACCCCTTTACATTTTACTGAGAGGAAAGCCACAAATCAGTATCTCTTTCCCTTCTCTTCCATTAGAGTTAGGCCTTGGAACAGTTGAAATCTGAGTAGTATTTCAGGTATTTAATCAACGTTTTCCATAGCTTCTTTTTATGCAAGAAATGCTAGCAGACAGCAGAGCACTTTGATGCCACGATGCCTTTAAAGTCAAGCATCCCTCAGTAGACTCATTTATCGTTCCAGGGCTCATTGGCCAAGGAAAATTTGTGATTCCACCATTTAATCAAAACCAATGGCCACTCCTGAGACCCTGGGAAGCTGCTTTGCGCCATGCCAGCACTCGCACCGCAAACACATGCAACCCCAAATCCCCGCATGGTGAAAACATTTCCTTCCCCGTTTTTTTCTATTCATTGAGCAGAAAGTGTTAGTTGCGTCACTTGTAAAGCACAGGGTATCTTAGCTGGTATCATTGCTTTTTAATACTACAATTTGCATAAATTTGATAACTGAAATGTGCATTTAAGCGGTATATGGATATAAGAGCTGCATATTGCATGTTAGTAACACACAGACTAGAAAACATATTACCGTCCCCACTAATTTCATCTGCAGATCCAGGTGGCATGCAAGGAGAGAGAAAAACAGAGGGGGAGAGAGAAGGGACAGAGAAGGGGGAGGGGAAAATATACTATTAAATTCATGAGTAATCCAAAAGTATTAAGACTGCAGTTATGTTATATACCTAACTCAAGAGAAACCAGAAAAGCAGTGGAATTTAAGACTTCTCACTTAAATCCCCAGGGATAGAGATATACTCGGAGTAGCTCGTATGAGGAAACAGTTAATGACTTGCAAACACAAGAGTTACACAAAAATTAAATTTGGGAGCAGAACTGGTTCTCCCCAATGCATCATTAAGCACTGTTAATTTGTGGTTTAATTGGGTGCTTCCACTAGAGGCCAGCTCTCCTCCAGCCAGAGGAGTCCCTTCAATTTGGCCAGCGGAGATCCGCAGAGACGCTCGTGACTTGGGAAAACCCAAGCTGGTTTCGAAGGACACGTGCTCCCAAAGCCATCGCCAAGCCACGGAGAAGAAACAAGAGTACGTAAGGATTCATTTTACAGAACATTTACAGTTATACAAGCTTGGTGGTTGACTGGGGGGTAAACGGAGTGACTCTACAGCAAATGTGTTCAAATAAACCCGTGTTCTGCATTCACCGCGGGGTTGTAAGCCACATCAGTCCCCACGACACAAGCTGATGCACTGCAGACATTATTTATAAAACGGAAATGCACGTTAATATTGCAGAAATAGTGCACCTATTCCTCCAATTCCTTTTACCCGATCAAAGCCAAACTAGCTCTCTCCAAGTGCTGAACCAGTAAGCAGCCACAAGCATCGCTGTAGTCAATACTTAATTTCAAGTGCTCTTAACTGATGCTTCTTGATGCTACTCTACTTCATTCAGGAGCATGCTGTAGCAGGGGTCCAAGAATGAGGGTCAGATATATTGCCAAAAAAAAAAAAAAAGGGTATTTGGGGGCTGTAGAGTCACGCCAATAGAATCACCAATGTGGTTTCCATTCTAGCACATGACATGTGGGACAACGCTCCCAAGAGAAACAGCAATCGATGACTTTGTGCCATTGCGGGAAAATTCAGCGCAGGAAAATCCAATTGAGGAGGAGGGGAAGGGCAGTAGAAATTTAATGGCCATTATTCTTGGAACTCTGTTTTGACCTACATCTAGAGTCCGGAACAAACAGCCACTGAGTTAGTCTAATATTTAGCGTGGGTTCACAAGGCAGCCTAGGCAAAGAGCAGTGCAGTACCCGTAGCCGGCGGCTCATGGGAACAGAAGACGAAGGGCAGAAAGCGTCTCGCTTTCTTTACTTTATGCTGACAGTGATTGACTCCTTTACAGAGGCAAGAAAAGGAAAGAGAGAGAAAAGAAGGAAAAAAAAATAAAATTATTTGCTAATAAAACTGGAGGAGACCAGAGAGGACATCTACAGTAAATGAACGCAGGAAGGTACAACTCTGCACGCGCCCAACGGGTACACGGAAGGTTTTGAAGATCTCCGGCTCGTTAGGTGTTTTCCTGAGAATTCCTTTCCCCAGAAATAAATTATTCTTATTGTGCATTTTGATCGGTTAAAAAGCCAACTTTTGCCAATGCTCTCTCCATATTTATCTGTCGTTCCTAATGCAAAGAATGACATCTTCCCAAGGAGCGGAAGGCGCTTCTGGGAGCTCCCCTCCTCCAACACCGAGCAGGCAAATTCTGACTTCAGTGGCACTCCCTGGACTTCAACATAGATGTGTTGACTTGCTGGACATGCACAAGAAGAGCTGGGCACAAAAGCAGCATTTCACATGGCCTCCCTGGGCAGAACCAGGCAAAGTCCCTGCTTTCTGCATCCCACCAAAAACCAGCACACAAGCACCTTAGGACACGAAGGAACTGCCTGGAGTCTTATGCCCCGTGTGGACCTGTCTTGGAGCTGATACTCCCAACTTTCCAAAAACATCCCGGAGAAATTATTCCAAATCCTTGCAGGCCTGGTCAGCCTCCAGCATGCGATTAGCTCTTGCCGCAAGGAAAGAGATTCGGAGAAGGAGGGAACACAGAGAAATCACAAGCAATTTGACAAGGTGAGAGAGAAGGAAAGAAGATGCCAAGAGTCCACGGACGTCTTTGCTCCTTCCATTATTTCTCTCGTTATCTGGTTGCTCCTCTCTGCTTTACTCCTTCCTCCTTTTTCCTCTGTCTCAGAAAACATAAGACGTGGTTTCCAAAGCCAACGAAGTAACAAAAACTCCAGAAACGAAGGCACTACCAAAGCATATAAGTCTATGCAAAAGCATCACTGTATAAAGAGCCAAGCAATTTTTCAGGTGCCAAATTTTGAGGGGCAGATTTTGGGGGGTGGTAGTGAATCTGCTCCATCGCTGCCCGGTCTGCAGGCTGAGGCTGACACATGCACATGGGAGGGGAACATGCTCCTGGGTGCAGCTTTCATTAAAGCAGCAAGCATTAAGGAGATCCTGTGTTAGGAGCGGGCAAACTATTATTCAGCACGTTAGTATAATACCCATATTTATGTAGCATGTTGAAATATTACTGAACCAACAGGCACATGTCTTTTTCACTGCACAAATTTCAGCATTATTATTCTAAGGCGAGCCTGAGCCTCCTCACAAAGCTTTGGAGATAGTAAAAAAGAAAAAAACATTCCTGCTATTATTATAAGGGATTCGTGAATACCAAACCCTGCAGTGAAATGGCAGAAGGGGTCACAGAGCCACTGGCAGCAGTGCAAGATGCCCCGAAAAGGGAAGAGATGCGGCCACTCTTGATCTTCAAGTCTAGCCACAAGAATCTACTCCCATTCAGTCCCATCTTCCTGAATTAACTTGAGAAAACCCTTAAAAAAGATCTGTAGAAGGAATAAATCCACTTGTTTTCAAGCTTTTGAAATGAAATGGGTGGTATGCAGTGAGAATATTTACCAAATGCAGCTGTCAAAGCAAACGTGCTTATGCACAGCAAACAAGAAGCACAGCTAGTAACACGGGGGAGATTTCTGCAGTCTTCCTACAAGGTCGTTACTAGCAGTGCAAAGGCTCAAGTCGAAAGAATGGATCCCAAGGGGAAATGTGGGTGGGAAAGCTCTCCTCAGGCAGCGACCCAGGTCCATGAAATCAGGGAGCACTTGGCGGGCACTGAAAATCAGGTTAAATACAAGAAATCACAGTCCACTATGGGCTTAGCGTCCAAGAGGAGGAGCAATGGTAGGTTAGTAAGGCTGAAATACAAGAGGGTAACACACCAGTCTATGCTACAGTGCTGGAAATCCTACATGCTGCCGTTTAGCAGGGCTGTTTTCGGTAGATTAGCCTCTCAATCAGAAAAGCTGAGTTAATTAACTAAACGGCAACCTTTGTGGACTTGGAGGCCAATGAGTTGCCCAAGGTTTTAGAAGTGATCTGTAAAGTACTTGGCCTTGACCATCTCCCCGTCCTGTGACCACAAAGCAGATTTACAGCTGGGCACGGTCTTCACGTTCCCTTAATTACTAAGTAACTTGAATGTATCCTTTATGCTAAGAGTTTGGGGCTCTTTTTCCTTTCAGAAGCAGTAGGCTGTCCAGTGCGGTCCTTTCAAACACGAACTAAGGGACACACTCAGGATGCATTTCCCATCTTTAAGTGTTTTCTTGCACTTTTCAACAGAAAAAATCACACGCTGCACTCTGCCAGGGGAAGTAATGCAATAAACTCATATTTGTCTTTCTACCCTTGCTCAACTTAGGCCGTGACATTAACTCCGCATTTACTACTTTTAATTTCAAAACGCTGTTTGTGCTACTACCAACAGCCACGTCAAGCAGGGCCATGAGGACAAGGAGCTTCCCCGTAAGCTGCCTGTTTCCCTGTTAAGAGAGTGGCCCCATGAGCTGTTATTTAGATGGTGCAAGGAGTTTGCTGTAATGTCTGACACCAGAGATTTAAACATCCTGCAGTTTCCATCACCAAATACGCACATATTAAAGCTGCAAAACCAACATCCACTATGAGCCAAGTCCCAGCTCCTACACCGGGCCTCAAAAACCCACCCCAAGGACATGCCTGGAGCTAGTGCCTGCAGAAAGGTCCATCTTTTTCCATATTCACCTCTCCTTATGGTTTCTTCCCTAGAGATGCATTATTTTACCCACCAGGACCAGAATATCCCAATGACAACCGGGACCTGCCTGTTCAACCCATTTCTGAAACGTCATTTTCTGCAGCTCTCTGTGCAAAACAGTTTTTGGCAGAGACAGGATTAAAAGCACCAATGGCCACAGGGTCCTTTAGGGCTGGCGAAAGGATGCCAAGTTACAATATTTATTCTTCCTGGTCATATTTACTGAAGGTAGCGTGATGAGGAGGGGAAATCAAGGAACTCTGTGTCAGGAGGAATTTATGTGCAAAGGGAGCAAGTAAACTATGGTTTTATTGATTTTGTCCTATAAAGAACTTATTATAATAACTAATTGACTGGGTAGACTATTATTTTTGGAAAAAAGTGCACCGGGAAATATGTGCATCACCTCACTAAGGCCAATATTTGCTGTAAAACTATAATAAACTGGTATGTTACCTCTTGCAAATTAAAGGCATTTATCTTGCTTTCAAATACTGAGCCTTACCATTGCCCAAATCTACGCTCCTGCTAAGTACAAGGAATTGTTTTTGATGTAAAGATAGATGTAGAGGGAGAAGGGGATAAAAGCTGCAACTTGCTTTAGGACATGTTGCTTCTGGGGAGTGACAGTAACTTATGCCAAATAGATATGCCAAAGAAATCTGAAATCAAATTTCATGGTGTTTTTTTATTTAAACTTCTGTATAAACGAACACACACACGCAAACAAATAGAACAAGTTTTGAGAGATAAATATTATTACTGTGCTTAAAAAGCTGGGGAAAACTGGTAGGCATCTTATTAGCACCTGGTGAAAGATGGTCCCTGCTGCAAGGAAGGTAAGATTTCAACAAGGCAGTCAGACAGTGCAAGAAGAAATGGGAGAAGCAGCAGCAATAACAGGTATGTGGCCAAACAAGGTTCAGTTTGAACCACAGCTAGAAGGGAACACTTCTTGGCTCCTGGGTGCAGTGATTTGATGCTTTGGATTGCCAGAACCAGTTTCAGCCTTCCCTAGTTTGAAAAGGTCCTTATTTAAGGCTAGAGCAAATAAAAAATATATATATTTTTGTATGCTTTGGCATATCACAAATACTTGGAAAGAACAAGCTTTCATTTCACCAGAAATTCTTCAAGACATGTTAGCAAATATTTCAGAAAGGAAGTCCAGAAACCTTTCATTAACAGGCAAACCTCGAAAATTCCAGAGAAAAACCTGAACCTCAAGCAGGAGGGAGATCTCTGCTTCTGAACTAAGGGTATTAGACCTACAGACATGTCCAACTGCTCTTCTTCTGTAAGCTGGTTACAGGTGTCAGCAGGAGGGATACTTCTTGGCCTGTCCACCAATTATTGTCTGAAACAAGTCCATACCTTTAGGGACTCAAATTCTTAAGGAAAGCACCTGGGATGGTATTTTTCAAATGATTTTACGTCAATGGTAGAAATTCAGTGCACTGACATCTGTGTCAAACTTGAGGTACTTAAATTCGGGACAGAAAAAAAGAAAATGTTCCATATGTTCCACGTGTCCTTACCAAAACGAAGGGCAAACTTAGACTGAATAATAGGTGCAATGTCTCCAGTCATTCCAAGTCCCATGCCAGAATTTCCAGTAAAAACACACCCCAAGCACAAGCATTTCACTGTGGAACCTCACTACCACGTAAGAAAAATCCAAAATTGGTTTTGATACTGGAAAGAAAGAAGGGGCATTTACTACCAGTTTTGCCTATGACACCATGAGGCAGCTTGGAACAGCTAGGGAATCCACAGCACTGCTGGTTTAGTCTCTCTTCTGGCTTGCTGGAGGCTGTATTTAAAGGCTGGTTCCCCAGCTAACCATTTTGCTAACCATTAATCTTTCCGTAATATCCTCACGTAAACAATTATGTAGTATTGAAATTTATTTCCTTCTATTAACAGCAAATTGCTGCTGCAATGGAGAAGAGGCAACTCTGAGTCACACCACTAATACAAGGTGCAGCCTATCATGCAAGGACACAGGATGACTAAATTTGCACAGAGGCAATAAGGCTTTGAGAAGGATCAAAATAAAATCAAGGTTTATCACTGTACCTCTTCCAATAAAACCTCTTGCTTTCCATGCGGGTCTGCTTGGGTGTCCCCAAGTTTGCAGGTGGCTCCTGCAGCAACACGAGCTGCAACACAACCCCAAGAGGTAACAGTAGCTGCGAAGCTCTGTTACACCCCTATGGCCTGATGGACATTTCAATACCAGATCCTTTCCCTTATTTCCTTGCAGGAGGTCTCTTTGGCCTTGCTATGCTAAGAGGAGAATCTTAACTGTCTTTAAATAAAGAAGGATGGAGGTGGGAGAGGAACAGAGAGTCAGGGATTAAATAAACATCAGCACATCTCTCCTTCTTGCATGAAATATGTGCAACTACTTGGTCATGTAAACACTGCGGTGAAGTTGCAAGTCAAGAGTGGGCGCTCTTATTTTGGTCACAAAAATGATGCTGGAAGCCTGTGGCCATATAGATATGCATCTATAGGGACACGTAATACATCTATGTATGTCATATGTCTACAGGGATATGGCATCAGTGGTACACTCGTGCACCGAGACTCTCCTTTGTAAACATTAACTATGAAGCTTCAGAAATATGTTCCTATTAAGGAGAACACTGAGTCCCTTAGTAGGACTCAGTTTTCAGACTCCGGAAAAGAAAAATATTCTCCATCAAGCATAAAAAAAACTTTAAAAACACAAAATACAGGAACACCAAACAGAAACCTTGGCATCTAGAGGCTAGAAAAAAAAATCATTACCTCACATCCTCACCAGTCAATTAACTGCAGTGACTCTGAATGGGAAAGCACAACAGAACTTGGATCTCGACAGCAACGATGCAGAAAGGGCTGTTAAATTTCTTCTTTTGGAAAAGAGACCATTACTATTTAATTGTCTTTTTTCCCCTCATTCTAAGCAGTTCCTTTGCAACTGCACTACTGCCAGCCACACAGTAACTTAAGATAATAGTATATATACGTGTTATAGAGATATATATGAATGCGTTGCAAAATATTGTGGGTCGTTACGAGCTTGGCTTTCTCAAGTGGCCGGCCCTTGCCGTCCCCCCACGCCTGCGGCCGTCCTCACAAGCAGAGGAGTGGGAAAAAGCTCCTTTTGAGCAATCCTGCTCCGCAGGCAGGACTGGGAATAGCCCTGTGAGGGAGCGAGGAGCCGGCTTGGCAGCGAGCGCGACGCAGCCTCCCGTTTCCTGCCGTCGGGTCCTTACCTGACACGGAGACCGTGTGCGCCCGCACTCCCTGCTTCTCGTTGTTGGCCAGCCTGCAAGAGAGCGGGGGGAAGCGCTGAAGGCTGCACATCCCTGCGGGGCGGCACGCGAGCCCGGCGCCGAGCGGCACGCGCGGGGCCCCGGCGTTCCCCAGGGGAGGAAACACGGGACTCTACCACTCCCAGGCCGGCTGGGGGAGGAAGAGCCGCGGGGACGTTTTACCAGGTTGGTTTTAATGGGCATAATAGGCCCATACGTCTGTAAGGGCACAGACGTCTACAAGGGCACAGTACACTTACAAAATAAATACATGTTTTAGGCAGTTTTAAAATGAAGTAGTGCAGGTCTAAACACTGCATTCAGTTTTCTCTGTTTCAGTACTAAATATCAAGGATATCGAAGTGTATCGAAAATAGATGCACTGTGGTGGGTTTCAAGCAATATTCTCAGGGGAGGGTATTGAGTTTCTGTTTGATAACTTACCTGGTGTAAAAACACATATTTAAATTGAATTGTATGTCGAGTAAATAAAGGAAATGAATTAGAATTGAATTTATTTTATCTATGGAAGCTCAATTGTGACAGTAACACCCCTATAAATCTTTTGAGCAATTCTCCTCCATGCACACGTACGTAGAGAAGGTTAATGGTAAGAAAGCAAAAGAGGAGGCTGTTTCCCTGCTTTGGGAAGTTTGAAATTTCATCTGTCAGGAGCAACTTTCCCCAGTGCAAGGTGATGCTGGTCAGTACTTTTGTATGTTCAACCAAGAGTTTTCCTCTGCTGTCAAGCTATCAGCAGAGGTAATGTTTAAACAGATTCCATTTTATAAATTCATTATAGATGTTTCCAAAACGGCAAGTGGAAGATTTTCCTGAAAATCTTACTGTAACCCAGAAATTCTTACCAAAAAAAAAAAAAATATATATATATATATACACACACACACATATATAATGTAAACAGAAGCTTATTCTGCCTTTCTTAGCTGTATCCAGGCAGCTAAAAACAAATGTAGAGCCATCTTTCATGTCACTGAACACTGTATTGGTCAGGGTATCCCCCTGGGTAAGGTCAGAGAGGAACAATTTGATGAGACTGGGCTTTAAATTGGAGCAGAATATGGCTACTCAGAAAAGAACCAGACTGCAAACAAACAAAAAAGTAGTGCAGGAGAAGAACAGGAATTTAGGAAGCCAGAGAGAAGTTAGGAAAGAGAGAAGAAATAAATCTCGACACTAACATTATTAGTGCAGAGAATCAGCAGGGACGACTAACAGGCTTGTTGTCGGTGTCTAATGGACTACAGTCTCCAGCAACATAAGGAACAGGCTTAATTCAAAGAGAAATATTTTAATATTTGCCTGGGAGATTGAGATGGATAAAAAGAGGCCTTAGCACAGTTAAGAGCTATTCAAGTGTCATCGTACCTTTAACACAGTTACACCATAAAAACAGTCAGAGAAAAATCAAATTCGTCGACACAGATTAGCATTCCCTACACATCCTTGATTGTTATTAGAGAATAATTCTGCTACTTAGGTACCCTTTTTAAAAACAGGTGAAAATATTTGCTAAGTTTAATACTATTCTTTATTACAGTTGAGCCTAGAGGTGCCAACTTAGATCATTCCAGTTGAGCAAGTGTTACTAAGAAAGGGGACCAGACAGATTTATGTCCTGCTTTTGCTGCTATTTATCTATACATTATGCATCTTTTTTTTCCTTGGGTTTTATGTCCAGTGTATTTATAGCTGAATGCCTCTGCCAGTCCTTTATGTTCCATGGTCTCTTCTGATTACCCGCTGTTCTTGTAGACCCCAAAAGCAGCAACAAAAACAAAGTATATACAAAAAAACCCTGAAGTGTCATTTAAGCATAGCTGTTTCTCAAGAATTTTTTTAATATATGAAAAATTAAAGCAGCAAACTTACTTGGGTATTGATGGTAACGCTCTTTCGCCTTCTGTGTAAAGAGGAAAAAAAAAGGATTAAAATTTTATTAAAGTTTCCAGATAGCTTCTTTCATTGTGCAATGGATACATGTATGAAATATTAATCATCACAACCTCCCAGGCAGGCATATTGATTCAAAAGACTGTTCTAAACTTCTCTCATCAGCAGCATTCAACACATCTAACCAGGGATATAGAATTCCTGATAAAATCTTGTGAGAAGAAAAATGTACCAAAATATAAAAACTTCCTTTTTTATTCATGAGAGTTTAACTCTGATAGATCACCTGCACAAGGCAGGACAGGATCTCATCTCTCTCCTGATAAATGCTTCCCTTTTATCTCCAAGATGCACTAAGTACTAACATAAATAATATTACTGAAGTCAACTTGAACTCCCAGACAAGACAACTGATATAAATCATTAACTCACACAACATATTACACTAGTTTCATATTTGGTTTATACTACAAAATAGTAATGCTTAGTAGCCAGGGATGAACTCTGCTTTTTATAAGTTGTTTAAAATATGTATATAAATGTTTGGATGTAAATAATCAAAGTTACTATTTTTCCTGATGATGAGACGATCTGTATCCACGTTGGGGAGGAGGATGGGGATGTTACTAAGCCTTTACCAACAACTTATGGTCAACTGAAATATGCAGCGAAGGAGAGGGCAGTGGGCAACTCGAAGACCTTTAAGTCCCACGAGCAGTGATAAAGCAATCAAGAGCAAACTAAGAGTCAAATGATTAGATACACTTTTCTCATTAAATCTTGTACATTTTAGAGGGCTTTTCTATTTCCTATATTTAAATTCCTGAAATTTCCACACCTAAAAGCAAGCTACAACCTCACAGCTGCATGCTCTGGGACAGAGGGGAGCAAAGTCCACGACCACGGGATGCGCTCTCCATGGCAAAGCACGGTATTTTGCCACACTTATCCAAAATCTGAGTGACAGAGCTGGGTGACAGAGCAGCATCAGGTTGGTTAAAGCCTATTTGGAGCAAGTTTCACAGATAAAAGACACTAATGGTGCTGCCTGTTACGGTCATTATGATCCATTCTTAGTTTCCTACAACACTGCAGTACTTTTACCAACCAGTGCACTATTTTCCGTGCTGAATTTCTCCTGCAGCCTCCTGGCTTATTTTTAAGGGACAGGTCAGATATTTACAGTGTTTAAGGAAAGGAAACAAAAATCCATATATTTTATTTTGGGAAATTGCCCGGGCCTCTTTGATGGAGCAAGGATGCACTTTAATTTGATGTGAGGTGGTGGCTGTACCAGAATGTTTCCTTTCACCAGCTCCGAGAAAGTATGTCTGATTTTGGTCAAGGAGAGGAAGGTATTGTGAAAGGTGTGAGAGAGCAAGAAGATTTGGGAAAGGAAATCAAAGGCAAAGATCCTGGAAGGACAAGCGTGGAATCAGAAGCTTCCAGAAGCCTGGCTCAAAAAAGATGAGTGGGGAGAAGGGAGAACTCAGAAGAGAGATTCCAGAAAAAGCAGATTTGAGGTGGATGGATCTGAACCAAAGGCATTAAACTGGGACAAAAAGGCACAGAAGTTTGGTCTGGTCTGCACAAGCCTCCCTGGGACTGTGATTAAGACCCAAGAACCTGCAGTCTCACCTAATCTCCACATCCTAGTCCATATTCTGGTACCCATGCGCAATTTGGGAGTGGATTTAGTGGTTCAGATGGTGCTGATGAATCATGTACGTGTCGCTGATAAAACACACTTGTACTCTTGTTACTAAATTTTACTACAGGTTTAGGAGATGATGCACATGTAAAAACCTCTCTGTCCATAGAAAGTTACTAAACTCCAAAGTTAAACTTCATTTCTATATTTCTAAATCGAGATAACTGGTGCTCAATTACCAGCTATTTCAAATAGTTTTCCTGGCTGTTCACTATGCAACTCTGTGACACACTAAATTCACACTATTTAAATTATATTCTAAAGATTAATTTTTTAAATTTACTCCGGTTTTGGTATGGGGCACATCAGTATCATATCTGAGAACTTGAGAAACAACAGTGAATTATTCCATAACACTCTCGAGACTCAATACTTTATATGCTCAAAGCACAGTTCCTCCTGATTTCAGTTTGCCATCGATCGTGCAGCTCTCCTGCAAATGCAGAGCTCAATACCTTGAGAAAATGCAGAATAGCCCTAGGTGGCAGCTAGCAGTGTAAGCTGAAGTCATTGCCAAGTATCAAAAAGGATAAAAAAAGATAATGATTGACTTTACCTTTCCAGGGCAGGATTAAATTGCCCACACCATGAGATCTCCTATGAGGTTTCTCCAAATCTGTTTCATTTACTGAACAGCTTTCTATCGGAGCAAGATATAAAGCAAGGATCTCACTAAAACATCTCTTTTCCTACAAAATCCCAATTCCATTTTTGGGTAGACCATTTTATGCACGTTATGAGAGGAGGAGAACATGAGTAGAAGTGGCACTAAGTAGCAAGTGCAGTAGCGGTAGGTAGTTAATGCGTAATTAACGCAGAGTGGCACAAGAAGGAACCAAGATTAAACAAGCATGTCCCAAATTCCTGGTTAACAAGAATCAGCAAGACTTGGGAACAGACCGACGGCTCCGCACGTGAAACAGTTGCTGCTGATCTTGAGATGAAGGTTGGGATGAAGGTTGCGATGGAACCGGAAAAAGACAGCAGGAACAGGCAGTAAAAACAGATTTGCAGCGTGAGACAGGCGCAAGAAATTGAGGATGGCTGGAAAAGTGGTGCAAGGAAATGACGGGTAGGCACAGAGAGGAATGCAGAGGCTCCCAGCCAAGTTAAATAAAACTTTAAGTTTCCATATAGTTTAAAAAAAAATGATTAAAGTTTCCAATGTGATTAAAATCCCATCACTCCCCATTATTTTCCTTTCTGCTGTCCCTTACCATCCTCATGCCACAGAGGACAAAACTCACTTTATTCTCCTTTTGGTGATAAATAATTAGAGGAAAGGAGCCTGGCTTTGACAGGTCTAATAAGAGCTGTCAAAACTGGGCTACTTTTTCTTGCAATCTCCAAAAAGCAGCGCTATCCAAGAGTGCTTTTAGCTTCGCCTGAGCAGTAGAGCGATGCAACCCCAGAGAGAAGATGCAGAGAGAATTTAGATTGAGACTTGCGGTAAATGAATTTACAACAAAATGGAAAGAGGAAACCTCAAAGAGGACAAAAAGAGATGCAACTCTTAGATCCAGAACTGGTGCAAGGATTATTTTCTGATAAGCCTTATATAATTAGAGCTCACTGTGGGAGGGCTCTGGGCACGCGGCTCATGGTGGTGAGAGCTCTCCTGCAGAATGTTTGACTAATATGTTGTGAATTGCTATGGAATAAATAAATAGCAAATCCTCAGACAAGAAAACACAACTTATTTTAAATGCACAACAAATGCTTTAGGTCAGCCTGTAGCTAGGAAATCATCATTAAGAAAAAACACACAGAAAATGCGGTTTATTTAAGGGATTCTCTCCATGTTTGCAAAAAGAAGAGTCTTTTAAGTACATTTCCCAAAGTGCCATATAATGAATGCTCCTTTTACTGAATCACTGCTCTTTTGCTTTATGTGAAAATACCCTGCAAATATCACACAAATAAACCCATTCCAGTCCATGCATTGATTTGTTCTGCTTTAGTGCCTAGAGGTAAACCACAGTGCAAGACATAGCGGTGCTTAGGACTGTATAACACACAGAAAAACGCGAGGTCTTCCCTTAAAGAGTTTAGTGACTCTAGGGGACAAGATACAGCTGGATGACAAGTCAGGTCAGAGGAAGACAACGTTAGAGGAAACAAATCGAAAATAATTAAAGGGTGGCTCTATTTTTATCGCCACTTAGGGCAATAACTCAGGACTTGTTTACCGTGTGCGTCCTAGATGGCAGGTAATTGTAAAAGGCTGGAATTTTTGTAGGGATGTTGCTGGGGCAGAGAAATGGAAATGCAGGTGCCTGAGGCACAACGCGCTGCTGGCCGCTTGCGCGGTAGGTGAACAGAGACAAGGTTTGATGATGAAGGCTTTAACGACCCCGGGTTTGCTACTGGGAAAAGCAGAATTGCAATAATCATTCCAAAAGAAAACAGCAATGGCATCTAGGGTAGTTAAGAGCATTTATGCAGAAGTGGCAGGAATTGGCCAAAAACTACCCACGTGCCTCGAAACAGAGAGCAGGGGATGACAACATCAGCGATAGACCTATCCATCAACCTGGGATGAAATTAAAATTTGAGGACTTTATGTATTTTATTTTTAAAGGAACAGCTAACTGGTCTTATCATTGATGCTAATAGCTCATCCTTTCCTTCCAGTGTTGAGTTTTGGTGCCAGTGGTTCATCCTCACCCTAGGCTGGCTCACAGAGTGGCCTTTGCAGCAGACTTGCAGCTACATGGAGAAAAGGCTGCAGGACTAACACAAATTCTAACAAAGCTGCTTGGGCTGGAGCTACAAGATAGCTGTATATATTAGATTCAGAAATAAGAAAGGGTTTATGGAGGTTGCAGAGCACAAGCAGGATGTTAATTATGGAAAGACTTGAATGTCAATGCTATTACCCAACTGGAACAACAGGCTGGAAAAAAAGGTGGCACAAAAAAGCAAGTGCATGGCTAGGGGGGACTGCAAATTTTAGAGCTTCTGCTTTGTAACAACACCCCAAAATGCCCAATTTTGTACTTATATTTGTGCACAAAAAGGGTAACTAGCACAGCTAATTTTCCAGTATTGAACAAAGTGTTCAACTGAGGCACCCAACTCATCGCCGATGATATCAGTGTTTCAGCATCTTTCTGCGATGATGCATGTGCTGGCTCTTGTATTACAAACACAGAAGAGGGGAATAGTTTATGCCTTGTTTCAGGAATCAAAAATGCTGCATAATTTCCACAAGTAAAAACAAGCAATGCAGAGGGCAGAAATTTGCAGTTTTAAACAGCTTTGCCTGAGTATTTTTCAATTATTTAAGTCTTGCTGAAAGATCAAATTTTACTAATAAAATCTAATCATAGTTTTCTCTTTAAAGCTAGCTGTACCCACACCTGGGTCTCTCTGCTACCAACATGTGGCCTACTAAAAACACTAACGGATCAATTCCATAAAATACTCGTTTTCTTTAATTCTGTTTCCTTAGATGCACTCAGCAGCCACCTACCAAAGCTAACATGAGAAAAATGGAGATATTTTGCCTATCTGTGAGGAAGCTGGATTTATCAAAAATTATCAGTTGTCACAATCATGTCCAAATCCACACTGACTAATGTCCCTGAATTTCCACTCCAGTATTAGGAATCATGTTTCAAGACAACCCCTCTTCATTAGGAGTGCCTTTAATTACAGTTTGTTTACTTCTGCTAGTTAAGTTTAAAAGTAGCATAAAGCACCAATTGTTGGGAAAAAAAAGCCTAAATTATCATCATAAATAGATTTTTATGGAACAGCATTTATTAGTAGTCTTTATAAAATCACTTTTACTTTCCTCTTGGAGAAACAGTAGGCTCCAAGTGAGGATTTTGCTCCTACCTCGTGTCTTTTGCTCCGGTTTGAGATACTCTACCAGCCCATAGCAACTCGTGATATATCCCAACACTGCAGCTAGCAAACTGTGTGTTCCCTCCAGGACCAAACACCCCCTTACCTTTCTGTGGCCTGATGATGAAGGACTGGGTGGCTCCGTTCACCAGGCGGCAATATCCGTCTATCAGGTCAGCCATGTTCTCTGCAATGGTTAAGGATGGGGCTGTCACTGTCAGAGGCTGAAGAAGGGAGAAAACAAGGCACCAACAAAGAGGGATTATTGGAGCTGCAACCGCCGAGCACAACAGTTGCCTCATTGCATCAGCACTTCACTCACACTCGCAAACAGGAGGCAGAAGACGGGTAAGCAAAGAGCTGCCCCAGGTTATAGCTGTTATTTGCACTTTGTTGGATGCCACTCTTAATATTTTGGAAGCCTAACCTGCTTTCTTTACCTTCTGTTTAGCCAATTTCTATGCTGAGGTTAGAAAGTGGAGCTGATAAAAGCTTCCACCCAAACATTACACTGCTCTGGGCTCATCAAATGGTTTCCTGGCCAAAACAGTTTACTGAAATTGCTATGGCTTTTATGGCCATAAACATGACAATTCTGTAAAAGCGGCTTATTCTCTAAAACTCTTCCAGCTGATTTCTTTATTCTTCTGTTTTCTGAACTTTTACAGATTTATCTTCTTTGCCCTAAAATGCAAGCTCTTCAATTTAAAAGATTTAACATTAAAAAGAGATGTAGCATGGAGAAGTGGGGAAGAGAAGAGAGACAGATACACAGGCAAATCACTTATATTAATATATCAACACCCATCCTCCCCAAATTGCCCTCTATCCTTGTCTTGACTGTTTTTCCAGCAAATAAAGGCTATTTTTTGCTTCCAGCTCTGACCCTATGTAATATTCCCTATTTCCTTTCACAATCCACTTCATATCTACTTCAGCATAAAGCATCATATACAGTGTAAAGTGTATTATATACAGGCTATTATTAGAAAGTTGTACTTAAAAGATAATAATTCTAAATTAAAATTCTTTATTAAAGATGACAGTGTACAAGAAACAAGTGAGCTACAAAGTTATTTTAAATATGAAAATATCTGACTAGCATAGTGATTGTGACTACTCATGATCACCTTTCATTCCCCTTCAAATAACAAGAAAAAATGGATTAGCTATACAGAGTGCCTGGAAACCAAAATATTCTTAAATTCACTGGCTGTATTATAGAAGTGAGAGAGTTTAGCAGGCAATGAAGTCTTTGGCCAAGGCACTATGTACATAGAGTCAGGCAGTCCCATTTTCAAAGATGCTTGTAACAGGATTAGGCCAGTTGTTTGATAAAAGGAAATAGGAGTAAAAGCTAGTTAGATGTTTCTGCCATGCCCTTCATCCTCTGTATGGCTTCAGGCTATCTCTAGGTACAAAAAACTTCACATGTAGCTTAGGAGTGAGAAAAAAATGAGGAAAAAAGGAGAAATCAAAGAATAATTTCTGGGGTCTTCAATTCCTGGGAAGCTGCTGGCTAAAAATAGTGATATAGTTTTTTTGTATGCATAAATGTGAGATCTTTTAGAATAATGTATTTGTCTTAACTACACTAACAGTAGGAAAATCCAGAGTGAGTTTGCAGGCAAGAACATAAGCATTGCATACAAGACAAAGACGTAAGTAATAATATACAGAAATCTTTCATTCTAATTACATTTTAGGGGGGAAAAACTAACAAAAAATGGGTTTATCACAATGGTTAATACCGTACCTCAGGTGCACCTGCTATCTTGAGTTGTAACATCCCTTTTCTGTCCTTGTCTTCACTATTCGAATACTGAATAGTCTGCACTTGATTAAAATCTGCCAGGTGAGTTGGCTGCAGAAAGGCAATGAAAAAAAGTGGAACAAAATTACAGCAAAATACTTCAGTTTTACTATCAAAGCTGCAAAAGTATATGCAGACTTTGATCTCCAAATCACACCATCACTTCTACAAATTCTTTGGGATTTGGGTAACAGTATTTACAAATAATTGCAAAATTAGGCACCAGATTTGCCTACAGAGGTCAGTGTTGAGTAGCACTGGACGCACGCTAAGCACACACAGGAAACAACCCCTTGGATGTCAAGACAGAAAAGTGAACACAGCTCTTCACCACCTCTGAATTAGTTTCAATGGGAGTTGGAAATATTGCTCAACTTAAACTCCGTCTGTAAAACTCCTAAATATTTTGCTCCCACATGATGAGTTAATGCCTGAAAAACCTTTTTACAGAATCCCAGAATGGCTGAGGTTGGAAGGGACCTCCAGACATCATCTAGTCCAACCCCCTGCTCCAGCAGGGACACCCAGGGCACAGGGTGGCATCCAGGAGGGTTTGAAGATCTCCAGAGAAGGAGACTCCACAACCTCTCTGGGCAGCCTGTGCCAGGGCTCTGTCACCCTCACAGCAAAGAAGTTCTTCCTCATACAGAGGTGAAACTTCCTGGGTTTCAACTTGTACCATTACACCTTGTGCTGTCACTGGCCACCACTGAGAAGTGTTTGGCCCCATCCTCCCTATATTCTCCCCTCAGATATTTAATCAGATCCCCTCTCTGTCTTCTCTTCTCCAGACTAAATAGGCCCAGCTTGCT
Organism: Crypturellus tataupa; assembly: GCA_034781795.1. Taxonomy (NCBI): domain Eukaryota; kingdom Metazoa; phylum Chordata; class Aves; order Tinamiformes; family Tinamidae; genus Crypturellus; species Crypturellus tataupa. Next base: position 413,249 of record JAWLRI010000795.1, read on the forward strand.
TAGTCTTTCCTCACACAATAGATGCTCCAGTCCCTTCATCATCTGTGTTGCTCTATGTTACATTGAATTTTCTGGCTAGTTTGAGCTTAGCTCAAGGATGAGACATTCCACCCTCTCTTGTTTTGTTCACAGAGGCCATGGCTGACTCGGTGGCTCATTAAGGCGCTAAACTGAGAAAGGAAACCAGAAGGAGACTTACATTAGCACCCTTGTCCGTCAGGTAACTGATTCCTTCTTCTGGGCCGATCGCGAGCTCCACCGAAATAATCCAGCTTGACTTGAGGATCGAAGGAGGAAGAGAGGGCAAGATTTCCACAGAGAGAAGACAATATTTTGTTGTTAATGAAAACCAGGGATTCTTCTTGAAATCAAAGCGTGAACTAAGCAGGCAATTGCCTGCAGGGCTGAGCAAAACCAACGAGACTCCTAAGAGAGCCCGTGCGCTGCTGTCCCCATCCCGCACTTACCCCGAGGGCGCATTTGAAGCATTCCTTGTCGAATCTGTACACCGGCGAGAGGATCTCAAAGAATTTCAAAATGCTTTCTTCTCTGTTGAGGTTGGCAAATTGTCGAAACGTTTGTTGGATTAATTTTCGTAGTGTTTTGGCCTGTGTAGCGAGAAGTTTAAACATGAATTCTTTTCATTCTAACCAAGGACAATGTATATGAGAAGTATCAGCCACTTGGTATCTCGACAAGTTTCTTGACCAATGAAAGTTGTGAAGGGAAAAGAGGCAGCTTCACAATATAAACAACAGACTGATGCTAAGCAAGGTATACCTTCATAAAAGGTCCTAATTTTATTTATGTCACCAAATGTTATTTTCTTATGTGATAGGAATAACCCTCAGCTGCAGCTGACAAGTAATACAGACTATCCCCTACTGAACTCTCAGAATCTCAAAATATGCAAAATAACTGTCATATAAATAAATGAAACTAAAATAGGAAATGAAAATCAGCTAAAAGTGAAGTACAAAATCACCTGAAAGTAAACATTTAAATGAGAAAGTTGCATGTGTTAGCTATATTGCTTATCATTTTCTTAATTGCTTTCAGGACAGAAATAACTCCACAAGCAGAGCAGCACAAGTCATTCTATTAATAGACATATATAGCTATATATATATTTATATAGCAATAGGCCAATATCTGGGATAGTGGGACAACCTGATTACATATACTGGAAGATAAAGTATATACAGAATACAAGCAGACTTGGAAGCAACTTTTTTTTTTTCCTAGATAACTGAATGATAAGTTATTAAAAGTATTGGCTGTATTGGCTGTTTATAAGCCAAACCTGCAAAATGACTGCTTTCCTATGCCCCACCAATGCCCTAACGAATAATTCTGGCTGGGCAAAACCAAGGGAGGCATCAAGAAATTGGAATAAATGTCCCTTGACACCCGGATTCATAGAGACGCCGGAGCAGCAGCTTCTCTCCCGCGTCCTAATCAAGAGCATATGGATGGCGTGCGCCGCGCCAGCCCTTTCACTGTCCTTCATCATTGTTTACATCATGTTTTGCCAAAATGCCAAGCCACATGCACAGCTGTTCTGTCTTCGTTTGCCAAAGCTTGGCTTGCACCTAAAGTAGCTGCATGGGATGTAAAAAAATCCACAGAAATTATCTTTAGTACTGCCTCTTTCTGACGCTGGCGTAACAGCTTTTCTCTGAACTTGGTTTGGGCTGACATACTCTATCTTGACCACATCTCTATTTGCAATGTAGATGAAATGCAGCAGATTGGGCAATGGCTTCAATGTTTTAGCCCAGGAAAAACCTCCCCAGACCCTTCGTTGGACTGTACTTGTTTTCATTCACCACATTACATTGTGTCTTGCAGGCCATATGGGATGAGCTAATATACCAGTGTTTTTAAACTCATCGCCTTAATGACCTTTCCTAAAAAAGCTGAAACTTCTGCCAGGAGAGTCACCAGTCTTGCAGAGCGAGCAGGAGAGTCATTTAATTATTTGAAGCAATTCTGGATTATGTTTAATAAGTCCTCCATACTCAAAGAAAAGTGGTTCCATTATTCCTTCCCCATATTTTTTCTCTTCCACTTTTTTAATGAATGTCTTTGCAAGGTTCAGCTCAGTTGGACTTACTAGTAGTTCTTGCTACTTCTCCTCTTTTCTTTCCTGATTTCTAAAGAACAGTCTTCTTCGCAGATCAGTTTCTTTTGGCTCCCCTAATACCATTTTTGGCAGTAGCTGTTTGGTTGTTTAGGTGAAGAGCATGTCACCACAATTTGCGTGTTAAGCAGGGAATGCAGTCTTATAATTCCTTAAATTAAAACAGATTCTCTATTCACTCAGCTAAAATTGTTATTTTTAAAAATGTCTTCTGAAACAAACCCCCCTTCATGAGAGACCTTTTTTGTTTACTCTTCCATACTTACACTCTACACATACATTAAGTTCTCTAACTAAATGCTCCATAAAAGCCTCATTTCTTTCCAAAATCAGTTCTAAACTTCGAGTTTATGGTAGTTGACTCCCATTCGAAGAGCACAGATTTCACCATGGTTTTGAAATCCAGGTGGTTATTGATGCAAAACTACTTGGTGACAATTCTTAGCTCCTTGTTCCTAATACGCTGAGAAAAATCTGCATTTTTTTGCTCAGGGAACATAGGAACTTCAGTGGAAGTGACATCCAATTAATGCTTGTAGTTAATATGAGCAGAAATTGCTGGAAATCTTCCTAAGTGAGAGTTGGAATCAGTGGGGAGCAAAGAAAGCAGCATTTGGTCCAGCCAGTAGTCCCCAAAAACACACTGTTCTCTCACATGTCCCTTTCCTCATTCTCCAGAAGTCTCATTTTTCTCTTAGAAGGAAAATCTGTTATTTTCAGAGGAGCTAAGGAGTCACTCTGACTTTTGTCTGCGAGGCCACATAAAGCAGCAGCATCTTCCCAGCTGCTCATCTGCTGTTTAACTAGGGGATCTCTATCTTACCCATTTGTTACTCACCTGATCTTTTTTTCCCCTGGGACACAAGTTTACAACAACTCACGACTCTACAGGGAAACGAGTGATGCAGTTTCCTGCTTTCTGAAGGACATTTGTTTTTGCAATAGCACACAAGTAACTGGAATTATAATTACCTTTACTGAATCTAGTAAACTCTTCGGGAAAAAACGTCTTAAGCCAACGTCTTTCCTGAAAAAAAAAACACAAATATCGTTAGCAAATGACATGAGCATAAACTCAAATATAAATCAAATTTTGCATTACCATAAACTAGATGCAGATTTTAGCATAAAATCTCCAAGGGCGGGTGAAAAAAATGTAAGAAAAAAATCAATTGGAAAAGGATTTTTTTGTTGCTCTCTCAGTGGTGTTACGGAAAACTTTATTTTCATTTGGTCAAGAGGTCTCTCTGAAACAATAACTCTTTGCTATCTCCAAAATGAGACGGAAAGAGAACTTTCCATGCCTGCATGCTTTGCATGTAAAAAGAAATAAAAATGGAATTCAAATATTTAATAAAAAAGCTGTTAGCCAATGTGAAAAATACAGCATATATTCAATGCTACCTAGTAGCACAAAAGGAAAGCCAATGTTAAATTCAGTCTCAAAATAATAAGAACAAAAAGTGCAATTTTTAAAACTAAAGACCCATAGTATACACCATTTACAATACATATTAAAAGCACCCTCAGCTCCAAGAAGCAGTGTGTTCACCTACAGCTGTGACACTAAGCTGCAAAAGATTATAAAACTTCCATAAATGTTAAGTCCTTTGATGCATTTCTTGTCAAATGCAAATTGTAGGCCATTTATCAGCCCGCGCAGTAAGATACATCCAGCATGTTATTACCATCTAAATAATATGCACAGACATCCTGACAAGGAATGCATTAGTTTAACGTTAAGAATTTTAGCAAGAGGAGGTGGTTTCAAAAATGAGCACCCGGCCTCACTCCCATCTTCCTCTTCTCCATAAACTCAGTTAAAATGACTCGTGGGGTAGCTCTTGGTCCACGCCTGCATGTAGCAAATCCAGAAGGAATCCTCTGGGGGAATGTAAGGAATGGCATTTCCCAGTTTTAGTTAGGCAATGATGTATTCACTACAGGCCAAGGTGCAGCACAGATGCAATCACACAACCTGCAAACTCCTCCTTTTCCATCCCCAACTGTTGCAGGGGCAAAAAACAATCAATTCAGGGGGGAAAATAGTCCAACTCGGTGTTCCAGATTAAGGACTCAGACACCTATTTTCTTATTGCTAGTAATTAGCAGCTAGGTCCTGGTTCACAAGGCTAAAAAGGTTTATATTTAGCTTAGTAAATTCTGTCTTACACATGGATTTATATGTAAAATTTTATTGTTTTCATACATAAACTGGATTAATAAAATACCAGCTACAGATAGATGATTGGGCTTCTTATATAGTGACCAAGCAGCTCTGATAACATTCCTCTTTATTTCTACTTTTTATCCCACAGTTATATCAAAAAAGCAGTGTTGGGAGAGCTTGACAGATTTTATCCACTCTTTCAACCCTGTGGATGCAGCTGCTTCTTCACAGAGCTCCCATTTCTGTCCTCGTAATTATCCTTGTTCTATGCAAAAGGCTTCACATTTACTATGAAAAAAAATTCTCCTTTTATTGTCTGAAGACCCAACTATTACAGGCTCCTTTGCAGCCTGATTCTCCGCACCCTTTCCCATCCCATCTTATATGAAAATCTGATCAAGGGTGAATATACATCAAGTGGACAAAGACAGGCGAGAAGCAATCATGCCCCGTGCCAAAAAAAAAAAAAAAAAAAAAGGGCTTTGCACTCAGCTGCTTAAGTGTCTCCTGATGTAACTCAAGCTGCTGAAAACAATAAAAACACAAATAAGACACAAAAAGCCCTGAAAAATAAATGTAAGAAAACCTCTACAGGCTATTGAGGTAGTTAAGATCAAATGAGTGAGTTCAGGGGATTAGTGGCACTTTGTGCAGGCTCTTACTAGCTTATAATTATCTGCAGCTCCTTTACAGTGCTTTTATCCTTCACCTCTGCCAGTTGAATCCTATACAAAAGATACTTTGCCTCTGAAAAAAAGAAAATTCCCCAACCCCAAAACAAAAAAATCTTTATGTGAAATTCTGCTTTTCTAGTTCTGCACAGCAATAAGTTGTTATATTTTGCACATTGCATTTGCTTCTTTTTGTCCCCATCTTGCACAAGACCCAAAAAGCACAGACCTACCAAACCAGATGCTACAGGGTAAAGAAGTCACTGCTAAACTGGAAGCCACCCCCATTTGGGATCCTAAAGACCCTAATATATGTTATAAAAATCTTAATTAATATTATATATGTTTTAAATCTTAATTCTTGTATCTCACTGGTTTTGCAATTATGATCCTCATGACAAACGCTGGTACTTTAAAGGGTGGCCAACAAGGGACTCAAAAATACCTTTCTAAAGTCCTTGATGAAGTATATGGAAATTGTAACCATCACTTCTCATCTGCCTCATCTCATTTGTTTAAACCCATCTTTCAACCCAAGGTGAATCGCCAACAGGCAGTCATTAATCTCACCAACTCTCTTCTTTTAAAGAGGATGACATGAGAATTTCAGATCACACTGTTCTTTTTACTATTGCCTTTTAACATTTTCTCTCCGTTCATGCTATTCATCTTTATTACTCCTTTCTCACTTAGTTATAGAGATATATTCTATATAGAGATATATTTCTATTGTTGGTTGCTGGCATTAAGCTAAATGAAATCCTTCAAAAAATCCTCATTTTAAACAACAGAATTGCATACATACTGTGTAGTTACAGGAGCACTATCTAAAATCCACGTTATTGTTCTAAATTAACTGATTAACTTTCGAAGGAAACAATACTTTTCATTTAAAAAGGTCAAGAAAATGGGGTTTCTAACCCTAAAATATGTCTCCATCAAGTTCAGGGTGAAATATCTACCACTAAAAACTAAGGATTTAGAGATTCCAGCCCCACACAGAAGTCCAGGTAAAATCCAAAGGCCAGGACGTAAGCTGAAACTCCTGCAAAATATTCAATAGAAATGGGGCAAATTTGGCAGAGCTGTTCCACTAAACTAACAGAATTAAAACCAATTCTCAATTTACAAAACTTTTAAGTACTTCAGACTGCCTGGATTGAAACCATCTAACATACAGCAGCACTGAGTAACCAGAACAGTTTTAGCATAAGGAGGTTTCTTTAAAACTTGCGGTTCATAGATACCTAATCAAGGGGTAACTGTAGGATTGACCACAGTTCAGCAAAACCACATACGTAACAAAGGCAAAATGACAGCACAGACATCTCAAGTAACTCACACTTTATCAGATTAGTAATAGGTGATGAATGCAACAACGTACATAAAATCAGAAAGAAAACCAGCTGGACTTGATGACCCTATAAGCATCAACAAAAATGAAAAAAAAATCACAGAAATATCCCACTTATCAAAATTAACAACTTTAGTTCTCTTCTCCACAGCTAAATAAGCTCCCTCTGTTCATATAATTTGAAGAGTTTCATTGTCCTTTATTTATTTAAAATACACTTGCAGATCTCAAAAAGCTTCAAGAAACAGAAAAGGAAAACAACAGCTTTCTTTTATTGTGTCAAATTTAATATTTCTGATTAAGCAGCAGCTCATTCCTTGAGCCAGGGCACAATACTTACTCTAACACTTCATAGTTGGACTTCTTTTCTAATGCATTGCCTCTCATCTCTCCGTAGGATCTCCTGAAGGCAGGAAAAACAGTGGAAAGGAACGATTATTGATGATCCTACCTAAAACTGCAGTATCTGAATATTCAAATCTTTCTGTGATTGACCACTAGAAACCATGTGCAGAATGAATTCAAATAAATATCACAACATTATTATCCTACATCAACCAGGTATTTAGTTTACAAGAATTATTTCAGGAACAAGACAAAAAAAAAAAAAATGATACCAATAATACTGCATTTCCAGGAGCACATTTTACAGCAGCTCAAAGCACCCTGCCAGGTGACAAGTGATTTAATGTGTTTTTTTAGCACCTCCTTCCTATCTCCAACACCTCTGCACCAGCATTAGTGTTTGTGCATGTGAACAGTGAGCACCAGAGCAAGGGGCAGCAATAAGGGAGGAAACAAATTTCTATTTTTGAAAATTGCTGTTCAAAAAAGACCTTTCTCCTTTGCTAACAAGTTTTCATTTGCCATTTATTTCTTATAAATCCTACTGTATTCCTATTTTTTTTGCACAAGACAACAGCGTGACCAAATCAGATAATTAAGGCTGGAAAGTCACTGTAAATTAGCTAAAACCAAGCAGGAAAACTCGCCCAGGAATAATTTAATTTCATAAACTCAGCTTTACTTTCCAGCTCTCTGCACAGTTGACAAGAATGCTGAAAAAGTTATCAAGAAAAAAACCCAGATGCTTCACCTTTCCTGAACCATTTGTTCATTTAGCTATTGACTGAAGGAGTAGTTTTTAAAATAGTAGATGAAAAAGTGAGGAAATGCACAGAGAAACCATAGCATTTATCTCTAATTACAGCATCTGTAGTACACAGATGCACAATAAGACAATTTGCTCACATCTCAGATTTATTTTTCTTTTACTATACAACACTTTATAGACCTTCGAATTATTCAAATGAAAATTTCACCCCAAAAGGCAATATTATGAAGTAGTTAATTATAATTTACTATTAACTTTAATTCAAAAATCACTAGAAATTAGTTACAATACCATCTTTTTTTTTTTCCTTCCAAATACTCTATAGCAAAAAAGCCTTTTGGTGTTTTATTCAGTTATATTGGAAAGAAGCCTATGAACTAAAACAGTTTCAAAATTAACGTGTATCCATCAGAAATGTGTTGAATAATAAATGAAATTATCACCTTACCGGATTTCAAGGCAACCTAGCTTTAAAGCAATTTCCTGGTCCACTTGATCTGCTATTTCTAACATGTAGTCATTTTTCACCTGAGCAAGAAAAAAAAAAAAAAAAGATTTGCATCACAGAAAGATCAGGTGAGGGCGTTACAGACTTAAACACCATCTGAGCAACTTTGGAAGAAATACGTCCTTACTGCATTTAAGTTTTGTGGCGGGTAACCAATTAAAGTGTGAGAAAATAAAATAAAATAAAATATACTTCTGTACAAATATATTCTCCCTGAGAGCTGTGTTTTTGTGAGAAGCTCCGCTCAATTGCAGAGAACTTAGTGCCATCTTCAGCAGCTTCACTTTGGCTGTGATTTATCCAACACAACCCAGATCTTCGCAGGAGGCTGGAGCACAAGGTTGCACCCATGCTCAAGATCCAGCTACGCTTTGGTGGTGTTGATTTAACTATAACCTGGCATGTTTAAATTTTACATTTACACTCAACACTATTTTACACAGTCCTCAACTTGCTAGGGGGATCCTGCACAACTGAAGAATTTCAAGAAAAAAAAAAATAGTATTTTTCTGCTCTTTGGGGGAGACAAATTATGACTCTAGAACTGTCAGGACAGGGTCACAGCATTTAAATCTGGTATAAAATCTCCGGTCCCCCACGTTATTAGCATCAAAAACCTCTGCACTACAGATGACAAATTACAGAACTGAACTCCTTGACTGCAGGAGGCTATATGGACCCTGACTCATGCAGGGGATATATGGATAGAGGGGATATACGGTGAGAAGTAACCTGAACGCATGAATTGTAAGTGAATTAGGCTCCTGCACAGATCCTTGTGATGAACCATAAATGAACTATAACCACTTTATTTCTTTCTTACAGCATCCAGGCAGAGGTTTAATGAACTTTAATTGCACTTTAAAGACAAGATTCTATTTCATTCTCCTACCTTTTCCGAGCATCCAGCTTTCCGCTAGCTCAAGTTACTTCCCTGAAAAAGCTCAGGCACTTAATCCATCAGCCCCTCCTCCACTTACCCGTACCGAGCTCCACTGGTTACTTCACCCAGCTTTGATTTTTTTCTTTTTTTCAGACTACACATGCAATAAGAAAAGCAACCCCCTTCCAGTTAAAAAGCACTTGCTTTCCCTTTTTCCTACGCAATTCGTGATCTCTGACAAGTTCACCTGGAAACCTGTTGCATGATCCAAGCTGCAAATCTCCATCTTCAGGAGTTCTGGCAGAGGTCTTTTACAACCCTGCCATATAAAATTTCCTCTTGCAGAAACTATGTTAATTTTAGTCTACCAGCATGTAACGATCTTATCTTCAGCTTATTGCCTTGGCGCTCCCAGGGTGGAAGGCAATTCATTTGTTAAAATTAGCAGCCTGAGAACATCTGCAAATTCATGCAAATATATTAAAAAATGCTGCCAGGCTCAGGTAATTGCTGCTCTATAAAGAACCAGGCAACATTACCCAAGCATTTCTAGGCTGGTTTTTATTTTCTCCTTGCCCTCTAGTTTGGGAGCTCTTGCAAAATAGCAGGAACTTCACGGTACCTTCACAAGCCAGTGCAAAATTCCCATAATAAAAATAGTCCAATTTTGCAAAATTCCAATACAAGAGCTGATAATTGCCTACTTGACTCCATCCTTTTATTAGCGTGGCATGGAGAAGGGTGATTTCTATTTGGTCTCTCTTGGTGTGGAGCATATTTAAGCATATCTCTTAGCGTGCATTGCCACATATGTTACACAAACCCATTTCTTTTCATAGTTTGGAAGGTTTGCAGAGAAATAAGAAGCCTCAGGAAGCCCACGGCCATAACCCTGTGCTCTAATTAGACTGAGCAGCGCTTTAGTACGGAAGGCAAAGGTAATAAATGGATTCAAGTAGCTCATTTTATCTCATTTTTTCCAGGAACCTTCTTGTACGCGTCCTTGGAATTTCTGCAAGCCTAAGAAGGGAGGAAAAAAGCAGACTGAGCTGCCAATATTGGAATACTAATGAGAACTTCTCTTATCCCCTTTAATTCCTCTCGCCTGTTCTCTTGGAGGCGGCGTGGGATCAACGCACGAACTAAGGCTCACGCAGAGATGAAACAGGATGGAGCGAGCGCCCATGAGCGCTGGGGATCCTCTCATGGAAAAGCAAAACCAAGTATTAAATGGAAGAGGCACAACAGAATTTAATGGCAATCAAGCCCCTGTCACAAAAGTTTTTCCTACCAAAGCGACCTGCATTTTTTTCTAATGTTTAAGAGGAAATTGGGTGAGGGTGAAGAAAATACTGCATCAATGTAGCCTACACCGCTAGCAACAAAATCCTGTTTTCCCAACTTATTCACTCAATTGCACTCCAGCAGAATGGCCTTATTTGAACTTGCAGAGAAAAATACACTGGGAAAGGAAATTTAAAGGAGGAAAGAGACAAAATAATTTCTTGTTGCAAAGCAGAGGCTGTATTTTAAGTCGCTATCCCGCCCAGGTTCCTTGAAACTGTGCAGCAAGTTTAAGCTACACTTACAGTCAAGTAGGTGTGTACCTCTTGGTACTCAATTAGCCTTTTATTTTTTATTTTTTGGCCACTGGCGCATCCTTTGGTCACCCAGAGCCAAAGTAACAGTTTTGTTGGATAGACAAATTGCTGCAACTCCTCCAACTCTTCAAAATTTCCTGGATCGGGCCATTTGCTGCTACAGTTTAGGATAAAAATCGGAGGTGGAAATCGCACGTTTGCGAACACAGCAAACAAGCCCTATTCTAGCATGAAGGAGCTAAGGAGGAATCTATAGCAGACCTTATATTTTACACACCAGCTGCTACCTTCCCCAGCCATCTGCTTCCCTCTGCTGCACGAGACTTTCTCCTGCAGCTGCGGCACTTGGGGAGCCCCTTCGCTGAGGCTCGCAGGCCGTACGAACCACAGGGCAGCTCACAAAAGCACGAGCTTACACTTAAATTTGCATTTACTAAGAACCTGAGTAAAATACTTTTGAACACTAACCACTTTCCAGGAGTTTAGGAATGAAAAAAACTGTTTTGTCCTATTATATTTCCACTTTTAAATACAACTGCCAAACTTTCTATGAGGTTTTCATCAGCCTGAACAACTGCTCAAACTCTCAGAAAAAAACACTATCAAATGATGCCTCAAAATAGGCTACAGACCAATAATTAGCCTCTCTCCTGGCTTTCCCATCTCATTTAACGTTACCAAGGAATTTCCCACAGGATCACCTCCAATTTTTCAGGAGGACAGTTTAAAAATAAGTAATCTATTTCTCTCGCTTCACTTTCAGTGTTTCTGACCTACTTACGTTGCTTAGTTATTACATTTTTTCAAATGGGCATTTGAAATAGGCTGTGAAAAGTGCATTTAACAGTGGCAAAGGACTCTCCAAAGAGATTAAAGCGCAAACACCGAGTTGGTAATTCTTGTGATTAAAATATATATATGCACGTGTAGAAAACAAATAAACATTAACAGGTCTTTCCCGATGAGGCAGAAAGAAGCAGAAAGTTCACAATTAGGCACAAGAGGCAGATTTCCACTACATCATTCCCTCTGCAGGAAATGTCTTTACCCACGGATTTTTAGCTGGTGTTTTTAAGTGTTACATTGGCAGTGACTTTTATATAACAAAAACCAATCCTACTTTTAGCCTTCCTGGATTTACAATAATTATTTCTTCCCTTTTCTAGCAGCTCAGGGGTGTCCCTTAGCGCCTGCTCTTGACCACTCAGGAGTCCAACACATGAAGGGCTTTTGGTGTTGCATTTTGTATGGGGATACCTCAGCCTGCTGCTAATGAGACTGCTCATGGGGACCAGCATCTCCCACCAACCCCAGCACTCCTGAAGGCCAAGACAGCCCAGCAAATTCCTTCCCGTGATTAACCAATGCTTAATTCTGGCCTCTGCAACATGAAATGCAGATTACATTGGTATCTCGAGCTCAAGAGCTGATTTTTGGCCACCCTGCATGTAACCAAGGACTGAAGCACCACACGACTTCATGTTCAAATTTCTGTTGTGTTTTTCCTCTGGACTTATAGCAGTTTCCATAAGCAAGTCCACCTGCTCAGGCCTCAAACCCTTTGGGGATGTATTACCAGAATAATTAACACAAATGCTGTGTATGTTCTGCTGTGATCCCTTTTGCAGTGATAAATGCACTGCTGAAATGCTGGAGGATGCCAAGGGACAGATAAATCATTAGGTGAAAGTAAACCAGTCACCTTATATAATCGTTTATATTTTTCATCATAAAACTGCCATAAAGTGAAGATTCCTGCACCTTTTTACAGCTGAAGCAATCTTAAAATCAACAAGAGTAGGTTCTGGCAGGACACTTCACTTTTCCTCACTACTGGATCAGAATAATCAGCTTTAGATGTGACTTGGCCTTGAAAAAGTACAGTCCCAACTACTACAGCAAAATTATCCCTCAAAAAGCTTTGTGCCCAATCTGCTTCGAACAAAGCAACATATGCACAAAACCCCAAAGTGCTCTTCTAATGTCACCAATATTTTTGGAAGCAACTTTAACGATCGTAATGACAGATAAACACACATGTGGTGGCTCCCCACCCTTATTTAGCCATCCACTAACATTAGACTCATTAGAGAAGATAAATTCCCATTAGGGCAAAATTAAAGCCCCAGCCTTTTCCCGGGGAGTTAAAAGCACAGATTCGGTGCTGGGATAACATTCATTTGCCATCTGTCCTCAGCTGCTCCTCCTCTTCATCTTCCAAGGTCACAGTCCCTGTAGCATCTGGAGATGATCTTTGACATCGCTAACTGATTTTGGAACCTCCTGTGTTAATAATAAGGGCATTAGTGATAGGGGAGGGGGGGAAAAGCAACTTTTGACAGGGTTTTGCGTGGCACAGAAGGGCTAAAAACTCACCCTGCTGTCAGAGGGGCCAGTCTCCAGCTGTCACTGCAATAGGACCTGCTGCTTCTTCGGCCTCTGATAAACTGGGGCTGGACACAGGGGAGCCATGGAGCACCCAAGGCACAAAGCCCCTTTGCTGAGGGCTGATTTATACTGCTGCCGTCCCCCACCAATAACCATTCTGCTTTTCCAGATCCCAATGAGGCCGAGGATCAACGCAATCCCACTTTGGTTTGGGCTGCCGTTGTTAAAGATGCGATTTAGTAACAGGAGGAACGAGAACATTTTGCTCAACTGCCTCAAAAGGGAGATTCATATATGGAAAAATAGGGCTAGAAAGAGCTTGGCCACTGTAGGAACTGCAGGATCTGAGCTCTGAGATCGTAAATCAGCCTTTATAGCTGAAAATGAGTATTTTACTAGGAACCATGAATTTCAGCAATATTAAGCAGCAGACTCCTATTATTGCCCTCGTAATGACTCTTACGAGCTGTAAGAAGCAGGCAGGTGATGCAGGGTCTATTTTTCCCCTTTTTAAGCAGCTGCACTTCTCACATTTATTACCCCTTCCCCTGTAGGGCCCTCTTTCTGCAACCACATTAACCCTTCCCGCAGGATTTTTGTTGTTTGTTTTAAACAGGCTGCCATTATTTGTGAGCTCTCCTCCCTCTGTCCTTGATTCTCTTCACAGCTTTTAGTGGCAAAGTCATTTGCTTTTAGCTCTCCTGTTTTTATTAGCATATAAGCGATGCCGTTATTTAATTAGGTTAAAGAATCCAATTCCCAGCCTGCATTTCAAATTATATCTCATGAACCTAAGCTTTATAAAGCTTTAATCACTAAGTTATTATGGTAATTGCACCTTGACTCAATATTTCTTATATGTCAGGGACAGCATTATAAAAATGGTATTAATTTGCACGAGACATTTCCCTACCACTATGTAAGTGAGAATTTCCAACTCAGGAACTACATTTAAAGTGCTGAAATTATCTGCACAGACAATGCAGGAATTGAACAAAAAGGTGCTGTTTGTCCACGAGAAACTTTGCCCCATCTTTCCTTGGAGTGCTGGATTTTTCTCCCTTTTTTAATATAAAACTAGCTGCAATTTTTCAAAATTACAATTAAAAAACTAACAATTTAATATAGCACTAGTGCATAGTTTTAAGGACTTAGCCAGAAAATCAAAAAATGCACATTTATGTGGAGGTCTCAACTAGCGATAAACTGTATTTTAAGAAAATGCTACGTGGCACCAAGCTCAGCTCAGGTTTTCCTGCAAATCTTTGGGGTTTTCCTCTCTCTACCTGCAATTCCTTCTCTGGTGCATTATTTTGGGGGCATTAAAAAGGCAAAGCTGAAGCAGAAGCCAGTGGTTTTTTATTCTTTACTTATTTTATGTCTTTTTATTCTGCGCAGGCTCAGCTCCAGCTCAGCTCCATGCTTCAAGCTAGGAGAATTTTTCTCCGTTCTGCACCTGTGTTGACCAAAACATTTTTTTTCCTTTTTTTTTTTTTTCAGGGATCTAACAACCCCAAAAGTGACTTTTCAAACCTTCTGGAAGAGGCAAGAACAAGAGGACAGCTCCCTGCACAAAAAGGAAGCAATTCAAGCAGCTTATGTCTGACTCAAATTATATGAATGTTTTAAATGATATGCCTTAAATCTCGCTGTGAAAATTTCAAATTTTTAGTTCTCCCCATATACATTTATCCTTCTGCTTAAACATTTCCTTGAAAATTTGCATGAATTCATAGAAAATTACCTCTCTTCTTTTCAACTTTGCAACACAGCCAACAATGAAAGGCAATAGGTGTTACAGATTAAACCTAAATCATTGACAGTGTTTTTCTTCGCTTCTGTTGTGTTTAATGGCAGTCGGGATGAGCGCGAGTGATTCCGGCATCGCAAGCAAATTCCCCGGCCTTTCCCTTCGCTGCTCATTTTAATCCTTTGCTGCAGAGATTTCCAAACAGGGCTGCTCTTGTGCAAGGCCTCATTAAGCTCCCTGCTTTCCCACTTCCAATTAGGAGCGATGCCGCCCACCGCAGATGGCGGGACCGAGGGCTCTGCTTGGGGCTCCTTGATTTATTCAAACCTCTTGAAAATAAAGACCATCCGACACAAAGAGCCCTCCCAGCGTTAATACAGTCCCCAAAAATCAAGAAAAAAAGATATTTCAGCTATTAAGTCCAAACTGAGTCTGAAATACTTGCATAAATTTATGGAGAAAGGCGCTCATGGAAGTGAATGGGAGTAGTCAAGCATGCCAAGTTACAAATGTGCCAGTTTTCTGTTTAACAGCCTGATGATTGTGGTTTAACTATGTGAATAAACGTGGCTGTTGACAGCGATTAAGGTACCATTTTGTTATCTTTACAAATGTGCTTTGTTATCTTTCCAAATGCTCTGCCCCTTCCTCTTGTGAAGGCAGAGGAATCACCTGAGGATTCGGCCTTACCCAAACTTTACAGCTGGTTTTTCAGCAGTATTGCTGCTCAGCAGCAACTTAAGACAATAATTACGTGTTTCTAAAATCCACAGACATTTCAGAGAAAGCTCCATATTTGTTTTCCTTCTCCAAGGCCTTTTAAATTTGATATTGTGCATTTTTAATAAGCCAGTCAAGTTGCTTTTAAGATATTATCGAGGTAACAAGAGGTCCCTAGCCAGAACTTGAAAAGAAAGATTTAGTCATGGGCAGTATCTGGCTCTCAAAATCTTTATTCTCAATTACAACACGAGGCAACAGCAGATTTGACTTTTATACCCACAAAGACGAATCTGATTCTCAAAGTGTTACTTTTTTGGTTGCTAGTGCTGTAAGGGGCTCCTGTGTTCATTATCTGCAGTGTTGCTGTTTCTCTGGAGAAAGTTCAAGGTATCTACAGATGCATGCATGATTTATATGCATTTTGGTGTTCCTGCCTCTATACAACATGCTGTGTTCGATGACCCAAATCCGACCGGGGCTGAGCTGCAGCTGGCAAAAAGGGAATGTTAAATGAGAGACACTCCAACAGGACCCGAATATTTGTTTTTCCTGGTCTTTCTATTTTCCCTTTTGCTCTAAGTCTACTTAATGCTGCCGTATTAGTGCCCAAGCTCTTCTCCTGCTGCCTTTTCTGAAGTCAGGGAGGTTGCCTTAGTAGTTAACCAGATAAAACTGAAATTGCCCTGATTTACTTAAGAGGCTGAGTGAGACTCACAGAACGGAGCAGTCAGCAATGGACTCTGAGAAGTTGGGCACTGATTTCCATGACAGCAAAGGCCCAAATACCTTGCAGGACCCCATAGTGAAGAAGAATTATTCTGTTTTATTAAAAAGAGTTGTATTTAGAACTCTCATGACAAGAGGAGACAAAAAAGCCCTTAGAGAGGGAAGAGCAAAGGGACAAGAACATTTGATTTTCACTGTGTGTCTCGGAAAATGCTCCCCAGAAAATATATTTCTCTGCTACTTTAAATCCCCCTGCTTGAATGCAAGAGGAGGCACAAATGAGATGTTGGTACTGGCCTGTAGGGCCACTCTGTCATTTTTGCAATCAAAATATACAGAGCTTTCCGTAAGAAGGAAAAATACCATGATCGTACCAAGTATCATCAAGATATGGACATCAAAAGGGGTGTTTAAAAAAAAAAAAAAAAAGGTATCTCCTTCCCTTCTTGGGTTTGGAGTGTGGGATAAAGAAGAACAAAACTGTCAGGTCTCAGAGCTGCAACAGCCAGGGGAATTTTGTTCCACTATAGAAACACCTTCCCATAAAAAAAGGGGGGACAATCTGGAGAAAGGGGATAACTTGTCACTGAATGCAGGAAATTCATCATTTTGGAGCCCATCTCATTACCTCATCTTTCAGATATTTTTAAACTGGTAGAGAAGCAACAGGAAGGACAGCAGTCCACGAAAAAAAGGGATCTCTTGCCAACCCCCCTGGGGTTTCGAAACATTATCTGAGCATCATGAGGTTGTTCCTTGACCCAGCGAAATGCAAAGAAAGAATGAAAATCCCATTTCAAAACAGCTCCCACTTCACAGGGTGCAGTTACTGAGCTCAGCCAGGGCTGCTGACAACGTGGCCAGCTCTCCCTGCCTCCTCTTCCTGCCCCATTCTGTCTCAGTTATGGCAATATTCCCTAAAACGACTCTTGGAAGCGATCTAGATTAAAAACCATCCCTCATACAATAGGGCATAGCATTATTTAAGAATAAAACGTAGAAATACCACGTGGTAGGGGATTCACAAACTCACCAACAGCAGCAACCCAAACTGTTTTTAAAGCACTGACAATATTTCAGTTGTGAACAAAGACATTGCAGCAGCCAAACAGTAAGAAGGACTCACCTGACATGCAACAAATAAGTCATTTTAGGCCTAAATTTACAGGGATTCATGGATTCTTAAAATTAGCAGACACTTTACAAATTCAAGTCCAAACTCCTATCAAAGTCACTCTAACAGAAGTTTGAACATACCTAAAACCAGCTTGAAAGTATTTATTTTAGAGTGAAAAATGACGATTTAGGCACTAATTTTTAGAAAATTTTACCATTACACAGTTTTGCTAGTTAGTAAAAGAGAGATTCTAACAGGATATTGATATGAAGAAAATAACTTAATAATGCACTTGAATAAAACAATTCAACATGAATAATTTATTCACCAGTGCAGTTGAACAAACACACATGGTTGTATAGAAACTGCCAACTTACACTTGCAAAAATAAAGAAATTCCAGAACTTAACAAAATGGGGAAAATCTATTAAGTCCTCTGAAGAGCAGTAGATTTCATCTGTCTTGGGAACATTCCTCATCATTTCTCAGGAAGAAAGATGAGTGTCTTTTCCCTTTCTGTTTTATCTACGCAACCTTATATTTTAACAAGTTCTATTTCTGTAGCACTATTCTTTCTGCACAAAGAAAGCAAAAACTTTACAAATTGCCAGCAAAAGGAAGAGTAGCAGAACTGACTATACCTGTTGATAGAAGAAATTTAGTGTTGGCTTGTCCTCAGTGAACTGGTTTAGAAATCCTTTTGGTAAATATCGGATTCTCAATTCATATCTGGAAAGGAAAAAAAAAAAAAAAGGGGAATTAAAGCAACAAGGCACAAATAAGAATCAAGATTTCCTCAACAATTAGAGACACATCTCCAAGGGCTCTTGAAAATAAGAGGTTTTGAATAGATTTCTCCACAGAAGGGTTTCTGACTTCCTAGTAAGGCAATAAGATGCTTGTGAAAGCAGAATGAAACAGTTCTCAGAGTGACTGTCATATTCTACAGGGTAACAGCACATAACCAGGTGACACAGACTGAGAATTCCCCTTAATTCATGACCTAACATGAATTCATACAAAGCTCAAACTCTTTATTTCCAAATTCTAAATTTAGGGTTGTTTGTCCTGCAGGAACACCTAATGATGTCTGACACACAGTGTGTGCCTTGTCCTCCAGTTCATCTCTGCAGTGAAGTCCTGATAACTTACTTTGCATGAGCCTAAGTATAAAATTCTCTATACTCCTTACCCAAAACGAGTATATTAGGATAGCTACTATCACTTAGTTATGACAGTTAACTTTGCAACAGTTCCATCTGTTGATATCATCACAATGAGAATTTTTGTTGAAGTAGCTGATTTGGTTGCCTGTAATCAAGGTTTATTTGGAGATTTGTTAAGAAGTTGCTGTTGCTTTTGACACAGCAACCTGCTGCAAGCAGAAGCTGCAGGGTTCTTTGCTTTAAAATCACTGAAAATATATGGTTGTGAATCTTCAACATAAGGAACACAATGTAAAATCAACATGCAGTAAACAGATTAGGAAGTTTTATAATACAGAGTTAAAGATAGTTATTCACTGAATACAGCTGGATTCAGGCATCACAACTCAAGTGGGCTATAACCCACTTTTCTCCTCTGACATGAGAAAATACAGGAAAAGCAGGAACCCTGCATGGTTCTGCAGTGAAGTGATGACTACAGCTCCTTTTGTATCAGGATCTCGTGAGAAAATCAGGAAAGCAGCTTGGCTGGGACAGTCACCCAAAGGGACCTTCATTATCTCTTTATAAGCTCATCGCCAGCTACACCCAGGGGAATGAAATCAGCTGATTTCTAACGCCAACTCAAGAAGTGTTTTTCAGGCTCACTGAAATCTACTATCTTGGAAATGCGGCCTCCTGAATAAGATGAGTCCCTTCTCACCAACCAGATCTGCTTTCTGAGGGGAGATCCCAGCTGATCCTACTACCAAAAGGACCTGCTGGAGATGCTTGTAGAGATGCTTCCACATATATGTTGATGTTGAAGGTTGGAAAAGTTTCACCCATCTGCAGAATATTCCATGCCTAGTGAGGATTACCTCTTCTTGACCATCACTTCTACAGAGGCAGAAAATCTTTCTCTTGCTTGTGACAGATGCTATGGACTCATGGAAAGGTGGTCTTCAGAGCTACTGCATCGTGTGGGGAAACAACCTGCCCAGAGCACACAGTGCTGAGCACTTCTAGGAGCTTCCCTTGAGCAAGAAGCAGCACTTCGGCAGCTGGTTAAGTCTTATCTGTGGTGATCTGGCCCTTGTATCAACACAGGGGCTTCCATCCTGCAGCTACCAAAAGCTACAGGATGGCACTGCTAAGCATCAGGCTCTCTTCTGGTCTTTACCTGAAGGAGCCAACGCCCGATGTCTGCTCCCGAATTCCTGCTCTACTGGCTCTTAACTGCAGAGCCAGAACATCCCTCAAGTCAGAGACCAGAGTTTGTTCCAAAGATGTCATTTGTTACTTGAAGCTCTCCATTTGCCCTTGTGGGACAAGAAAATCTGAAACTGAATATGCTCCAGTCTTTATTGCCTTTTCATTAAAAATAGATAATTTGGAAGACAGTTATTCCCAAACAACCGCATGAAATCGTTCATATTAAATCCTGCTTCTGTAGTCCTAGCCCTTGCACATCCTGAGATGAGGCAGGATTACCCTGTGTGACATTTCATACAGTAGACTCCAATACATTTATTTCCTGAACTGTTATAAGCAAATAAGCACACAATTCCAATGATTATAACTCTGATGGTTTCTGACACAATCATTTTGGAAACATTCAGAATTTTCTGACTACAAGGAGATTATCTTTGCTTCCAGAAAATAGAATCAAATAAGGTTATGTTGCTATATAAACTAGTAATAAGTAAACAGCTGGGGCACTCTCATATCCCTGTCACTGCCCTTCTCTGGCCCATTCCAGCTGCAGCACCATAAATAGCACAAACAGCCCCCCCAAAAAAGCTTCATATACGAGGGATGGATTTTATGGCAGTAATTTTTGTCTGGATCCACTGAGAGTCACCCTAACAGCCAATATCTGGATTAGTCCCACAGAATGGCTGAGAATCTAGTCCTGTAGATATTGACTATACAAACCTTTTAATTTAGATAATTAAAAAAAAAGCCCACAAGAAGCAGTTAGTGGATTATTAATACTATAGGAAGCTTTTAATTCAAACACTCTTCCAAGATTTTGCTCCCCCCTTACTAATCTAAATATTTTTCCAAGCACTGTCATATGATCTTAAACGCTCTGCTTTATGGTATTACAAATATGACAGCAACATTTTGATTATGCACAGCAAATCCCCATGGGTTTAAAAGGTATGTCAGGCTGCATGTATTCGATAAAATATAAAATGACACCCTGGAAAGGTAGTGAATAATTTATATCTTATCATAGCTCTTTCATGAGTGTTTCATATAAATCCCTTCCATACCCTTTGATTTTTTAATTGATTAACTTTGTTTTGGAGTCTGCAATATGCAAGCTGCATTGCAAAATATAAATGCAATTGACACTTGTGTACTAACAAATTTGCACAGCATAAATTATCTGCATTTTATATATAACACTAGCAATATGGCATGCATTCAGGAATACCCTGCTTCTAAATCCATAATTTCTATGTGTTATCTAGGAAAAACTTCTTGAGAGACATGGGGAAAAATATTGATACACGTGCCACAAACATGTTATAATCCACAAAATGCCAGATGCATTGAAAAGAACACGCTACATTCCTGACACCTGTGTTTTAAACATTTCCAATGACAGATTAAAGACAGATCACTAAAGTGAATTGATAAACTGAGAACTGTAAACTGGGACATCTGCTAGTATATTATGCTAATTCAGTTAGCAAGACATTAGGCACAGGCTATTCACAGTAATTCTGCAGTGGATTGCACTGGTTAGCTTTAGCAACCATATTTTTAGTGACTTCTGGACAAATTCTGGTCACAAATAGAAAGCAGGAGGTAAAAAATAAACTCAAAACCCCCGCAATGAACTGGTAAGCTTCGGAAGTTACTTTTCAGTGTTCTCTTCTGACTTTACTGCTGTGCCTGGCTCTGTGGTGCTGCATTTTAAAGCTCTGAGCCCTCCTCTACCTCTTTTAACCAACTGACTGCTGTCAAGAAAACATCCTATCAAACGTACTTAGGCTTTGGGAAACAAAACAAACCAACATTTACAGTTATTTTTCTACTGTTCATTACACCTGGATCTCAGTGAGGTCCCAGTATGAGAAGGGGGAGAAAAAACACAAAGATTCTACCTTCAGGACTCAATTCACTGGCCACTAGCAAGTTCTGCAGTTGCAGAGCAACGTGCTGATCTGTTCTTTGCAAACTATGTATTTCCCACTTGATCTACATGGAAATACAGCTGCTGCTCAGCATTTTCTTATTTTCATTTAAGGAACAAGGTTTGCCCATTTAAATTTGCAGAGGCGAACTTATACCACAGAGAGGAACAAGATTCAGAATAAGATTCCTGCATTAAAATTGCTAAAGAGGACAAAAACCTGAGACTTATCTCAAGTTTTGTAGGTTTGGGAGAAAATTGTGGCAAGCAGCTAGGTGCTTTCCACTTCTGTTTGAGGCTTCCTCTAAACCTCAGGCTCCTACATCTTCTCAATTTGCAGGAACCCGTTTTCAGTCACAAAACATACCGGCAACTCTCTGATGTGCATTTTTTTTTTCTTTTTCACCCTTATTCCACCTCACTTTATTTAATCACATGATAATTTTCTTTAATAAAGCAGATTAGAGAGAGGGTTTTTTTGTTCCCCAACACTTATATGACTTGATTTTGGCACCGATCACACCAGCTCTTACTTCCATTCCTCGGGAGGATGGGCTAGTTCAAACTTCTCTCTCACGTTGGACACCCCCATGTCCAGGTGCAGCCAGTGAACCTCCTCGGACTGCAGGTGGCTGAGCCGCAACCCGTAGCAGGCCACGTTTTTCACCTTGTGACTGTCCACAATCTTCTGAATTATGCCCTAAAATAGAGAAACACACACGTCTTATAAATGCAAAAGGTATTTAAAGGAGACTTTTTTAATATAACCATGGCATTCCCTATGCAAAATGCTAAGTGATAGAGCAGGTATCATCTGGAAGAAGACTAGGCAGAAGACTGTTAAAGACGACTGCTAGAAGACTGTTAAATGAAAGCTTTATTTTCAGGCAATCATTTACCATTTCTGAAGCTTTGCTGGTGCACGCTCGAAGAGATCATGTAAATACATGCACCTCATCAGAATTAAGCCACGATTCCCTCCATGTAAAGCAAGGCGCAAAAAAAGCCAAAATCCGAGCAGTAGATTTGTGGATTAAAGGGGCATTATTTGTTTAAAAAAACAAGCAGTGTCGTCCTCCTCCATCCCAGTGATGGCACTAGCACAACACCCTCGTCTTCCAGGGCCAGGAGAGGACTTCCTATCATAGTCCTCATGGATATGAGGCCTCTGCTTGGACCAGGATGGACACAAAGAGCAAAGCACGAGATACTTGCGGAGACGGCATCACTTCCAAGCACTCAGGTAGATCCTTCACCCAGGATGAGATTTTCAGGTGGCCACTACCTGCCAGGTGCATGAGTGACACTTGAGACCTGGTGGCCAGGAAGAGACCAGGGACAGGGACACCAGCAGGTACTTGAGCAACTATCTAATCAGCCAGGTTAAATGCTCGTTAAAATTAAATATGATATAAACAAGTAGCGTTGGGGAAAGGCGGTCAAGTGTTGGAAACTGCATTCTGAAAACTTTTATATGAACTCAAAGAGGATGAACTGATGCTTTATGGGAACCAAACACACGTGGTTTTTAAGATCGTTTTTGTTTGTTACTTAAATCAGGAACACCTATGCAATCACTCCACATACTAGAAGCTGGAACTGGAGTAACATGCTCTCAAGGTGACTCCCAGTCCCATTTCCCCATTTAGTAGAAAGGAGAAACTCTCCTGTGCAGAAAATCTCCGAGTAACATTTTCCACATAGGGATGCTGCATTAATGCTTGTGAATCCCTTCAAATATGTCAAATGATATTTATGCATTAAGTGTTACACTTCTGGCAAGATATTAAAATGAAGAGAAGCAAACATTCAAAGTCTGCTGCAAGTTAGATATAAAACCTCCTCGAAGCAAAGGTCTAGAAGCACTTCATCAGAATTTAGGCTGTCCTAGGACGACAGTGAGAGCAAAGGCCTCATCCTCTGATACTACCGGAAGCTGTTCCAGCTTCCTCAGCCTTTTAAGCCTTTACAGCAAGTTTGGTTTTCTGGAAGGGTTTTTAACCTCCAGGACTCGCTGCTGAGTAATGAGAAACAGAAGACAAACAGCAGGGAGTTGTGGCTGGAAGAGAGTTGGGGAGAAGGCAGAGGCGACATTAATCTCAATTTGAAAGTTGCATCTGCATTGTGCAGTCCTATCCTTGCAAAGCCTGAGCGCTGGCGGATCCAGGCCTATAGGTTAAATTCTAAAGCACTTACAGCACTGATGACTTGATGGCCGTGTGTGTGGATCTAGCTGCTACTTGCAGTAAAATGTCAAAGGGCTCAAAAAAAACCCAAACAAACAAACAAAAAAAAAAAAAAAACACCTGTTTCGCTCGCCTCTTTCATCCAAGATGACAAGGCCTGTGCACTACTGCCTCACAGTTCCATCATCTCAAACATATATTATCCCCATACGTAGATATTAGTGGCTGAAATCTAGCCCTTGCATCGACAGCAAACTTGTATTGTCCCCCAAAATGACGTGTGGCAGAGTTCTGACTCCTGTTAATGTTCACAGGCCCTTTCCATGGAATGCAGCAGAACTGTGTGCAACCAACCCCCTAATTCAAGTGCATTATCAGAAGGGTCTATTTTAGAAGAAAACCCCAAAAGATAAATTCTGCTCTCTAATCAATTGACACTGACCTTCAAAGCTAGCAGTAGGTACACCAGCACAGTCCTACAACGCACAGAATTCTCTTTAATTCTTCAAGCAATTTGCTTATTTTAGGCAAAACCTAAATAAGGAATATCTGACTCACTCAACAGTGTGTGTTTGACTTCTCACTGCCCAGAGGTGGGCTGAGCAGGTAGAATCACTACTAGAATATGAGAATAAGCTTCTCATGGACTGAGGATAGATTGGCATAGCATTAATTCTCTATTGGCCAAGAAGATAGAAAATATGCTGGTTTAAATGTAGGAGGAAACCAGGATGTCTGACTAGAAACGTTTGTCTGACTGGGATCACAGAATCATGGGATGGATGAGGTTAGAATGGACTTCTAGAGATCATCTAGTCCAACCCCCCTGCTCAACCAGGGACACCTAGAGCACAGGGCACAGGATGGCATCCAGGTGGGTTTGGAAGATCTCCAGAGAAGGAGACTCCACAACCTCTCTGGGCAGCTTGTGCCAGGGCTCTGGTACCCTCACAGTAAAGAAATTCCTCCTCACATGGAGATGGAATTTCCCAGGTTTCAACTTGTACCATTACCCCTTGTCCTGTCACTGGCCACCAGGGAGAAGAGCTTGGCTCCATCCTCCTTCCATTCACCCTTCAGGTACTTGAACATGTTGATCAGATCCCCTCTGAGCCCCGAAGAATTCGCTCTGGAAGTTTATTCTCCTCTGGGAAGGGGACCCAATAATGACATGGTCCTTGACTTCAGGAACTTCTTCAGCCCCATCTGGTTACATGCATCCTCATCCTTAGTTAGGGATGAGTAGTAAGTTAAAAGTTCTTTTTACTTCAGCTTCCTGAGTTCTCACTGTGTCTGCCTTAAAGATGACTTTTGGTGTGGTACTGCGTAGAGGAGGAAGGAAAAGGCACCTTTGACATGAGTAGGCTAGATGAGCCATGGACTAAGGATCTTTATCAAAGCCTTCTGATCGTACCCAACACTGTGGTTTGAGATTGTGAGTTCTTATGACCACGTGCATCTTCGCTTCTCACAACTATTATTTAAGAATCAGCAATCAGGTTTGAAGGCTCTAAGTTAAGAGGAAGGTTCAGTGGATGCAAAGTAGGAACTTATGGAGCAGGGATGTGAATCACAGAGCACAGCAGCACTTCTAGTATCAGTCACATTAATGGGACTCAAAAAAGGTTTGCAAATGCTTGTTTTCTGGTAATAGTAATAAAAATTTGTTAAATATCAATGGTGCCTTTGTTTATCTATGAAATATGGTCACTGTAATTCTGCATTGATCATATATATATATATATACATATATATATATATAGCGAGAGAGAGAGAGAGAGAGAGAGAGAGAGAATGTATTTTTTTCAATTGAGCATGTCCACAGCATGACACCAAGGAAGAGAGAAGAGGATAAAGAGAGCAAGCCAGCTCTTTGCAAACCAAAAATCTACTTCCAAGAACTGCCAAAGTTTCCTGAATCCTTTGCAGGAGAGAGACTTCAACTTGCCAGCAGACAGTTTTCTCCGAAGGACTAAATCCACCCAGAAAAAACAAGAGCTCCACAGCCAGGAAGATCTCGCTGAAGCAAAGTCCAGCCAGGACATGAGTCGCTTTAAGACAAACAGCAAGGATCAGCATCTCCTTGTAGTCTCGCCACTTTGGGAGGATCCTACAGGAGGCCAGATGATGTTTAAGAGCGTTAGCAACAGCCAGGAGCCTCTTTATTATAAGGGCTTCACCTCGAGATCAAGGCATTATGTGCGATGTGCAGCATTAAAGAGGGCAAAAGTCACTGTTTCCATTCTGCTTTTTGGAAATTACACAAGACCTTTAAATAAATATATATATAAGTATATTGGAGGGGGAAAGGAAGAGGAAAAAACACTAGTTCTTTTCTGAGGGCTCTGACAGCTAAATACAACCTTTTCATTGACAAAGGCAAACTTGACTTGGCTAAAAATAACAGCTGTGAGGTTAAGGAAACTTGAGAAATCAGGAACTAAAATAACTAATCCTTACTTTCCCTTGGTATAAGGACTTTCCACAGGCCCTTCGCTTTAAGATCAGAAATACCTTTAATAGTAACAGGCCAGTCTGGAAGTTTCAGCCCAGGTCAGACTTTCTCTGCAAACTGGATAAGTTCCTTGGCTGTAATCCCAGAACCCGCAGACTAATCAGGGAGAAATTTTGAAAATAATTTCTTATTTCTTCCCTTTTAACTGCAGAGCTCTTTCAAAGGCATCCCTGAACATGCTTGAAGAGCAACCTGGAAACAAGCTGAGCCCCTAAACCAGCACCCAGCACCTTTCTGGATCTTAATTCAGAAGGAATGGAAGTTCTGGGACAGACCATCTCCTCCCCAAATCGGAGTCACAATCTCAGGCATTAAAACCTTAAAGGTTATTTTCACTTAAAATTATTCAGCTTGCTTTAACAGCAGTCATTTCAAAGGAATGTGGGCTTGTTCTCCAGCGACAGTTTACGGTTTCTAAAATAAATGTCAAGACATGGCAATACATCAGGACTCAATCATTATTGTGAAGTACCTGCACATTTCAGCAGTCATTGTACCACTTTCTCAAAATAAAATCTTAAAAATCCTTTTTTTTAAATTTCAAGGATAAAGTATAAGCATGATTCTTATCCAAGATGCATTCTTCTGTTTTTTAGGAAAGTGCAAAAAAACTTCTGCTTTTAGAAACAAATATCCAAATGAAAATTACAAAAGGGCATATACGAAAACTAAAAATTAAGACAAACCTCAAGCTCATTGTCTCTTTTGATACAGGTTTTACAAAAATTCCAAGAAGTTTGTACTTTACACAATACATAACTCTGCAAATTGAACTCAGTTCTCCAAGTTGCAGATCCTAACAGCCCATAACCACAGGCATTTTTGAGCTGGAGAAACCAGAGATGTAACCTCTACTTTTGTTTTTGAAGTTTCTAGATATTTTCTTGGAAAGACCTCATCCTAAAGTACTATATAAATAAGTCTTGCACATATTTTTAAGTAAGTATGTGCAAGTAACCCTAAAGACACCCCAAGACCTACTCTACCCAACAACACATTTCTATATCAAATGCATCGATCACAGAGGTTATATGAAAGCATTATAAAGAAGGCAGAAATGATAGATACTTCATTCAAAAATCCCTATTCCATGGAAAATAAATGCATGTGTATTGACAGCAATAATTCTGATTGCACCTCTGCAACAATTTCTCCATTCAACAAGATATCCCTAAACACAGATGTGAGCTTATTCAGGCTGACACAAAGCAGATTTTCCGATAATCTCCAATGAAAACCACTGAATTTCATAAAATTTACTTAGAAATGCTGTTCATTCTATTTACGCACAGTGATGCTAGAAAATAAACAGCAGGAAGAGAAAACATGCAAGACTCCTTAAACTTTTTCATTAATTTTCTCCTGAACAAAGGAACACTAATAGTGGGTGGAAAGAGAGAACAGATCTCCTGAACTCTGACTACTTTGTTCTTCTAGCAGATCAGAATTAGGTATTTAAAGTGCAGTCTGCGGTAGTGTACAGAGAATAGCAGTGACTAAAGGATATGTACATGGGAACTACTTCAGGGAGAGAACCTTGCAGTGAAAAAAGTAACTCCCACCAGCACTTCCATCACTCAGGTGTTCTGCACTTAGGGGAAAATTAAAAACAAGCAAATCAAAAAGTTTTTTAAAACATTAGGCATGTTGCAGAGAGTCCCTTCCTGCTTTGTTTCAGTTTACCTTCCTGCCATGAGACCTCAAAAAACGAAAGGGGTAAATGTAGTAAATGGTCAGTGAGGGCCTCAGCAGTAGTTTACTTACCTAGAACTTCTACCTTAATTTCCCTCCTCAGAGCAGATATTGTCTTTTCAAGCATGCATACATTCCTATGCATCCCTAAGACTATAGATACTTTACAGATATTCATAAAAGAAACTCAACTCTTATTTTTTTGTGTGTAGATCAAGCAAACAGACCACACTGCAGAAATAAAAGCAGGAGGGAATGGGGTCTGCAGTGACAACAGTGCCGTTTCCCAACAATGCTGTTGCCCCACACTGCCGTGGGGCACAAAACTCGTTATTTTTTTCTTTAAAGCAGCGAGTGAGGGGTTATGTGCATGAAAAGAAGACACTTAGCCTAAAAATGACCTGAGAACACTGAAGAAGAAGTTTTTAGAATACTAAAACCAGACTTACTCGGACATCAGTAGCATCTCCGTGCCTGATAATACTGGCCCACGTTGTTGGTTCACTGTTGTTTTCGAAGTAGTGAAAAACCTTTAAGACTCGTTCCATGGTGCCCGGGGAACGCTCCATCCCACTGCTGAGATGCGTCTTTGCGCTCGAACTTGGCGTGTGATTCAAGTTGGGATCGAGGTAAGCTGCTGCCATAGTTTTGCTAGATGCTAGGTATCTGTCATATTCTAAGAAATAGAAAATAAAATAAATTTATACCTAAATCTTGTGCTGTTTCATATAAAATATTTATTGGTAATCCTAAGAGGCTCACTTTTTAAGTGATAGTTTATTGCTTTTGTAGTCCCCTATCATGTACATACATCCAAAAAATTAACACCATTACCACCAGAGAAATTCCAAGCATCTTTTCCAACAAGTCATCTCTACTCAAATGATGCGACCTTACTTCTCAAGCAAGATTTCTTTATTTATTTTCTCAGTATCTTAACCTGGCCCTTTCCCAAAGCCTCTGAGACCCAGAGCTGCTCATGCTAACAGGCCATCCGTGCATGCTCAAGGTTCCCTTAGACTCAAATAGTTACTGCCTTCCAGTTTTAGCAGGAGTTTGCATCCCAGAAGCTCTTCTGGCCCCTCTTGCAACACCCAACAAGAATCAGGACATAGAAACCGTGACAGTGCAATTGCCAAACCGAAGGTTTTGCACCAAAATGCAGCAGGTCAACACTAGGCTCTCCTGGCTAAGGGGAGGACACCCTCAAAACACTCATTTCCATCAAACACTGAGGAACCACCACTAAGGACAACACTGAGTCTCCCTCTCTGGAGATCTTCAAAACCTGCCTGGATGCCACCCTGTGCAACGAGCTCTAGGCATCCCTGCTTGAGCAGGGGGGTTGAACTAGATTTCTAGAGGTCCCTTCCAACCTCTATTCTGTGATCTTCCCCCTCTGCTCAGCTCTGGTGAGGCCACACATGCAGTGCTGGGCTCCTCACTGCAAAAGAGACAAGGAATGACTAGAGAGTGCCCAGGAAAGGACCACTAAGATGATGGACTAGAGCATCGCTCATGTGAGAAGAGGTTGAGAAAGCTGGGCCTGTTTAGTCTGAAGAGAGGGCTCAGAGGGATCTTATTTAGCGGTGACCAGTGACAAGACAAGAGGCAACGGCCACTAACAGAAGCACAGGAAGCTCTGTCTGAATTTGAGGAAAAATATTTTGACTGGGGAGGGTGACAGAGCCCTAGAACAAGCTGCCCAGAAAAGCAGTGGAGTTTCCTTGGAGATACTGAAAAGCATGGAAAAGCTTCATGTTCATCCCATTGAGGGAAAAATCTGGGATGAAGCATCAGCTGGACATGATTGGGTAGAAGGTACTCTCTGTTTTCAACTTTGAGAATGGCTGAGCCCCAAAGATATCACAGCACAGAGCTGCTTAAAATAGTTTCTGGTTTAAACTTCTAAATGCAGCTTTTCTTCAGAGGTTGATCAACTTTGTATTCTATTCAACTTCTTTTAAAAATACCAATGCTTGCTTTGTGAGATACCAAAACAGCAATATATCTGATGATCCAAATTAGAGGAACACAGGCCATATCTCTATGTATGAATGCATTAATATTTTCATTAAACGTGCCCCTCTTTTGGAGTTTAATGCATCTTTAAAATTGTTCCAGGACAAAAATTTGTAGAACAGTATTAAGGTAGGGATAGTTAAACAATGACTTATGAGACTTGGTTATTTTAAGTGATAGAAAAAGGCAAGACTATGCTGCTTAACTGAGCTCTTATAAATTCAAATCAGACTGGTCTGTAATACTGTCACTGCAGATCTCATTTTAATAGAGCAGATTTAGACCTCTTGGTATTGAAACAGAGGAACAGGATGCTAATAAGGAGGAGAAACAACCTACGGACACTTAACTCTGCAAGGAGAATTGTGTCATTTTTTATAGGATATTGCTGTGCTTAAAGAACACGAGGATGTTGAGACTGATGGGCTAATACAAAGTCTAGCCCAAGTTGTTTGCATGTGAAGCCAACAACCCCTCTGAGCAAATTCTACTGCTCCCAAATCCTCAAATCTGATAAAATACACCTGTATTTTTCAGTATTACCAAGAATTGCTAGAAGGCTGGGGGAGAGGGGAAATAAATAGGGAAATAAAATATGTAAGGCCCTTGGCGCCATGATATTTAGTGGCTCTGATATTGCAGGTGTTGCCAAACTAATGATGTAAATCATTAGTCAGACAATTTACGAGGTCAAAGGGTATTTTAAGGGTTGCTTGTTTTTAGTGGCAACACTGTACTCGGCTTCTCAAATTAAACACAAAAAAGCACCTCTCACTGTGCTCCCTGCTCCTTTTTGTCCTTTATTTTTTTAAGATACAATTTCTTTTTGTTTCATTCCCATTTTCTTTATTCAGGCACAAGTTGCATTGGAAAAGTATTATAAAACTGGTTATCTGTATTTCTTCTTTTGAGCACTGCGTATTCCCCATATTCTGTAGACACGTCAGGAACAAAGTCAAGTTTATGACTTTTCACCTAGTAGAAACGATGCAAGTTCAGGCTCACATTTCCCCACTGGCTCTCAGCGCTCTGCAGCTCAATTGCTCCCAGTAAAGAGACGCTCAAAGAATATCATACAAGACATTTAAATCAATTAACTTTAAAAAGTGATTAATAAACTTGTAATAGAGTTATCTTAATCTCCTAAGGGAAATCTTTCCAGTGCCAATAACATCTTCAGTAGAAACAGAAAGGAAGAAAAACCCTCGCTCTAGGAATGGCAGATGGCCAACAAGAAGGTGTTAACAGGTTCCTGCAACACTGAACCAGACTACAATTACTCATGTGGCAAACCCATGTTGCCTCCTATAGACACCATGAAGTCTTATACGTTGCTTAATCTCTATATCCCGATTCCCATCTCAAGCCCAAAGACGTGGACGTCTAGGAGATAAAGTCTCCGCTAGGTCTTGTTTTCACAGAACAACCTCCTAATTCCTTCAGGATTAGGGAGATGATTTTTCCTGTTAAACAGCCAGAACTTCCTCTCACACAGACAACCAGTCCTCAGACTTCATTTCTTTCCCCGCTCCAAGCATTAAAATTCCACTCGACTTAAAACACTGAAGCACTTTCATATTTCTAAAATAAACTTTAAGCTATTAAAAGCAACAATCCCGTTTGGGTTTCTTGCAGCTTCAGCTGCCTGTTTTCTCAGCAAGTACTGGGAAGGAAGCATATCAGGTTATTTAATTTATTTTGAGTAATAATTTCCCTCCAAGCTAAAGGATGGTCTATGGGCAAGAAGCCAAGCAAAGGTGGTAGTATGTCTACCTGGATGAAAGAGCAGCTCCCAATTTAGCTCAAAAATACAATTGTAATAAATTTGTGCCTACTAGGCACTCTAATGTAGCCCAGGATCTGGAATAGGCTGCAGTATTTGATGCTTTCTTCATGTCAATCTTTATGGGTAAAATTTGCCTTCAGAAGGCGGCAGCTTTCTTCATACTCAGGGCTGCCCAGTGAAAGCAGGAGGAGTAACGAGCACAAACTGGAATCCAGGAAATTCCTTTTAGAGATAAAATTAAACATTTCCACTGTACAGAGGTCAGACCATGGACAGGTTGCCCACAGAGATTGTGGCATCTCCATCCGTGGTGTTATTTCCAACTGCACTCACTTCTCGGCAACCTGCTCTAGTTGACACTGTTTTGAGGGGTCAACTCTAGATGAACTGATGACCTAGACAATCTCTACAGACCCTTTCCAACCTCAGCTGTTCTGCAAGCTGGTAATTCAGATTGTAAATTAAGAATTTCGTGCACGCATTAAAAACCCTAAGGAGTTATCCATAACGTGCCTTACACCGGTCAGTAAACACCTTCTGAGCTGAGAGTTCGATCCGTTTTCACAGGTATTAATCCTCCTGTAGCTCCTCATGCAAACATTAACTTCTCTATCTCAGCCTCACAGAAAATACAGCTGGTAGGCAGAATTTTAAATCTTGTATTTCATACAGTCTGCATGCTGTTTTGCGCATTGCTGACTCTTTCAGTACACCACCACCTGAAATAAATTTAAAAAATAAAGTCACAAGATTTGGTCCCTAGGTTGGACACAGACGACTCTCTAAAATCCTCTATAGTGGCACTTTACAAAAATATTTTTCTTCCAAGGAAACACTGTTTCGTAAGAAAACACAGCACATTCAACCACATGCTGATGCTCTCAGTATCGCTGCACGCATGGAGAGCCTGGTTAAGGCAACAGTCCCATTCCCAAAAGCCAAGACACAACGGAGAGGTGGAATGAACCAAGTGGCCTAAGTGGGACCTGCAGAATATGTCCCTGACCCAGGGCTAAAACATAATTTACAGCAAAAGAAAAGACAAACCAGTCACCACATATTTTCCTCTTCCCTTCTACCTGTCTAATCCCTTCCAAGTCGCTCTTTCTTCCCTAAAGCTTTTGTATGCACATTAACTGGATAATAATTTCTCAATATCTACTTTAAGCCAAATGGACATAAAGGATATTTTGTTATATCGATATAAACTGGAGGAAGGACCATTCTAACTACCGACAGCTTTGCTGACCATTTCGCTTGGAGAACATTGCCTAAATATGGGTACTAACTCAGTGCCATTCAAAGCACAGATTTAATATCTTTCTTTCCTCGCACCCGGTTGAGTTTAAGATTTCACACTAGAAAGCCCATGGGAAAAGATAACAAAAAGCAAAGGCAAGATAAGTTTAGCGATGCAAGCTACAAACATGGAAAAAGTTTATTTCAGTTGTATAAATGTTTTAGAAGATTAAACGTTTGGAGGAGCTTCAAAGAGGAATCCATGGAAAACATCTACAGGATCCATACAACTCCAAGGCCTGTTAAACTCGAGGCAAAAATAAAATAAATGTATATATCACCTGAATTAATTCTCATATATATTTACATTTCATATGTTTCATGTTTACATTTCATATGGAACTGTTGCTGAGGCAGGGTTATCTTTAGGACCTGACAGCACTGACTCCTTGGGACAAAAGATAAGGAAGTTTTAGGGAGCACTGACAACTCCCTGACCCATTCTGTACTGTATAGCATAACTCAAATTAATGATCACATCTTGCAAACACTCTTGTGATATTCAAGAGTCCTCACTCTTTCCCTGCACATGGCCTAACTCACAAGACAGAGTCCTGACATAGCCCAAACACTCAGTTTTTCAGCCCAGTTTTAGCCCAATACTGCTAGTTCAGTAACTCCCGCCGGAGTTGGCACCAATTTCTATTTTAAATACGAAAGAAAAGAAAAACTAATGATGAAGAAATATCAATTGTGTTGGGAATACAAGGAAACTAGTGTCTATCTAAGCTTTAATTAGCATGAGCCATCCAGTTAGATACTTGCTTCGTTTTCCAATACTGCTCTGAATCTTCACTTGGTACCACTGAAATCCAAGTATATCTCCCCTTACTGTTTCTACTGCTTGAATTTCTCTAACAAGTTACAGAGTTGCACGAGTATGTATAGCTGTCATAGCGTAGTTTTCTGAAATATGCACCAAAATAAGAAGAAAAGCTGTATTTTGAGAAAGAAAACAGTCAAAATACCATTTAGACAATTTTAAGGCAGCACCTCTGCTTGCCAGCAGTCCTACCTATGAATCTCACAAAACACAGTAAACCAACATAGTAACCTTGCTATTTTTACTTTTTTATTTGCATATAGAATAAAGCTTTATGGATGCCATACATGCCATAAGACCTTCTAAACAGCTTTAGAAGCAGTACACAGAAGCACAGAGTGATTACTATCTTTCCAGAGTTCTAAAAGCAAAGAATTTTTGGCAGATGAGTGAAAAGCAGGTGAGCTTCTTGCAGATGTACAACTCCAAAGGCCTGAATGAGAAGACATTCAGAAGAGAGTAGTCTAGCTATGCATTATCACAGCTTTACCTAGTTGTGTTCTGATATCATTTGACTTTAATCCTGCCTTCTCTAGCTTTATATTATTCTTTGATAGCATCATCCTGAGTCTTGTATTTTGGATCATCTGACTGCACAGGCTCTCAGTCCTGCCTCACTTCAAAACAGCTTTTACTGCCTTTGTGTTCCCCATAGCTATTTTTCAGGCAAACAAACCCATCAGATAAGAGGCACTTTAAGGCCCCTGCAAAAGGACCGTTGCATGAACATGATGTCTGTCACATTGGGCTGCTGACAATGGCTTATTACAAACTCAATGACCTGCAAAAAGTTGTACTTAAGCCTATTCTGGTTCAAGGGTTTTCCAAAGCCAGTAATTAGAGTCTCTGTTATATAGATAGAAAGGGAGCACAAAGTGATTCTTATTCAAGTGACTGAATGGTAGTTTAGTGGAGGGTGAGGATAATCATTCTTCTAATTCTGGCTTTTGGAGAGGATGCTCTGGGTATCTGCATACAAAATCATCAGGAATTTGCTCATGGAACTAGTCATTTTCCACATGTCTGCTCTTGATCATGCGGAGCAGAGGACCTTCCTCTGAAGCCCCTAACAACTAAAGCCCCTGGTTGCTGTAGAGCTTCATAGGAAACCCAAAGGCCAGCCACACCAGCCTCCAGCAAGGAGGTTGAATTACGGAATTTTTAATCTGAGAAAATAACAGAATGAGTCTAATTAGTCCAAAACTGGCCCTCTTTAGACTTCTGGAGAGAGTCTGTCATGTGAGGATGGCATAAAAGACATGGTATGGAATTGCAGCAAAATCTCGGTTCTTAGCACACGCCAAACCACAAGGCATTCTGAAGACTTCACGCAAGCAGGTTCCACCACCTTCCTGACAATTTATTGCATCACTATTATAATATACTTGAAGGTACGTAGGCAATAAAAAGACTTGGATCATGACAAAGCTGTTGCTTGACAGTGCATTTTTATTCCAGTTAATTTTCCCCCTGGAAACCATAAATCACTTCACCAGCATGCCACGGTGATGAACTACACTACTTGTACACAACAGGCAACAATAAATTTAGTTGGCATCACATAAGCAAGATGCTTCTACAAGTCAACATGATACGTAGCCCTATGGATCCTTTCCTCCTTCAATCCCCATTGGACTGAATCCCTATCCCAAAATAGGGTCTCCTCACTCGCTGCTGGAAGAGATGTTCTGCAATGCTCTTGTTATTTAGCTGTTCATAAAGAAAGCTTTTTCCATAAATAAACATGTTTTCCATCTTGGATGTAGCCTGAGAAAGCAACAGAGAAGTCTGGTTCAGCTGGGCTACCACTAAATCCCTCTGGTTCCCAAGTGATTGGATGCAACAGCTTCCAGATTGTTGTTACCAAACATGACTTAAATTGGAAAAAAAAAAAAAAAAAAAAAAAAAGGTAATTTCAGAGAACATTTATCCTATTTCCTACTGAAAGCAAGGAACAGAACCTCCCTCAAAGAGGCATTTTCCCCCTCACACTTTTAAACTACTTTTAACTTGTTTACAGTCCATAAAATCATCCCATCAAAAGGGGAATCCAAAGGGCTACCCCATTCTCCTTTGAACACCGTGAGTCCATAGTAGATCTGTGCATCAAAATTCCGTGATGCTCAACAGCAGAAAAAGCGTTGGCATCCTCCCTTGGAAAATCCCAATTCCAGCCTTCAAGTCCCAAAGAGCAGAACTCTGACAGCTTTCTTATATGGACATCCCCTTCCCCCCAAAAATCCCATCCCACACCTACAAATGCATCGGAAAAATCCACACTGCCTATTTTCCAAAGGAAGCTCAAATGGACCCTAGCAAACCCAGGCTGCCGAAGAGTTCTGTATCGCCTTCCTTCCACTCCACTTCCCTCCGGGTCCCCGTGCTTCTCAAACACCTCCCAGGGCAGCTTTTACTTAAGACAGAAGAAAATCTGTCCTGGCTTCTTTTTTTTCCTCCTCAGTTTGGCTTGGTTTCTGCTGTGCCAATAACTGAAGTGCTTTTGGAGGCAGTACAAAGTCAGCAGCCGAAGCAGCCGGCCAGAGGCTCCCAGCCTTGGCAGCTGCTGCCCGATGTGTCGGATCCCCCTCTCACTGTCCCGGCAGCTCTGAGCCTTGGACGCCAACTGCAAAAGCATCTTATGGAACACACTACGCCTAAGGCCTCAGACTTGCATTAACTGCTTGTTGTTTATCCAAGCATGTTCTCGTGATGACTGGTAGAGGAGCAATGGAAGCGATAAGTCTTGGAGACCAACCGGGAGCTTCCGAGTTTGCAATGTCTGCAAAGTGGCCAGGGAGGTGACTGAGGCCTCAGAGAGCTCCTGGAACATGAATAACTCTGCAAAATACAACCTGATGCCACACGCAGCATCCAGGGGGTTATAAAATGAAACGTAAATGATAAATTATAAAATGGGGCAGCTTATGCAGACAAGGGGAAATCTTACGCACATATTCCCAAATATACTGGATTTGTGCAACCGTGTAAACTTTAATATTAAGAATTGATGCATCTCCTGAGTTTTAGTTAAGATTAGAGGCTGTGGAGGCTAGAAGCCTTTAAGGCACAATTTGAGAGGGAAAAAAAGCTGTCCAAGTACCTAAATTTCCTTAAAGCAACAGTAATTTGCTTTGCTTAGGAGCGAAGTGTTTGCTATCAGGGCAGGCTGCTCTGATGCCAACAGCTTAAACAACTTGGCAAGTGCAGAAAATAGGAAACTTCTGGGAACAGGGATAGATCAAATAAGGTTTGTATCTGATAAAGGCTCAAATTACAGGGTGATAAACACCAACAGTCTGCACTAAAAATTAACAGAAGGTCTGATGTTTGGCTGCACTGCAATAGAGCTCTTTTGCTAAGATGCTCCAAAATACTAGGTCAGTTTTTCAGTAAAAAATATGCCCCCAACCAACACACTTTCACTTTACGTATTTAGAAGGGTTTTAGGAAAAAAGGGTAAATGCTGATTCATATAGATGCCAGTTTAAAAAAATAAAAAATGACATGTTCTTTCTGTTTCATGCTATTCTTGCATGGAAATGTCTTTCATAATTGCAATTAAACAGAAATAAACAATATTTACAGCAAAAATTTTAGTTGCACAGACTGCATCTTTTCTGTACTTTTTAGCAAAAGTGAAATACATGCAAATAGGATATTATGGCAGGGAAAAAAAGTCCTTTGGGAATAGGTGCCCACGTTTCTTCCCTACAAAAACAGCAGCAAAATCTATCCCCATTTACTCCATTTATTTTAACCGTCTCTGAAGATGGTCTTTCTAGAGATCAGACACCTCTATTTCTTTCAGAATTTTGTCATTTGGAGTTAACTGCCTGCCTTATAGCCCAGAGCTGCTTCACTGAACATGCTGCAAATCAATGCTCAATATCAGCAAACTAATCAAATACAGATTTTTTTTTAATTAATCAACCAAAAGCAAGAGCTCAAAAACTTCTGTGATTAAGATAAACAGGAAAATATTGTTTCAGTCTCTGAAGCTATTTCTAGGGAAAAAAGAAAACAAAATATTCCTCGTATCCATCTTCCCTTACACATTTAAGTTACTTTAACAGTATCGAAAACAATGGGGTTTAGAAAGCCTCTCTTCCTCCCTGCTTCAAATTCTTTCATTTTGCATCGTCTGCAAAATATCTGATATAAAAAAAATCTGAAATTAACCTAGAGAAAAATGAGGATAAATATCCAGTAAAACCATCAAACACTTTGCTCCCATCTTCCAGGGGAAAAGAGGTATTTTTAGAACTGGCTGTTTTCTCACACAGTTTAATTAAAAAAGGGAGGGAGGATTCATGCTGCTGCATGAATTCCAGCTTTAATTTACAGCTCTGCTTTGCTGTTCCTTTTGCATTAGAAGGTGTTAAGAAGCAGCAGTTGTATTTATAGCAACCAGGGCATTTTGAGCATCAGCTTTGTCCACTCTTCCAGCACATCATCTAGGAGAGATACCAGTTCCTTGTTTTAAAACAATCAAATTAAGCTTAAACAGACATAAACAAAACAATGCACAGCAACAGGGCAAACATCCTCCTGCAGCCCGAAAGGAGAGGGGAAAACGGAAAGAACGTGAGGAAGCAGCACCCAAAGACAGAAATAATATTTCATGCAAAGATACAGTGGTAAATTGCACTGTGCAACCAAATTGTATGAAAACACAGGTCATTATTCCCAAAACTCAGCATCCCCAGCATTCGGGAGCCACCCTTGCCAATCAACCTGGCTTTAACAGTGCAAAATGATGACTGTGCCCACCCGATTCCTGGAGGAGAGCAGCCTGAAGCACACAAATATATTTATAATATGCCGATAAGAGCTGGAACACGTCCAGCCAACACGGATGAGGTGCTCACACCTGCGAGGTCTTGGCTCTACAACCACATTACCAAACCGCCTGTGTGGTTGCAAAGGGCACATTTTACAATCAACTTTTGCCCTCTCTTTAGGGAGGGGATAACAGCTCAACCCCACTCCACAGCCTGCCCTGGGAAACAGCTTTGCCATTATAGGAAAAGATCCAGACTATGTTAGACTATGTTTAATTTCCCCATAACCGTCAGGCACTACATCTAGGGCACACTGAAGCATCTCCAACTTCTTGCCATGTTCCTATCACCAAACAGCAGAATATTGACTGACTTCAGACATAAGCAACTATCTTTCCAAAAGAAGCAATAAAACAAATTAAAAATATTTCAACGCCTCTGTGGATCCACAAAGGCAGAGTAATGGTAAGCAAAGACATTTTACTGTAAGGTTAAGCCTTCTACTTAAGTCAGTCCTCTCCAAAACACAGCACACCT
This sequence comes from Crypturellus tataupa, assembly GCA_034781795.1. Taxonomy (NCBI): domain Eukaryota; kingdom Metazoa; phylum Chordata; class Aves; order Tinamiformes; family Tinamidae; genus Crypturellus; species Crypturellus tataupa. The sequence continues at coordinate 452,334 of JAWLRI010000795.1, forward strand.
GTCTCATTCGCCCAATAAGCCATAATAAAATAGAAACTAGAAATACTTAAAGCTTCAGAGGTGCCTCGGCTTTTGCACTTGCCAGAGGATGCACAAAACTTAACAACTGAGCACATCAGCATGGTTATCTTTTGAGATTCTGAAGGTAAAGATCCACAAGTCACTTTCTTTTTTGGACGTCTCAAGCATCCTTGTGCCAAACATTGTGAGCTCCTTGTCCCAAAACATGGGAATATTCATAAATGTGTATCCAAGTCTGATCCTCACTCTATAATGGTTTCAAATAGGTAGCTTGGTAAATTCTTCAACCTGAGCAATAAATTGGAAAATGAAGAGTTCAGAAAATTAACCAGAATGGGGACTACCATAGGAATTATCAGGCATCCACAGTTCTGGCAAGTACTGCTGTTTTTACTGTAATGCATTGAGCTCCACAACATGAGGCTTGTACTGTTGTCACGTATGATCCAACCTCATGATGAAGAACACAGAAGGCAGCAAGATGTGTGGGAAGTGAGAGCAATATTGAGAGAACAATCCCAACAGCAAGTTGGCCACTTTAATTCTTTCTGTATCTTCAGCAAGATTGATTTAAAATCATACTGGAAGAGTGCAAAACTTGATTCTTCAGGCACTATGTCCAATGTTGACAGCCAGTGCAGATCTTGTACCTTGGCTTAGTATAAATACATCAGGGCATCCTGAAATAAAATATTTGTTCAATAACAAGTAACAGAACCAACTGGATTCCCTAAAAACTAACAGCAAATGCAAGTAAACTCCCCCACTCTGTGCTGATGATGACTCGTACCCAGTTGGAGTATAGAGAAGAAATATGGTTGAAGGTAGTTAGCAGCAAAAGAATAAAGAGGCAAAGCCCTAAAGGGCAGAAGAGACATGACACAATGACAGTCTCTACATTAGTGTAAGAAAATCCCTATTATTAAACCCTCACATTATCAGTACAGCAGGAGTTCAGCATTAGAGGGCATGGATTTAGAGAACCGCATAGAAAATCCTACCTTCTGCTAAACCCCATGATTAGTTTATTAAACCCTCGTGGAGCTGCCTGTCCATCCCCAGGGCTGTGCTGCTAAGTCCAGGTGCAGAGCAGCACCACGTTGCTGCTTTGCTTTCCATGCACGGCGTATGCTGCCGCTGTGCTGCGGCACTAGTTTCAGGAATACAGGAATATCAGTTTTGGGGACAGGTTGAAGATGACTGCATCAATGTCTGCTCCAATTAGGAAACCTCCATATCCTTGAGGGCACATTCAGGTAACATGAGGTTAAATATCAAGCCCTGGATGCACAGGAGAAATTATGACAAATTCCTGATAGACTTAATTCTCAATGTCAAATTCCAGTCAAAACTTAGCTTTTAGTCTCAAAAATATCACACTTAGGTTCATTATCCTCCTCTCCTGCTGATACGAAACTTTCCATTGCTCCTCACTTCTAGCTTCTACCTCAACATTTTCAGCTGCCTCGAGTACAGCAGTACCCAGTAATTGCAAAATCGAAGGTCCTACGTTGATTTTTTTCTTGTACTTGCACTAAGTGAGGAGACTGAGACCATGAAAAACTTTTTCTTTAGAGGATTCCCACTAAAACGAGACTACACTTCATTCACAGGATTTCTGAGTCCGATTAGAAGCTATTGCTTCATTTTAAGGATTGGAAATCTTTGGCAAAACCACCTCAATCCTCCTCCATTGCAACCTGGCTGAAAAATTGGTGGTATTGCCTCTCTCCTCAAAGATTCAACAGGAACACAGTGATCTCATTTATTGTGCATAACCCTAAGATGTTTATGAATGCCACCATACTTTTAAAACTAGAATATGATGCATTAAAAAAATACTACTTAATTTACACTGTAGCTATATAACAAGATGTTTTATTATGCTGTTGTTTTGTTTGCTATGCTGTTCAGAGAAGTCAGTGCCTTGTGCACATTTACCTGCTCCAATGTGATCAGCATCTATCAATTTAAGATATCTCCATTATTGAATGTACTATCATGAACAAATACATACCAGGCCACAAGAAAAGGATATTAAAAAGTTCTCTGGACTGATAACTGATGAAAACTGCATCGCTTTTGCTAATACACTGAGGTTGTTAAGCCACGTGAGTTTGCAATTATTCAGTTTCTTTTAAACAGCGCCGCAGGAAGAGGAAGGGAGCTGCTATATTTGCTATAAACTCATAAAAGCTTATTTAACTATGCTAATCCTACCAATAAAAGTTGTATATGCAATCCAGTTGCCCAACGGATTTTGTTCATTAAAAGCAAATGCAAAAGGAGGTAAGAGATCTTTGGTATCTAAAGATGCTAACTTGGAAATATTCTACTTCTTGCCAGGTTAACTAAGGGGAGAAAAAAATCAGGTTTTCTGAGAATAATCATATGTAATTATCTATATCATATCTATATCACCTGTGACCTGTGCAAGTTTTCCAATGAAAGCTAAACAAGATAGTCAAATTCCCATTTCACCATCCAGCAAAACTGCAGCATTTCAATAATATCCCACCTTAAACTTCCACAGATGCTCTCCAGCCTTTCCCTAGTGCATCTTCAAAGACACATTTTATTTTCCTTGCATAACTTTTCAAAGGCTGCTCAGAGTTGAAGTCCACCTTGGTTCATCAGAAAGTACCACAACTTCTAAGACCTCCTTTCTCTCAGGTGGCACTAAATGAGCCCCCAGTGCCCTTGGCCCTTTTTGCACAAATATCCCAAAGTCTTATATAAATATAAATATAGTCTAAATATATAAAGTCTTATATAATAAAGTCTACATAAATATACATATCCCATTTTCTGCTCTGCTTCTCTGAACAAGAAGTAACCACCTTCTCATTGTTACACCTTCATGGGCACTTTGGCCCCAAATCACCTCCCTGACCCTTTTACCCACTAGTCTCACTTTTAAATCCCACAGGCACTTCAGAAACTTTCTTTATGTCACTTCTGAAGAAGTGGTGATGTTGAATGAGATTACTAGTTTTTAGTATTTCCAACAACCAAACAGACATACAGTAATGGAAATAATTGCCCTTTTCCTGCTTGCTGAGTGCTCAGAAACCAAGGAAGCAGCAGCTTTCCCTGCTAATGTCTAGGGATGGGCAAAGAGTGTAGTAAGTTCATCAGGTGCCTCCTCCACTAGGCCTCGCTACCAAATCAAAGCAGACTATGGGGGTTTTATCTCTGTTATCAAAATCCAGGGAAGAAAGGACAGCAGAAAAGTCCTTTATGGTTTCTCGTTATTCATTTAACTCTTTGGCTTAGCTCCAAAGGACGAGCATGAAGGGAACACTTCACATCACAAAGTTTACAAAAAAAAAAAATCATTTAAAGAGAACAGTGCAGTATTAACAGACCACAATACCTAGGGTACAACTTCTTTCCAGTGGACTGAACACATTTCACAATGTATCCGACTTAAGATGACTGGCTCAGCACACTGCTGTGGACCTAACTGGGTTTGATTATTTAGAGACAGGAATTCTCTATTTGTGTTATATTCTTGTGTTATATTCCTAATAGCTGACAGCTAAGGGCTGCAATTGCCCTTCACTCCAATTACTCACGCAGTTAGGGTGGCACCTACCTGCATCAAGCCCATTTATTGTTTGTGAATTATTAAACAAGCAGCTCATCGCACGCAGCGAATTAAAACTTCCTCCTCCTTCAGGTAGAGGATTTACAACTGTGCAGCAGAGCTATCAAACAGCTGAATTTGCATTTCTTTTCTGAATTATTTTGTAAATTTAAGTTAGCAAACCATTAAACTCAGAGCAAGGGGGGGAAAAAGGTGACTGGCAATGTGGTTGCAAGAAATGATACGATTTATCGTAGCCCAATTGCAATTAGCACCTGTAGGCTCCAGTGAGATTAACAACGATACACAAAAAGCTATCTGGTAAAAATTAAGGTAATTACAAATGCTTTCTAGTCTACACTTAAAAGCAGAAAAAAATACCCAAGACACTATCACTACATGAGAAAATTTCAGCAATTATCTGGAGGAAGAGCACTGTCTTCTCAGTACCAAAGACACTTGCTTCAGTGTTCACTGAAGCCCTATTCCAAACTTAATTCCCTTCAATTCACTAGATCAGAGATTTAATTGTAAGCCTGAAATTACTTAGGAAGAATTATGTCTCCCATCATTACTGAATTAAGGTAATACAGACTTGCTGGCTGAGAAGCCATGTGCCAGTCAACAAAATGCAAATTTAAAGTCTGCCAAACCAAATATGCTCCAATCTTGAGCGTGCAGATCAAGACACAATTACCAAACCCAGCAGCGTTACTCAGGACTGACACTAGCAGCCCAGACGACATAAATTCTGTGTAAAGAAAGCAAGCGCTCTCCAAATTCTGCTTTGATGCCATCCTACAGGCTGAGCACAGGCAGAATTAACTGCAATCAGGTCAGCACAGAGGATCGCTAAGCGGATAAAAGATTTCTGAGTTAGAAATCTAAAAGAAAAACATTTACATGTGCTAGATTTGAAATCTCTCACTAAACCTGTATTCAAAGCACTTTCAAGCACTTGCCATAAGAGGACAAACAGAGCGCGGACCATTTAGAAAGACATCTCACAGAAAGCAAAACAAACCCATCAAGATCGCATTTTAAAACATATTACCAAATACCTAACAAAAGTTTATCAACTTTGTTCAGTTTAGCTTGTGATGGCAGGTAATGAACCGAAGGTTTAAGGGATTAGCCGAAGGGCCACAATAAAGCTCCCCAAACCAAATGTTTATCGCATTAATAAATTACCTTTCTTTGACTGCAGATATCTCAGAGCCCTTATCAAAGCAGGCCAGATCCGCTTCATTTCCCTAAGGTTACATTGCCGAATGGCAGACGGAGGATCCATCAGCCGCTCCGACACAAATACAGCCCAAGCTATTCCTCTTCTGTCCTATTTTCTTTTCTTTCATGGAGGAGATGCAGTTTTTTTCCTGAAACGTCCCAGCTGGCTGAGTTGGAGATGCTGCATCTCTGTCCTCTTATGAAATCACCGAGGCCCCCCCGCTCCTGCCCCCAACAGGGACCACAAGGGACCAGGAGGCCCCTCTCCAGCTCCCTCCGCAGACTCAGTTAGCAGGAGGCAGGGATCACTGCTCACTCCCAGAGGGTCTGGAGCGCAGGGGCAATGGATACCTCCTCCAGGACCTGCTGCAGGCATTGCCTGAAGGGATAAGCTGCCTGTTGCAGGGATGTCTCCCCGTATGAACAAGTCTCAACAAGAGATGGTAACAACCCCCCCCAGCCGCTTTAATAAATAAATAAATAAATAAATAGACTTTTCTGTCCTACTTACACATGCTGAAAGTCGCTCTCCAGAAAGCGCCTTCATCCTAACACTGAACTCCCCGGGAACGGGGTGAAGCCCAGCTCTGTCCCCACCCTTCCCTACCTTGCGACACCCCAGCAAGAGGCACCTCGAGGTGACCGCCTGCCTGGCGAAACAACCTTTAGGAGGAGTGGGAACTCGCAGAAAGTTCTGCTTGCAGCCAGCTCTGCTCCACACTTGACAGTCGCTTTCCCTCTAAGGGACATTTGATTCCGTGACTACCAGCAGGATTTTGAGCCTAATCCCGGCTCTGTCTCCTCCTCCTGCAGCTACTCCCACCCACAACCCCCTTCCGGATTATAAGGGGGGGGGAAAAAATCAACAACACCTGGCGACTCAGGTTAAACAGCACCACAGGAGCAAGTCTCACATTTCCAGATAAACCGAAGTATAACAAAAATTAACCTGCATTCCCAATCATTCTGGCAAGCGAGGAGAAATAAATAAGTAAATAAATAATAACAACAAGGCGGCATTACAAGCACCAGGTGAAAGCAGATGGAGCCGACTTGCTTCACGCTACAACTGCGTGAGTGGAATTAGAAACAGCGAGTTCTGCTTGCTCTCTCCTTAGATAGGGAAGAAAAAGATAAAATAAAATAAAATCAACCCCCCAGAGAGGAAAGCCGAGGTGGGGAGAGGGGGAGCCGTGTACCTTTAGCCCAGCAGGCGGGGAAGGGGCTACAGCCGCTTCTCTCCATGCGTGCGGCACCTGCTCGGCCCGGGGCCCGGCGGGCGGCCGCCTCCAGCAGCACCATGCGGCGCTCCGGGCCCTGCGGGAGGGAAGGAGAGGGAAGGGAAGGGAACGGGGGAGGCGGCAGCGAGCACGGAGCGCGGCTACCGACCTGCCCTGGGCGCCGCAGCGCCGGCGATGCCGCAGCGCTTCCAAGCGCCGCTCGGCCTTTTCCGGGAGGAGGAGGAGGAGGAGGAGAGCGCAGCGGGGAGGCGATTAGCGGCCGCACGAACGCGCAGCTGCCCCGCGGGAGGCGGCGCCGCCACGACCTCCCCTCAAGCCTTCCCCTCGGAACTTGGGGGGAAAATACACGTGCTGAAAGGCAGCAAGGGTGTATTTAAAAAGAGGGGGGGAAATATTCCCGAGGCTGCCCGGGAGCCACGGGCCGTTCTGCTCCGCTGCCCAGGCACAAAGCTCCACGGAGCCTGCGCCCAAGCGCGCAGAGGTCCAAAGCAGCCCGGATCCAGGTCAATCCCATTTACCTGGGACAGGCAGGAGAGGCACGTGGGGATGCCGAGGGAAGGTGCCCTGGGCGCTGCGGTCATGAGGGCGGGAAGGCCGTGTTTGGGTGCCCGGTCTTGCCCTGGCTGCCTTCGCCATGAGCCCTTGTGCGTGGCCAGCCTCAAAACCGAAAGCTGCAGCTATTTCCATGTTTATTTTTTAAGCTGATTATTTCTCCATACCATAAGAAAAGGCAACATTTAACACAACATACAAGAAAATTCTAATATTGGTTTTACACAAAAAAAACCTCCTGAAATACTAATCGACGGGCATATGCAAGGATAATATAAATAAACAAAATGTGTGGACATCTTATTTACACTTTTCACAGACAGGACCAGGGTGAGTTATCAATGTGAGCAGCAAGAGCCCCAGCTGCTTTTTACCATGCTCCTGACTGATGAGTGTCACAGTCATCATCTTCAATGAGGGACTTTCTAGTTGTAAAACAAGGCTATAGAAGTGAAAAAGATGAGCAAAAGAGTATCAAAATATCACATGGTTTTCTGTTTTGTTTTCTTTCTGTTTCTTTTTAAATTTAGGTTTAGAAATTACCAAATATTTTACATTCTGAAGATAAGATGTTTTCGAAAGAAGCCTGACCTTTCCTTGATGCTAAGATTAAAAGATAAAAAACACAACATACACCACACCTACACATAGGAATCGCTTCAGTTATATTTGTTACTGCAAAAAAAAAAATATATAAAGGACACACATTCGTTCTCCTCTTTCAAATTATCAATCTTGCAGCCCAAAAAAGCCCAAAGTACTGAATGCCTTTCTGGCACAAGTTTAAACTCCCAAACTTCGAGTTTAAAGGAGGAGGAGAGAGAGGGTACCAAAAGCTCCATCCGAGTATTTGCAATACTTTAAAAATACAGTTCAAGAGGGTATCTAAGGACCATTTATGTAAAATAATCTGTCCCAGGTGATGCCAAGCAGATAACAAGGTTTGCTGAGGTAACCAGCAACCAGTTGCCACAAACTGCAGAATGCTAAAGAACATTTTGGTTATAGAAGATCAGGAGATGTCAGGACACATTTAATATAGCTGTTAAACACAAATATCAAAGAGAATACTGAAAAGTATCTATTTCAAGAGAAATCAACATATTAATATACTAAAGAGCATGGAGAAGCACTGTATATTTTCACAGAACACATTTTGCAAACCAAACCAACTTTCAGACTATGTCATTAATAATCTAAAAAGCTTAAGTCCCTCCACTAAGAAACTAAAATTTCCTTGGAGGCAAAATTCTAGTCAAGCTTTTCTACAGTAACTAGGACTTTGGTTGCTCAATTTTAGCCTGGTTTTCAACCCTGCTGAATATCAGCATCTGCTCTTTGAAGGCAGTGAAAAAAAAGAGTCTATTAAGGCATTTGGATGTTGTATTAAGACACTGAGTTTTGCTTTAATTCTGCCTTAGGAGCCGGCAGGAGCTCCCCAGGGAAGGCAACAGAGAAAAAAGCCTTATGAAATCAAGGGTTAAGAAATCTGCATACAGATATAAAAGGGCAAACAAGAAAGTTTAATCACATTCATTTTACTAAGAGAAAAAAGACAACCAAGTCGGCCCTCACAAAGAGCATGGGGGGTTTGGCAAAGCCACAAATGCCTTTACTGAGGCTATTGCAGAATAGACAGAAAAAATAAAATGCCTTATGACAGCTCTAACATTTTTTTCAAGAGTCACTGGAAGTTCTTCTGCATCTTAACTCATTTGCTTGTCCATGTTTATATATCCAAGACACAGCAAAGATGCTCTCTGGCCTCTAAATATATTATCCTTTTCTCCTAGCAATCCCTTGCTCTGCTCAATGCTCCTCTCCTGTTTTCTTCTCTAGCACCAAGTCTTCCTCTCAACTCCCTTTGACAAAGAGGCAAAGGAGAACAAGGACGGAGCACGTAAAACCTCTCTGAAGAGGACAGGGATACTCAATCATCTCCCTGGTGGTACCAAAATTGCTCTCTCAACCTATCACCACCCTGACAGATAAAACTGGAAGATAAATGACATTTTAGTTGTTGAGCAATGTTCAATTCCAGTCCCCTGACAGATGTATTTCAGCACAACTGAGAAACAACATCATCTCCATGACCTCATTTGACTCTTGATGACATGGACAAACTCAAATTCCATCCCTTAGGTTAGAAGTAGACCATTATTTTCGTGAAGAAAGTTTACCTAGTACTTGGAAAATGTTCATAATGGAACAGATACAAATAAAAATGCAAAATAAACTATCACTACCATCTCCCGCCTGCAAAGCTAAGTTCTCATGTGACATTGCCATAAATCAAGTGTAAAACTCGGATTTGTGAAGTTAAGTCTTCATTTTCAACTTCTAGTGGAACTTCCTTAGAAACTTCTTGTTCAATAACACTCTGCTTTAAGAATACTTGAGATCTGAAAGACTATGATGCAGTACTGTTCTATCTTTCCAGATTCAGTCTGATGCAGCTATTAGTTAGGGAGTTGAGAAAATGCATAGAGTTACATTTACACTGTAAAAATACACAGAAAAATTGCCTCTATAGTGCTTTAACTGACCATAGGAAGCTGCCAGTGTCCCAGTGTTAGCCAACTCTACAGCACAAGCTATTTTGGATCTCTCTAGGAGATTCTTCTGCCATGAATTCTGTCTGCTACTGAAGCTGCTGTTGCATTCTCCATTTGGTGAGCTTTAACATGCATCTAAGGTCATAAATCATGAAAAATGTAGAGTTTTTAGAGTAACATTTAACTTCTGGGCTACAGCCACCTAATTCCTGGAGCTATTTTTAAGATTTCAGTGGTCATTTCATGTACGCTTAACAAAATACTCACCTCTCAAAAAGCAGTATCCAGGGGACTAGCTTTTTAAGTCTTTGGGACAGCTGACAGAATTCACTGCTTTTTATGCTATATGTCAACCTATCACCAGTGGAGAAACAGTAGGGAGAGTGTGTTAATGAAATTCCCAATTGTTCCCCCTTCCAAAAGATGCTCTGGTGTCAAGCACCAGAACATACAGCTTAAGTGAAGACACAACAGAGTTAGAAGGACCACTGTGAGGTTTATTTTTCTTATTCTGTAAATAAAGACTTGTCTTTTTTAAACTCCTATGGGTTGCATTAATTTGCAGGCATAAACAGCACAGCAGATTTTCTTGTGGGTGGACTAACTCCTTATCCTCTCCCACTTCCTTCCATTAACTTTTTGGAGGGCTTATCACAGAGGCACACAAAGCCAGCACTGTGACATCTGAGCACAGTTTCTAATTACTCCTTCCTTGGGGTGCCAATGCCAATCTTCTACCTCCCAGAAATGGCTAGGATGCATTTGAGAGGTCCCTTCTCAATTTTAAAGCTCATGCCCTGCAAAAATCTCTTTCATGGAGACCCTGAAAACAAAGAGAAGAATGAACTCAACTCCAGTCCTGCTGCTCCACATTTTACTGCAAAATAGTCTGAAAATTTTGCTCAACAGGCTCAGCACTGTTTCATTCGTACTGTGTTTCCACTCAGATTTCTCAGTTGAGGAGAAATGGGTCGGGAGGAGAAGAGGGAATGACAGAAATACCCAGCATGGTCACAAGGATGTTGAGGACATTTGAAAGGGATGGTGGTGAGAAGACAACCCTCTGTTACTGTTTTAAGGAAATGGATTCTGCATTAAGGATTGTTTTTCATTCTGCGAGAGGTATCCATGACTTTCCAGATGCTCCTTAAAATTCTTCTTCATTAATTCAAAGGAAAACAAGGAATAATTACCCACATCTTCTGAAAGGGGAGATAGGAAACTGAAGCTCATGATGGCTCCATGAGTGTCTGCATTCTGGACATTTCATTCCCTCCTTATATCTAATACAGAGAAGCTGATACATTTATGTTTATATTTATATATTAAAAAAATACTGGTGGAGCGCTGGCCTAACTTCCATATGCTTAAGTAAACTTATAGGCCAAGATATGAAGAGCGATCTGACTTTGAAGTTTCATAGTGCTGCAGAACCATCAATAAGCCAGTAGTGACACCCTTCAAGTCTCTTCTAAGAGAAGAGGAAATTAAAAATTCATTTTTACATAATGTCTTTTCAATTACAGTTTTATAACACAAGCTATATTAACCAAGGGAAATTCTATGCCTAACCAAGCAAAAAATAAGTCAGTTTTAAAACAAGAAGATACCGTTAATGAGACAACAAGCCTCCTGCCTCTCTCAAAGGCTGCAGTTTCAACTGGAGATGATTTAATGAGAAATTTGGACATGTTGGGTTTGATGTTGGGGTTTGATAGACCCCCATCCTGTACAGCAGCCAAAACTCCCTAAAACAGGGTGGGTTGAACACCTAAATCACAGAAAATGCAACTCTTATTTACTTGAAAAAAAAACAATCCCTGTTCCAATTCTGTGCCAAGACACACCAGCCACTTTACATCCTTCACCCAGGTCTTTGCCTTGTAAGAGCAACAATAAGCCTGCAGGTTGTTGCTCTGTCAACTGAGAGCAATCAAAGGGTGTTTTCAGGCAACAAGACGACTTTCTTTTCCAATGCAAAATCACCCCTAAGTAGCCTTATTTGTTCCTATAATTAAAAAAAGAAAAAAAAAAAAAAAGACTCTCTTCATCACTGTGTTGAGTAAGCTCTGTTTATCTATGAGAATGCCTGCAACTTGATATCACAAAGTGCCTGGGTTAACTGGACCTGGGTTGCTCCACCTTAAAAGGTTTTCCTTTTCTGTACCTCATCAGAGTTCAAGTTAGCTCAGATAACCAACTACCAAATGTGATGAAACAGCAGGCAGCGAGTCAAAGATATCAAGTATTCCTGCTCTGTGTCCTTTTATGTGTTGGTTTATGAGCAGACCAAAGCAATGTCTTCTCCACGGTCTCAAACTCAACTGCGGTCTCTACACACACTCAACTTCATCCACTTACTTGACAGCAACTTGAGCACCAATGAAGGTGTTCTCATAAAGCCTAGATTATTGCTGTAAGTGCGTGCTGTGGAGAGAAGCAAAACTCACAAGACCAGCCCATACAGTTGGAAGAGAGACATCTGTTTGGGCACAGTCCTTTCACAGGTCTAGCGGAAGGAATATTAAGCAAATATCCATGGTCTAACCACGGTCGACAGAACACCAAAAAGCCCTTAATAACTGCCTGAGTGACCTACATTGCCAGCTGGCCTAGAGCGAGGCTGTCAGCACTTAATGACACCTGACAAGGCCAAGGACTTGTCTCTCATCTGGCACTGAGTCGCCAAGCACCACTTGGAGAAAGCCTGGGGTATTGGCCTCCACTCTCCTCTTTGATGCGTTGCAAACCAGGGAGCTTTCCCGTCTTTAAGCTTAGAAAACAGGAAATGGAGGAGACCAAAAAAAAAAAAAATTAGTGAGTGCCCATAAGCCTTGTTCTGTTACCAGCACACGAAAAACAATGTAACTGGCTTAAAACAATGCTAGAGAAGTTTAGATAACATATCCTGAAATGAAACTAAAGTGGGAATTTGACACTGGAGAAAGAGCCGAGAAACTGCCACTGCAATAAGCTGGATTCCTTCAGGAACGATCTAAGTCTAGCCCAGTCCACCTCAAGGTAGAACAGGCTTCCATTTCCCCTTCAAGCTTTGAAGGGAACAGTTCATTAAATAAAACCAGGTTACTGTTCTCCTTCCAATTTCCATATCAAATCCTCAATAATTCAGCAGTCAATGTTTCTAGAACCTCAGCTCTCATGAACCCCTATGACACTGCATGCAAGTAAACACATGGTTTTGGTATCATGACATCTACCCAGCCTTCACAGATTTAATTCAAGAATACATGTGAATCTGAATCACAAGATAAAGGCAATTAACCCTGGAAATACAGTTCCAATACTTGAGATGTTATCCCATGTTGCTGTACAATGAAACATTCGACCAATATTAGGGCAATTAGTTCAAACTGAATTTGGACCAACTAGAAATTCCAAAAAAGGTTTTCAAAATGCAGCAAAGGGATAAATAGCAAAAGTATAATGTGAAAAAAACCCTTTGTGCTTGAGATGAATTAATTCTCAGCAAGTTGAATGGCTTCTGAGGCAAAACCACTTCCTATTTCAAGTATTTGAAAGACCACCACAGAAAAATGAGACAAGGGCAAGATCACCTCTTTGCATCCATCTCAATCTTAATTCTAGCCTGCACACATCAGTTTGATGTCCAGCAAACAATTTGAAATACTGTGGACATTACACCAAGGTACTGGTTTCCCTCTCCAACCTTCACGAGCAGGAGATTGCAGGAAACACCATTACTACCTTCAAGCTGTTTAGATATTTTCTTAAAGGTGTTCATTGCCTTCGTAAAATAAAAAGACAGCAAGGTGGGAAGAAGCCAGAAGTGCAGTATCTACCATTTTTCTTAGTTCCCTCTCTCAATCCCCACAAAAACTTGTGCAAATAGAGTTATTAGCTAACTACACAAGTAAAGCACTGAAATTACACACTAAGGATTGTTAAGAAAGTAAAATTGAAGGAGTTCTTATACAGTCTTTTATTTATGGTCATTTTAGGTGTAACTTATAACAAGGTAATTAATAAAAATTCCGTCATGTAATGTTTTTGCACTGGGTCCACTGCAGCCTGCGATATTCAACTCCAAACATGTATGTGTATATTTTGGGAGACGATTCCAAGCCGCTCCCGATTCAGGCCCTGCAGAACAAAAAAGACAGGCTAACAGCTCCCTTTTTATATAAACAACCTCACAAGATCCAACTTGATTTCCAGAAACTGCCTTTCAGACATACTTTTCTTTATTCTCCCCACCTTCCTTTACTGCACAGTTGCTGCTACCAAACTTTGACACTTGGTACCATAGCAAATGTCCTTAATGTGCTCATGCAAGAAAGCTCCCTGTTCTCATCAGAACATATTGCTGACTGCAAGAGTTAAAGGGGTTAGAGAGTTTAGCAGAAATGGTACTTTCTGCGGAGGAGTCCTACAAAACAGAGTGAATGTGTATCTTGCCATAGCAAGATATTGTTGAGGTGACATGGTAAAGGACACAGGGTTATCTACCTAGTTATGTACATTTATTAGTAATGTCTGTAGCTTTTCAGTAGTGTGTGATTTGAATATCAAATTACTTTCAGGAACTGCCACTCAGGGTTTTATTTTGTGAACATGTGGCAGAATCTCTTATTCAGAGTACCCTAAAATGCCTTATCTACCTCTCAGCCCTCCATTTCAGGGGCCTGGCTCTGCTCTTTATTTATTTATTTAAAAAGATGAAAGGTGAATCTTCCATGCTGAAGACCTCTTAGAAATATCTCTTCAGTTCCTAGACACTTACCAAATATCTTTAAAAAACTCCCTTAAAAGTTGCAGCCAGTTCCATCTCCTGGGTCAGGGCAGCCTTTTGACTTGAAAGTGACTTTCTGATTTATGCCCTCCAGCACTGCTGGAGGTTGGTTGCTGGTTTGCAAACAGGAAGCCCAAACCCAACAGCAAGGCAAGTTCAGCAAGTTTGGCCACTTTCAGCACATATCCCTCCAACCAGTTTTGCTACCCTGTGCTGGACTGGAGATTTCAACGAGGTTCGACCACGGTCCCCTTTAGAAACGGAAGCCTCAACTTCACTGCTCTGCTGGAGATCAGCCACTTCTGAGAAGTGCCCCAGCTTTGGCTACGCAACAACTCCCCGAGGCCAGGATTTGTAGTTTCTCCTGCAGGGACATGGGAGGTGTCACATTTCTGTAACCTTGGTAGAGTCTGGACAAAAATCTACTTTAGACATAAGTCAAGCTGTGTGATTAACCCCCAATGTCCCTCAAGGCTCTTTCTGTACCAGAGCTGGCTGTCAGCTTGCTGGTAAGAATACACATATACACGTGCACACACACACGGAAGGAGCTTGTTTCAGGTTGCTCCCTGAAAACCAAGAGGTAACAAAACCCCTTTCTGGAATTCACAACCTAGAAGGGTCAACAGCCTCTAATGGCAACAAAACTCTTAATTTTCTTGTCTATCATCCTCAGTAAGAAGACACAGAGAATTATAGGATCTCACATTATCAAATACACCAAGTTTTATTTCTTGGAGCGTCAGAAGAGATTATGCCAATCTCAATGGGTCCCATACTACTCCTGACTTATTTCCAGCAATTTTTTTATTTTAATTTATATAGCACTCAGTACTCCATCTTAAAGCCTCTTTCCTTTCCAACTTCCTATACACATTCCCCAAAAAGCAGGGGTCTGCAACCATGCCAAGTTTAACTGTACACCACCTTACAGGGCAGATAGTTCATCACGACAGGTTGTAGTCTTCCAGCGAAAGAGAGGGCTCTTATTTGTATATGCAATACATAGACACACACACATAAGTGTTAGTTATAACATATATGTGTTTTTTAAAACTTTATAAGGTACTTTATATTTTTCCCCTGTTCCTTTTATGATATGAGTCAAACCCACCAACACAGGGGTGATAATGGAAAATAAATAGCCCCAGTAGTTTTACAGCCTCCAATTCTAACATTTATCTAAAGTGGGACAGCAATACAGTAAGGGAACACAACTATATTAGAACATTTTCTTGCAGCAGCAGGCAGGTATTAGGCAGCCAACTAGCAGTACATACAGTGCAAGTCTGAAGTCCCTCAAAGAGTTTTCAGCCCTGCACAGCTGGGAGAGAAGATAATTGCTGTTTAAACCACATTTTCACACTTCTGTCAGTAGCAGCACAAAGCAAAGTTTAGGAATCCCTTATATAAGCATCTACGTGCATAGCATTTTATTTAGATATGGTTACACAGAGCAGATCTAAAAACATATATACACTAGGTTCCTATTTAGCAGCAGTCAAAGCACATTTAGAGGCTTTAAAGCACCAGTATATGCAAATAGAGATGCCAAGGTCAAAAAAAAGCAGTAAAAACACAATTGTATACACAGGTTTCCTGTCTTTTCCTTGACTTTACAGACCTCTATCAAACCAAAATTTCAAAGGCAGCAGCTTTTAGACATCCTGCATTTTAAAGAGAGATTCATAAATTTTCCTAATTACATCAGACCATCTAAACATAAAAATGTTATCTTTAACCGTGAAGGTGGTTAAACAGTGGAACTGGTTGCCAGAGAGGTATCACAAGAACGGTGGATAACATTATCTTCCCATTCACTCACAGCCATTTCTGAACTAATAGTCCCTAATACAGTCCGTACTTAATAGTCCCTAATACTGTCTGTATTTAGACCTTGCCTTAATTTAAATGGAAGCAACAGATCCCAAACTCGCTATGCTTTACTTTTCACTCTACAGTTGGTTAGCTATTTTTTCTGTTAAGCAGAGGATTATGTTACTCATTTTGTTCTCAAATGCATAAAAAAAGCATATTGATTGCCTCTTGTAATAAATATGAATACTTGGTGAATTCTGCATACCCTCATTTCTGTGGTGTTCTTGCTAGCCCTATTTTCCCTAGTAGTCAGTTGACTGATTTTTAATTTTCAATTTTTTAGTATCATTAAAAGTATCCAGACTCTTGCGCTCTAGCTGGTGTTGTGTGCCCAACTTAGATTCTTGTTCCTTTCTTTCGCTATCAGTCTAGTAGACATTAAATGTCTCTCCTCGTTTCTTTCCAGATTCCAGGAAGGAAGACTCCTTTGCACTATGGGATCAAGATCATCACGTTCACATCAAATATTAGCAAAAAACAGGCGGGATTACCTCTAAGTGCCCACAGACAAGATCCAGCTAAATTTACCAAAGCAAACTAGTCCTCCCCTGCTCCAAGTACTATGCACACCCTCTCATTCAACATCATCTACAGGCCAAGTAAGTTGCTCTCCAAGTCCCCAAAACTTCCACAATTCCATCTTAAAGACACTACAAGGAAGAGCATTGAAGTATCCTCCTTGCTACTGTGAAGCTTTCAAACACTGCAAAAAAAAAGTGTTATGATGCAAACGCAGAGTACTAAGGGACAGGTGGCAGAAGGGAGAGCGCGGATAGTGACCTCTATTGTTCATCCATAAAAGTGGCAGCAAGAAGGGGAAATAATGAAGTTCTGCAAAACTGAAAATAAGCAAGTATTATTTATTATCAATGTGAGGTCTGAAGCTAGACCAGCATCAATTAACGTTTCCTCTCCAAACTAAGACCTTGTCTTTATTCAAATGTATCTTTGATCCTGACCATTTCCACAATCCAAACAAGTTTCTTGGAATTTTAATCCCATTCGCCTGCCCATTTGCACAACACTTTAAAAGCATTTGTTTGCAAAACACATTTGCTTAATATTCTTATCAGTGCCAAGTGCCTGCTGGAGTCAAGCTGTAGTATAGAGCATTTCTACCCCCTATACAAAGCCTGTTGCCTTACCACAAGTCACCCTGTCAAAATTTAGGGTGAATATTTGCTTTCTTTGCACCTCAGCACCACAGTTGAAAGTCCCAATGTTTCTTAAAAATCTTAAGATGCCCTCCTACACACACACACACACACAATGAGAAAGTGGCATCTCAGACACTACATAGTTATACAAAAGCTGCCTCAGAACAAGACACCCACCTCTTGCCCTGGGCCTGGCTCAACAACACACAAATCTTTGTTTTTCCAAAGGCACTTGCCTCTTGACAACAGCTCTCAGGAATCTAAAAGTGTTTTCTTACAAGAAAAATAACTTCACTATTTGAAGAAAACACAGATTTCTCCCAAAACAGCCACTTAAAAGTTCTTGTGAAAACAGAGCACAACACACAAGTGCCCAAGCTTTTAAGCAAACCTGGCATTTGATTCAAAAAGGAAAAATCCAACTAAATATGCTGGATATAATCCAAATGTAAAGTGACTAAAACCCATTAAAATTCTGATATTTACTTATAAAACGATTCTGGAGCAGTGTTAACTTAAATATAAATGTACCGTTATTAACAGGGACTTCTTCCCCTGCTTACCAATACTGGGAGAACAGGTAGACAAAATCCTGCTGGGAGCCAAAGCCCGTGTCATTATTTGGAGTTCCTGGACCCACAGCACTAGCTCAGTTGCATATATTAATGATTATTACTAGAGACAGTATTTCCAACAGTGTTATAAACTATAACCAATGCTATTTATTTATTTGTAGACACTACTACTGCTAAGGATAAGAGTCACTATAAGGAGACACTATTTCTAGCTCTGTCACAGATCCCTGGGGTTCCTGGGCTAGTTGGCCTGTGTCACCTTCCCCACCACCCAGCGTTTTTAGGTAAAACACACAAGTTCAAAGTGCTTGGACCTCACAAAAGATCAATCCAGGCTCCACAATCACCAGATACCAAAGCAGTGGTAGTAAGAACCAGTAAGGCATTACCTGCTGCCATATCAACGCATGAAAGAAAAGATCAGAACTTACCTGCTGGCAGAGAAAGTCTTGGAATATCTGAAAGAAAAAAATAAAAATGCCATTAGAAACAGAAGGAAAAATAGTTTTAAAATTGCATTAGCCTAATCCCCTTTCTGCAAGACTGTACTTGCTTAATGCTGAAGCAGTTTGCTAGCTGCCAGGCACCTCACGTGCCCATCCAAAGCAGCTTCCTTGTTTCACCCTCTTCATTACCAACAGTTTTGCCAGCCTTAACTGGAGGATAAAGTTTATATTGCTAGGCAATATATGCGTAAGTACCATTGCAAAATGCAGGTCACTACACTGATGGTACATACAGATTTTGCCATCAGCAACCATAAAATTTTAGAGCTGAAATTGTTGGATTAATCTTCATCTCCTCACAAGAGTTTAAAGTTTTACTGTTTAAAGTTTGAAGTAAAAGGAAAATAGAGGCAGAGAAGACGACCTATCTTGGCAGAAGTGTTTGTTACTTAAACACCAAGTATGTCTTGAGATCCAGCATAGCAGGTGCTGCCAGGAAGAACCAAAAAAGCCACTGTTTCAAGGTCTAAATAGATCATATTAAAAATTAAACTCTACAGAATAGCAAACAATACTGCAAATATATTAACTTTCTGCAAAACACAAAAGTATAGTTATATTCTTTGTTTTAATATTCATATAAAACCTTATATATAAACAAATCTCTCCAAGCTATAGCTTGTTATATTCCTTCCAATAAACAATCTTAACCAAAGCTTGAGAATTCAGCAGAAACACTAAAGCCCACAAAGATCTAGAAACCAAGGTTTATTAAAATTCAGCAACAAATAGCACACAGACTGAGATGATGAAAAGTTGGAACAATTATTAAAGAAAAGCAGCAAGGAAATAAGAAAGCCTAAAATACAAGAGGTCCAAAAAAAGTAACATATTTGGTTGGATTTAGAAAACCAGACAGTCAAAAGCAAAGCTGAGCGACAAAAATTGATCTGTGGGATACTAATCCATGTGAACTCTGAACTTTATCCCTAGGCTTAAAAACAAGAACAGCTTCAGAGACCATCAGGGCAGATGGTCACTACTTTGTCACCTTTTCGGAGGAGGAAAAAAAAAAATGGAGGTTTAATTTAGTGCTGATACACAATAAACGTCATGCTTGGCTTCATTATATCCCATTTCTGTGTCTGCAAAGCATGAGGGAACTTGAACACTGAACAGAATTACACACAAAACAAATCAACCTCTACAAAGGCAGCCTCCAAAAAATTCAAAATTAAACTTTAGTGTTTGTTCAGATGAAACAACTGTCCTGGAGTGGCAAAACAAAAAGTTAAAACACACTTAAAAATGCAAAATAAAAGGGGCAATAGGACACCCCAAGCAACAGAAAACACTGAACGCTTTATTCTGACAAAAGCAAAGTTTTTAACAGTAACAAGATACATTTATGAAAGGAGAAGCTCACCATGCTGCCTTCTACAAGCAAACCCAGCTCATGTACTAAGAAAAGCCTGGGGATGGCCGAAACAATAAACAGGCAGGAAGATGATGCACAAACTGCATCAACTGCAGGAAGGAAAAGCCTCAAGTTGTCTCCGGCAATAGTTTCTGCAGCAAGTACAGAGCTGGATGTATATATGGAAAAGATCTTTGTGCTGGCAGGAAAAAGCTGTAGTAACAGTTAATTTGCAAAGTTAAATGAATCAAGGGCAATATAAAGTCCTTCTCTTGGTATGCATGTTCTCTAGAGCTTTCCCTGCTTGTTACAAGAACGTACAATAGCAACAATTTGATTCACCTGAATTTAAAGAAAAAAAAAATTGTAAAGTAAAAAAAACATTGTGGCTCCTTTGAGTTCTTCTACTATGTTGGAAACTAACCTGTAACTTAAGGAGGAATCGTTTCCATTTTGGCGTTTGTGCTCAGCACCCGAGTTGCTGCTTTCTCAGTGATTTCTCTCCGAATAGGTATCTGCATTCGCCTAAATCCCTTTAGCTTCCCTGGGACCTACACAAGTGGGTACCTACAAGATCAGCACATTGCTATATTTAGCCAACAACTGTAATGATTTATTACTTCCAATTAGTTTCATAAGTGTGTTAAGTGAAGAGATGCTCCTCCTCTGGGACAAGGATACTTAACGCAGCTTCCTGCAAGTACACACTCCTCAGATATGACCAAGGATAAGACAGACACTTTCCTACAATGAATTCACACACTCTAGATTTAAAAGCAAGAAGGACAAAAGAAAGTGAAGCCTGAAGGTCATCTCGGCCTACTCTAAATTGTAGAAACGCTCTCAGCAAGTTGTCTGTATTGTATTTTTCAAGGATTTTCATTAAGCAGAAAGTCTTTTATAGGCTAATGCATCTCAAATGCAGAAAACACCAGCCACTACAGCACAGTAACTCGTAATACTATAAATAGAGCATTAAAAATTATGTCATGATTCCAAGATAAAAATCACCACTTCTGAGTATTTTTGTGTTCAACACTTGTGTATCCAGGTACCAGTACAAAAATAAGTGCTCACTAATCTTCATGCATTTTTTTCAGCTGCAGAGTTACATTAAGTGCAAGGATTGACTCACCATGGTATTTCTTACACTTGGCTCTACCCTACTTTCGCCCAAGTCTCTCCCATTTTCTGGCTTGAAGCTTCTTAGCTTTCCTCTCCAAACATAATTTTGATTAAAATTAAGAAAGCCAAATAATTCACTGTCGATGCTGAAAAATATTAGCAGATTCTGGCAACATTTTAAACAATTTGTGCAGTGATACATGCATTTAAGCTAGCTAACTCTTTGCAAATTATAGATTTACATACTTGCCTTCATTGAGGTATATAAGATGTGACAGCTTTGCACAAAGTATAATTAAAAACTGATTAGGCTTCTGTTTCTTCTTTCTACTGATCCTTTCCAGGGTTCAGTCATGTTCTGTGTTTAACTTTAGTAGTAAAGTAGGAAGCAAACCACTAGTCATTAGGAAAAATATTTAACTTTTGGACTGCATTCATTAATATACATTTTGCATTGCAGCTTTTCCTGAAATGCTTTCTTGGAATTGCAGCCACAATTTAACATCTTGCTTTCCAAGAGGAACATGTAACTGTCAAAACTAGGAATGTTTTGGGGGCTTCGTGTTCCTACCTCAAGGTAAAATGAGAACATGGCTCTGTGCAGCACAGCAAACCCTCCAACCCAACAAGAGGTATCCCAACCACAACGTACAGGGCAACTTTCCAGGACCAAAGCAGCTCAGGAATACATGCAAGTCTGCAGATTTGAGTGTCTGTGACTAACACTAAACTTAATCTGCTTCTGCTTTAGCTATGTGCATGGCTGGATAAAAAAAACAGCCGTTTATTCTAACATTTCCCATTAGGGCAGTTTTTGTTTAAGGTGAGACTCAATCAAAACCTCTTCTTACATCAACTGCACAGAATAAGAACCAGAAACATCTCAGGGTAACAGCAGCCTTTCCTAAACCTTTGATCATCCTTACAAGCCATGGAATTCTCCAACTATTTCTGAGGAACTGCTCTAATATACAGCCACCATGCAGCATTCATAGTCGATCAGAACAAATCTGAAAACACAATTTACTTCCTCAGGCCAAGTTGTTCTTTCCCTCCATCCACATATTTATTTCATCTGCCTAAGGCACAGCAACAGGTAAGTACCTACCATGAACTGCAAGTTTTTATCTGTTACTCTTGGGAAGCTCGAGGTTAGAGGATTGATTCCCCCCATCTGCCAACTTTCCAACAGTTTTTATGCTTTGGCTGGACAGAAAGACCTGCCCTGTACAAAGCCACACTTCCTTCATGCTTTTCTTCACCTCAGCTGAGCTCTACCTGAACTAGAAGATAGACACTTGAAAA
>JAWLRI010000795.1:481029-500433 GCA_034781795.1 Crypturellus tataupa
AATTCTCATTTGACTACATTAAGATTTGTTTTTTTTTTTTTTTTTTTTTTTTTTTTTTTACATAAGAATCTTAGTTAGCCACAGAAAGACAGCATCTTTCACAACAGAGCTGGTAGTGGGCTGTGCTGCATGGCAACTTTTATGCGTTATCGAGAAGAGGTTTGTAGTTCAGTGGTATGTGAACAGTCACAGGTCACAAGTCTCATTATGTGATCAAGGCTCCCTCTGGATAAGGAGTGTTTTATCTTATCCAACCTGTTCATTTATGGGCAGTTATAGACTTCTACCTGTCCAATTAATCCCTCCCACTGAGCAAGCTGCACAAGCTGTGTTCATCCACCATCTTGTCCAGGAACTCAAGTTACCTGCTTTATATCTTGCCACAAAAAAAAAAAGGGTACTAATTGATAGGTGCCAGTAATAAGGGTAAGAAAAGACATCATTTGGTAGCTACCTCCTCTATACCTGCAGTATGTGGGAACAGAATCTAATATGATCAAAAGGAAATCACAATTTCTGCCAAATCTTACTGCTGCAAATGTTTTTCACGAAATTCAAACACATGAAAAGACAAGTAGTATTTCCAATGCTGTACAAGATGGTTGACATTGTACCCAAAGTCCATAAACCTACTGGCCCAAAACTGTCGCTCAGTTGGGAGTTTTTAAACAGAGATGCCAAACAGTAGAGGAAATAGGAAGGGAAAAAAAAAAAGATAAAAAGTGTCTTTAATTCAAGTGCAAACAAAACAAACAAAATCTTTACATTTCAAAAGAAACTAGCATCCAAAGAATCTACTACAAAGAATCACGCAACTCAAGGTCCCAAAGAAATAAGATACAAATTAAATTCCCCTTTAGAAGCACAAAATTAGGTTGGTTTGAAATTACCATCCTGTCTGTTAATAACAATAAGTCTGTTGGATAACTGGTAACAGGCCTTACAGAGAGATAAGGAACAAAGTAGTCATATCTTACTCCTTAGATGTTTCTAGTGCTATCTTGCATTATTTTCACCAGTTTTACACCTAGGGAGGAACAATCAGTGCTGCATAAATAAGATGAAGCTACTGGCAAGAGAAAAATGCCACAGAAAATCATCTGGAGGTTTCAGTGAATCAGAAGTGAAGATGAGCCAAAAGTGAAACTATTAGAGAGAAGGAAGCGGGCAAGCAGGGCGAGAGGAAAAAGAAAAAAAAAAAAAAGAAAAAAAAAAGAAAAAAAAAGAAAAAAAAAAAAGAAAAACACACACACATATAATGGGACTTGCGAACAAGGATGCCAAAAATGAGGAAGATGAGTAATCTTCCCAATTTATTCGGTTTAGCTTGAATATAAGGTCCAGTTCTGAGCATGACACAAATATTTATAAATCCTAGGTTTCCTGAAAAGCAAAATTCTTTTTATCTCTGGCAGTGCTGCCTAAAATTCATTTCAGGAAGTGTGTTTGGGAATGTTGCTGTGCAGAAGAGCTCTGTCAGCGTCTGCCAGGAAATAACCCAGCTCTCCCCTTTGCTCACTAGGTTGTCAGTTGCTCAGCCTGCTGCCTATCAACCTGCCCAGCATTTCTCCCCACAATATTTTTTTTTCTTTAAAACCTGCAATGCAATCTCTTTGGTATAGGGACACTCCTTACAACCCAGTCTACAAGGACATCTCAAGATGTGATGCCAAACAAGCAAGAACGCAAAGGAGAGGGAGAAGCAGGACATTTCCAACTGAGTTCGCAGGTGAAAACTGAAGCTTTCAGGTCTTGGGTCTGCTTTGGATTTTGGTCTTTTCACTGCACTCAGAAAATTCTCTACATATTTTCTTTTTACAAGTAGAAAGCTGAACATGTTTTTCAAAAGTTGCAGATGTTGATCTGCTAAGTGTGTGAAATTTGGACGTCCTAGATGGGTAAAAGTCCATCAGGTAGCAGTGGGAAGCACATTACTGCCGATTATTTTGTAAAAGAATGGACTGGATGAATGATTCAGAATATCCTGCTGCTTTCAGAAATTCTTCTAGGTCAGAGCAACGTCTTGGGCACTTCCTGCAGACACTGTTGGGCAGCACAGATTAACCCATTAACCAAACTACAGGACAAAAGGACAGTTATGCACCAGCAGCTCAATAAATGGAGTACTCTCATGATAATATCAAGCTACAGTAACTTTAGTGCATATAGAGCACTGTACCCTCAAGAGCACCACGTTTATTTTTAGAGCAGTAACACTCTAATAGAATGGAACAGAATAGCTACAGTGAACCAGAATTAGTTTGTCTTTTAAAGCAATAAAATGGGTTGCATTCACCTTCCTTACAAGCTATAGATAAGAACCTAAGCATTAAGATCCTCATGCTGGAAAACATGACTAGGCATGCTTGATTTCAACTACAAGAACCACTTAGTGATTTAAGCATTACAAACATGGCTGAACAACCCTAAACAGGTATGTGCTTTCAGGACTGGGGATCAGGAAGGAATTTGTTGCTCTAGGAAGTATGTATTTTGTGGAAAAAAAGCAATACTTCTCCAAGCTGAAATATTGTTGCAGTGTACACTTGGTATATGGGGGGAAGCACCACAGACCTTTAACAATATCAATAATTGAGAAATCTGCAATTTAAGCACAGTCTGGGAAATATTATCAGCAGCACTGGATATGCTACTTCAGAGTCACACAAACTGTATTGCAAAGAAATAATATTTATGGACTGATATAGTATTTTGTGTTTTGGTTCCCTACTTGCACTTACCAAAAAGTGTGGCAGACAAAATAACATAATAGAATAGTGCAGTTCTTTAGTACCTCTGGAGGAATGGCTAAAGCCCCACTTCATTGTACTTCACTAACACATTCCCAGACAATCCAAATGTTTTAGAAATTATAATCCAATGAGGAATGGGACAGGCCTAAGTATTTTTATGTTTATTCCTACCTGGAAGGAAGTTTGCTATAACCTTGGTGGAAAAGTAATGTGTCCTCCTCTGCCCCAGAAATCTAGAATAATAAATCTGATAGGAAGCCCAGCAAAATTCCCTTTGCAGAAGCCAGGAGGAGCTGCAAGCACACAGGTGGTTACTGATGTGAAGCAATATCCATTAATTATTTTGTCGCCAAGTAGTTTTGCTTTGACTTTAACAGCACAGTGATAATATAATCTGAACAAAATCATGTCAAGAAGGGAAAAGCTCTTAATGCACCAAGATTACACACAAACTCTAAAGACAGAAAAGCCAAAAAAATGGTTCTTTACACATTTCAGGAGGGAAATATTTATTAGCCTGAGACACAAATAGGACGCCAATTCAGCATAAGTTTGCGTACTGAAAGCAATCCAGTTTAATAACAAGCCTAGGGCTATGATGGCAAGATTTATTCGTGTATCTGCCCTTCTCCTACCAAATTCCCTGGGAGGAGGGGAGAAAAAAAAAAAAAAAAAAAAAAAAAAAAAAAAAAAAAAAAGGCTATATATGTATACACATATACACACACTTTAATTTAAATCTGACAAACCAGAAACATTCACCATTTACACTTAATATATTCTGCTGTTGCTGTTCCCTTGACGTAGCATTTCACAACCCCAGCATGCACAGAGCTGGTTTTCTACCGAGTCTTATCGAGAAAGGTACTGCAAGATATTTACCTAATAAACTAATAACTACTTAGTTGTCATGGTTTTACCAGGATATGAGTCACTTTGGGCTTTTAGAGACTATGCATTCCAAGGGACAAACAGCACACAGGACACACAAGTGTGTGTTTTTGCTTATGATATCATGACAGTCATACTCTTTCCTCTAAAAAGGTCAAACAAAATAAAAGGAAGCATTAAAAATAAATCCTGAAATTATGGATCTGAACTGTAATCCCTTTACATATGATAAACTGAAGGCAGCTGCCCTGTTTAATTTCTCTTCCCTAACCCAAAAGAAATCCAAAAGTTTTTAGATCTTTACTTTTTTGCATTTCCCACATTGAATTCTCTGAGTCACTGCTTATTAACATAAAAAGGTACAGTAAAAGAGTGTAACACACAGACCTGGGATTTCATCCAAATCATAATTTGGATTTAGCAAAACACACAAGCCAAAAAATACTTGTCTTAATTGATAAAACACCATTACTGATGCTTTCTTATCCACCAACTGAAAGGCTCCAGGGTTTCCAATTTAACTACAAAACTAAAAACCATTTTTAAATCACTTTCAACTTTAGAGCAGAGGTTTTTTTTTTTTTTCTCTCTCTCTCCTAGGAATTTCACCTAACAGTGTAACACCAAACACAAGCAACATAGAGAAAAAGAAGAGTACC
Organism: Crypturellus tataupa; assembly: GCA_034781795.1. Classification (NCBI taxonomy): domain Eukaryota; kingdom Metazoa; phylum Chordata; class Aves; order Tinamiformes; family Tinamidae; genus Crypturellus; species Crypturellus tataupa. Next base: position 485,333 of record JAWLRI010000795.1, read on the forward strand.
TAGTCTCTAAACTTGAAAAATTTAAGAAAATCTGATTAACACCCAGACTTCCAATATCAGATGACATTAGGTTAAAAAAAAAAAAAAAAAAAAAAAAAAAAAAAAAAAGATTGCTACTGAAGAGCAAAAGCCATCTTCTTCAGAAGATTTAGACAGTCATGAGACACTAAGCAACCTCTGCCAGTGCCTAAAGGTGGAAAGATACAGAGATCCTGGAGAGCGTTTTTATACCCAAGAAGCAAAAGTCTACAGTTAGTCTGGAAATAGGAGCCTGATAAGACATTAGGGATTACTCAATCCCAAACGCTAGCAGCCCCATCCCCTCTGTTCTGTATATTACAAACCAGCTGGCTGTAAAACAGGTGATATAAATAAAATAACCAGTAATACAAGCTTCCAAATTGCTAACCAGAGAGAAAGACAGGGCAAGAAAGTAATCAAATACAGATAACAAAAAAGGATCCAACAAGTTCTTCTAACTACACTCAAATGCAGCCAAACATCCATATGTGTCAGGAGCAACAAAAGCAGAAGGAGGGAAAAAGAAAGAAAAAAGGTGAAAATATGGAGTATGCCAAGGATAAAATTGCAGTGTGCAAATATAACCCACCATATCTTGGAAGAGCACAAAAATATCCAAAAGAGATCAAAGTCCTAGAGTACAAAGAGCTTTTCTACTCTTGCTTATAAGCTAAAATGCTTGAGATTAGGTGAAGTCTTCTCACAGTTGAGACATTACCCAAGACAAATATTTTTATGTACTACAGAAAACAAGAACATGAAAATAGAGAATCATTTTGCTCCAAAGCTAGCAAACCAGTCAGACCATTTGCAGCTGAGTAATTTCAGTAGGTGAGAAAATATCTTACAAATTCCTCCCATGCAAGATAAAATTGGAGCACAAGCTTGCCTACGTCTTTATCGATCACACAGAACACACCTGAGCAGTGCTAAAAGATTGATAAACAGAAGCTTTTGGAGTTGTCTTTTTAAGAAAGTTTATAATCAAAATTTCCACTAGCACTTAAAAGAACCAGAAAAATTTTAACTTGGACCACTTTCCCTGTAATAAAACCCTGTGAGAAGCTGAAATCAGTAGATACCACGTACCTTAAGTAGATTTTCCAGCTCTCAGCAGTAGGCGCTCAGTACAGGATGGAGCATAAAGCCTGAAATAATCATTGAGAATTAATTAGGATATTGTCTTCACTAACATCAAAACAGATATATCTAAAAACTTAAACACAAATAATTTAAGACTAAGATGGATGTGATTAAGATACTATTCCAAATAAAAAAAGGGCTTGCAACTAACCAATCTGCCCTTGAAAGCAGGGTGCCTTATGCAGTTCATTTTAAGCCAAACAAAAGCTGCAGAAGAAGCTGAGAAGAATAAATTTGAAATGGAAATAAGCACCTTGCAGAATAACTTGACAACAGTTCTATAGGTTTCATAAAAACAGAATTGTGGAAATTTTTCATTTTCAATATACTGAAGGAGACAGAGTCTAAGGTGAACAAAATAGTCAAACCCTCGTATCTAATGAATGGTCTTTCAATAGAGCAAAGGACAGAAAGCCTGAAGAGGGATTTAGAACATTAGCACCATCCAGAGCTGGAATGAGAGTCAGTTTGTTTCCTGAGGGGTTGTCAGGAGAAGTGTGTGCAAAGAGTGTGCGTGGGAGGAACCAGTGAAAAGCATTTCTTGCCTCGGGAAATGTGCATCACAGGACAGCCACACCACTTCTTAGCGGAAATAGCAAATACATACAGATATAGGTCAAAACACGCACGTAAAATGGGTGCAAAAAGAGGGTTTTTTTCCTTCCTAAAGGAAGTGATGGCAGCACATCAAACAAAGAACTTGCCGGAGTAATCGGCAGACTAGTTATTTCTGCTCTTTTGCCTTTTCAACAAACACAGGCTACAGAGATTAAGGTCGTGCAAGCAGAAAGAGTGAGCTTAGGTACATATTGAGCATGGAGAAATCAATTTTTAAGAACATTTCTGAACCTCTATTCACCTTAGCTACCTAAGCTTTCCCACAAACAAAAGCCACTGAAAGATTTCCAGAAGAGAATCTGATCAGGAAAAATGACAGGGAGATGTTAAAAAAGCAGTAGTGCAAAGATTTTAGAGTAAACTGAAGTTAAACACAAACACCATTTTGTTTTTAAAAATTAGAGGAAATTGGAAAAAAATAAGATAATCATGATATTTGCAATTAAGTGAAACATCCACAAAAATTTAAGTACCTGAACACACACAAAGCAATGAGAAACAATCTCGGTGTCATCTCTTCCCCTCGCACCTTTTATGCATGCTAGTAGCACACGTTAAATCATTTTCCAGAACTTACAGCCTGAATTTCACCCTTTCCATACAAAATTGATGTGCCAATGCTAACAAACTAACTGAACAACTCCTGTATGAGAAACAGGCTTACACATAGCCAGATCTGTGCTAACACAGCACCCTGTGCTGACCAGGTGCAGCAAGCACACTAAGTGATGACAGAAAGCACTCACTGAATAACCAGACCAGTCTTCCATCCTGACTTGCCAATGTAAAATTTCATTTTTATGGACAAATCTTCAGTTCGGACACCTTGAGACACAGACACTCACATCACAAGTATCCAAACCAACAAAAATATCACTAACAGTTTGAACTACTTTAATAGTGGCTACTTTAAAATTTAATAGTTAACAGTGAACTACTTGAACAGGGCTAATACCACCACAAAACCACTAATATTAAAGCCAGCACAGAACCTGCTAAGTCAGCTGGCTGGCCTGGCATCTCTATCAAAACTCCTGCTCCACAGAACCATGTCTGCTCTGAGTATTTTTTAGGAAATTAGTCATGACTTGGGGGTAAGTCATGAAAACACCGGTGATTAACAGAACAGGAACGACTTCAACGACATCATCCTTTACAAAAAGGGAAATCCCTCAAGAGGGTGCTTCTCCGATTGAAATACACGCACACAATTACTGATTTGCTTGGAGAAATGTTTTCTGATAGTGCAAAAGCTACTTTTAATTCCCAAGACCAAGAGCGAAGACTTTCTCCCACTCCAGGAAGCTATTTCAATAGCCCCCTTAAGCATGTTAAAACAATATTGCATGTGTTATTGTGGCAGTTATGTAATATCCAGTGTGCACCAAGCACACTAGAAAAATATTGTTTTAATTGCATGGGCATCAATAATGCAAACCCAGTGATGCCACTGTATTTTCCACACAAGCTGCCTCACCGATTTTCAATAAAACTACCCATGTGTGTAAAGCTGGGTGGACAAATTCATGATGCTGTGATCTGCTGTTGGGACTGCGGATCTGCAAAATTGAGTTAAACAAGATATCCTGCTTTTATTTCAACTTCTAAAAACCTATTTTCTAGAAAATGGTTTATTTGAAGCAGGAATGAAAATATTTGTTTTGACAGCATTAACATGTAAATCTCTACATCTTTTGTAACTACTCTACCTTCTCACGGTAAAGGTTTCAGTAAACTAACAGTATTTAGATCTTTTAATTTTGACATGCTTTATCTGGTGCAAAGCATCCCTTTTAAACTTTCTCCAACTGGCTGAAAGTATTTGGTTTATTCCAATTTTATCTTATTTCCTTATTTTTTTAAGCTTAGATTTATCTGTTTTCCCCTGTCTTTCTACCTACAGCCATATTATATCTCTCCTCTTAAAGCACCCATAATCCTACCAGTTTTATCATGCTTTTAGATCTAACCCTTAAAATACCCTGTCTAAAAATATATATAGATATGCATAGAGATTTGTCTTCCCGTCACACACTAGTCTATCCCTAGCTTGGCCTCTAGACCATACATACCCTTGAAGGCATAATCCACTTGTTTCTATGTACAGAAGGAAAACCCAAAAGTCAGTTTAAGGCATAGACCCCAATCTTCAGCTGAAGTGATTGAAGAACTGTGATCAAGTTCTTGAAGAAACCTTGTCCTTTTACTCCTTTCTCATCATTCTATTAATCTTCTCCCACAAATTCCTCTCTTCTCCATCATTTCCATACAGAGACTTCTCAAGTCCTGCAAAGCTGAAGATGAATCAGTAACAGTCAATATTATGTGTCCTTCACCTCACCTTTTACCTGTGATTTGTGACAGCAAAGCAGAACAACATTGTGGTGTGGCAACATTTTTATTTTTATAAATTAGCTAACAATCAGGTTTGGTCTCTGATGATGCTCCCATTCACCATCGTAAATCAGAGGAAGACTCCAAAAGATGATGCTAGACACAGAAGACCCCAAGAACTCTTCTAGCGCAAGGAAATACAAGCAATTTCTCAACATGAGTAACGCTTTATGTGAGACAACACCATTAAAATTAGCTATATTAGTTGCCATTATTATTGCTGCTTATACAGTACATATATTTTTATACTCTCTCCTAAATCTTGTGCAAGAACCTCTATAATGAGGATAGGATACTAGACCTCAGAGTAATGAGGTCTAGTATGAGCTGACCTCAGCCGAATTCACTTGGCTTCTCTGCTCACAGAGCAACAGGATAACCGAGTCTGCCTGAAGCCCTTGCAGCAATAAGTGGCACCAAAAATAGAGACAATCCAGCCCTAAATGCAATCTACGGATAAATCATTGCCTTCAGGACAAGTCCTACAACAGACAAGGCAGCCAAATTCTAAACTAACCCCAAAGCACTATTTGCACTGACACAAAGGAGTGCTGCCTTGAAACCCTTAGTGGTTTTGGATGATTGGTGTGTAAGGACTAGCTCAGTCTTAACACAGCCCATAAAGCAGATCAGAAACGTGCTGAAACATAACCAACCACCTTAGCCACTCTCAATCTCACCACCAATAGGTCTGCACAAATATTTAACCACATTGTTATAAGCATTAAAACAAGAGAGAAAGGTCAAACTTTTTCGTATCCATAGTATCATATTAAAAACAATGCAATATCAACAGGGCCATATGCATTACCACCTCCTATTCATAAGGGTCATCGCATATCAAAATCATACACAAATCCAGGCAAAGATTTAAAAAACAAAAATGTTACTTCTACATCTTGACTGCAACAACACGTAAAATCGCTTTAAGAGAGCCCCCAAAACTATCCTATTTCAAGTGACAGATGTGCATTAAGTACTTATGGTATATGCACGTGGCCACCACACTGCCCCCCTTTCATTCTGAGTTTTATTCCAATCCCTTTTCATGACTACTTTCATCGTACCTTTTCAAAACTGACCTCCAAGTAACTCTCAAAAATCCTACCTTATCTTACTTTTTCTATTAACTTTGGAAGAGCGTAGCAACATGAATGTGTTTAATCCACATTTATTTTTGTCACCTACTTGTTGCAATCCTCACCCTTCTTGTATTTCCTTTCTGTGATCTTTCACTTGCTGTAATATAAGCACTGCTGCTACTCCCTCCTCTTGAGGAAAATTGTAGATTCATCAGAACTTACTTGCAACACAAGTAACAGATTTTTGGGAGCAAGATCTTTAGTGTAATGCCCATTTATCCACAAAAAAAATAAATATATAGAGATTGTAATAATGCAAGATCTTTTTCTTAGAAGAAAGGAAACTCTACTGTTCAATATTTTCCCTTCAACTATGAAAATTTAAGGGCTTTGTTTGCCTTTAAGGGAAGAAAATGCTGATTCAGTTGTAACATGAAGCCACTGATACATACTCCTGTCTTAAGAATTACCTCTGCTTTTCTGATGAAACCAGAGCAAGGCATAAAACTATCTGTTGAAAGCACTGAAACAGCATGAGACAAGCACTACTGCCATTACACAAAGAAAATCTCTCTCTTTGGCGGAGATCGAACAAGTGGAGGCTTTGTAGTCTATGAAACAATTCAACTTTCACTTCATTTAAATCCCCATCTGAGAATTAATCTTCTGTGCTGCACACCACCTTTTTCTAATTTGTCTAATCTCCTAAAGCATTCCACCTGGTTATTTATTAATTTCATGTACATAACAAACTTCAGGGAACAAAGGAATATGAAATCCCAGTAACTGAAGCCAAATTTCATTTAAAAAGCGAAATACGAATTTTAAATCCGGGCAGAGGAAACAACAGAAGAACATTTAGTACTTAAGCTAAACGGCACAGAACCTACCATCAGGACTGTTCAACCCTTAATCTGTTCCATAAAAATACATGTGCAAAATGAAGGAATATCATGAACTGCTAGTAATTCTTATCATTGATGTGATTGGCTAAACGTATCTGCAATAATTTATACATGTCTCTATTAAGGCATGCATTAGCAATATCCTTTTTCTTGTTTACAAGTTGAAAAATGATTCACTCAAGCAAGCAATTCACTGAGGGTTTATACACACTCCACAGATGTACTCTTAGCTCCACCTTTTCGCTTGCAGACTTCCTGAAAACCCAGACGTACCACTATAAAGGCTCATAAAAGAAGCTTCTGCCTCCAACACTCAATATCCACACACATGCTTAGATCAATGAGCTTATTTTTATATGCAAAAGGAACATATTAAAATGGAGGGGACATCATTAGTATTAGTTTATAGCAGAAATTGTTATGAGGCACACAGGCCATGTTTTAATTTGTCTCTTTATAATTTTTGTTAAAAATTACTTTCCAAATACAGTAGCGACTTCTCCTTCCATGACAAAATAGTTGGAAACTGTATTTTGACTTGCTTTAAAACAAATTCATTAAAGTTGCAATCAAGAGGAGTCTACTGGTACAACAGCAAAATACAAACTGCTGTGTGAAAGAATGAGAGAAAGCACATGTTCAGCACAAGTTATACATTATTATTTTGAAAAAAAAAAATCCCAAAACACACACACAGTTTATTATGCAATAGAATACACTCATTATATAAAGCACAACACCAAAGGAAATGAGAAGCCATGCTCCAGGGCTGTTTTATTGATTTACTTTACAGATTAGAAGAGTTTCACATTTACTTCCATTGAATTTGCAAAGATATAAACAAAACAGCAACTAATCTAACTGCTGCAGGATCAGTAGCTAGTCTGCAATGCTGCTTTTCCAGCCATACCCAGGTAACATCTGCATTCACAGAAGAGCATGGCAGTCTTATTTGTGGAAGAGTTCTCATCCTGATTTTTACAAACATAATTAAGAGCAGCATCTCACTAAGAAAACAAAAGACCCTTGTGGACTTGCAAAGGTTCAGAGAAGACTCTTTGTTTCTGAGATTTCTGCCAACTACATTCTGACTGTCCACGTAAGCCTGAAAATACAAGCCATATCATCTCTTCCTATTAATCTAACTAGAATAGGAAATTACTGGAAATTACTAAAGACTGTCTTGTTAATTCCTCAATTTTGAGGTAGAGATAAACCACATTTTCTTTCTAACAGATGTCCAATCTGTTCTCGAAGACCATCAGGGACATAGGTTCCTTCCACTACCTTCCCAAAGCAGTTTGTTCCAAAGCTTTGCTATTCTTAGCTTTGAATTCTCCCTTCCCCCAAGAGTAATCCAACCTACTCCTATTATTTAAGGCAACTATTTTTTTTGTTTTAGCCTCCAGGTCCTAATCTTCTTCCTCTCTGTCATAGTCTAATGTACATGAAAACCTTTTATCTCCTTTTAGTCTGAAGTTAAAACATCTTCATTTGTACAATTCTTATCTGCCATCTTCTTCAGGTATCTGATCTGTTAATGAGTCCAGCAGACAGAAAAGCTTTCTTGAAGTGCAGTGCCCCAAACTGAGCAGAGCTCTCTAATTAAACCCTTCTAGCACTGAATTCAGTGGAAAGGGTGGATACATTGCTCCTGCGGATACACTGCAGCAGAGCGCCTGTTCTTTTCTGCAGAACATTCTTAATCACAAACTGAGCACAGATCAGTAACTCGCACATCCAAATTTGTTCAGCTCTTCTAGGACTTAAACGGGATGCTTTGAGCACACAGTTTAACAACTTTTTAAAAAGTACTAAATACAGAGCAGGACAAGAGGCTGTAAATGAGATGTACCGGGAGACTTATGCAAGAAGGAAAACCAGTCACCTTTGCAATTTATGTAAAATGCGGTGAAAATAATTTATTAATTAGTAGGATCTAGAAGCCTCTAGGATATAGTGCTTAAGCATGATAAAAGATGTAAAGAAACGCATTCTCGATTAGCGAACATTTTTATAATTGTACTGTTAACAAGAACAGAAACTACAAATTTTAACATCTAAAAAAAACTTCTGAGGAGAAGAATCTTATACATCAGCAGTTTGTAAAAAAAGTTATATAAAAAAAGTTACATAAAAACTTTCACATATTTAGCTGTAGTTTCATATCATTGACTTTCATTCAAGAAACCTTTCACTCTTATTTAACAAAATGTCCTGGCATTATATTTTGTGAAAGCCAATGTACTCCTATAGCTTCACAGTTGAAATGGCATGAAAGTTTAACAGACTGACAAATGTGGATTAATTTAGATTGCCATCCCAAGATTCATTCCAAGAATAAGACTGTGACTGAAACGAATGGCCCTGATTCAACATCATGGTTGCTCCTTTTCCTCAGGAGGCACAAGCACTTCAAACACCTACTACAGAAAGCACTTCAGAACGTCACCACTAGCAGAACTACAAGACTACGTGAATCAAGTTCCAGAACTAATTGGAAGTACAGAGAGATAAGGACAAACACAAACATCAAGGAAGCACCAACTTTAACTGCCTACAAAGACAAAGCTCAAGCAACTGAACCATTAAGGATAAACCTGTTGCTTTTGTATTGAACTATCTAGATTATATAATTATTTATAGAGAAGCGCCTCTGCTTCTGCTGTAATCTTGCAATTCTGTTCTGTAGAAAAAACAATGCAAGCAGAGGGGAATCAGTTAAAATCCAAGGTCTAAGAAGACATGAAGAGAAAGAACTGCAAAAGCATCTAGGCATTGTGGAAAGAAACACCTGCAGTATTGTGGGCAGTTCTGGGTTCCACAGTTTAAGAAGGATGTGGAACTTCTAGGGGTGGTCCAACAGAGAGCAATAGAAATGATTAAGGGATTCTAACATCTATCTTATGAGGAAAGACTAAGCGCGTTGGGCCTGTTTAGTCTGCAGAGGAGATTTGATCAACAAGTTCAATTACCTGAGGGGTGATTATAGGAAGGATGGGGCCAGGCTCTTCTCCATGGTGTCTGGTGACAGGACAAGGGATAATGGGTACAAGCTGAAACCCAGGAAGTTCCACCTCTATGTGAGGAAGAACTTCTTTGCTGTGAGGGTGACAGAGCCGTGAACAGGCTGCCCAGAGAGGCTGTGGAGTCTCCTTCTCTGGAGATCTTCAAACCCACCTGGATGCCACTCTGTGCCCCATGCTCTGAGTGTCCCTGCTGGAGCAGGGGAATTGGACTAGATGATCTCTAGAGGTCCCTTCCAACCTCAACCTTTCTGTGAAACTTCTGCCTCAAGAAAGCATATTAGAAAGAACAAAAATTAAACTAACTGTTTTTCAGTTTCCTTATTAGCCAAAAATAAAGAGCAGTACTCAAACACTGGCTTCACTGTTCTGTGTGATAATTTGTTTGAAAAAGAACTCCCAGGACAGAGCCAATTTTTCTTAAAGAATAAAGATCATGACCGCTTAATGCAAAGAAGTGAAGAATATTTTACTGAGAATACAAGACTGAAAGCAGATTTTTATGATCTTACACTATCCTTCATAGAAAGAAAATTTTAAAATGTCTAAAATTAGTATGAGAAAAAGCTCTTTAAAGATTACATACCTTCTGAAACTCACTGCTGCAAGGTATTAGTGAGGCCAACCCCCACCAGCATTCAGTACTCACGATGATCATAAAAAACATTTACAAGTGACAAAATGAAACAGCTATGGCCATAAATCCCTGTTGCTGGATATAACTGAGACATCAGAATTTATACCAAGTCTCTTATTAGTACCTTTAGTAACCTTATTAATTTATTAGCAGTAATTTTGAACTTCTTTATTTCCTAGAGATGCTTCAATAAAGTGTCAAGAGCAGATGAACTACAGGTCTTACTGGCTATGGTAAACCGCAAGGCGTATTTTGGTAAACACTTTGCAGCATCAAAAAGAGACTGGGAAAACGACAAGATCTTTGATTAAAGAGTGTATTCAGAAGCACAAAAATCTATCATGTTGTTCACTTTCAGCCTCTGCTAAATTAGACACTTGCTACCCCTTTGCAACCCAATTACTTATTTTTTTAGCAGCAAGAAAATTGGAAAGAGCAGCAGATCCTTCTTTCTATCCTGAAATAAAAAAAATAAAATAAAATCTGCTGTCACTTCAAAATCTTCCCCGGAACTGGAATGGGACTAAAGAAGAAGAAATGAACTCTGCCTTACAAAGATATTTAACAGCCTGACATGGTCTGCTCCCTCTCCCCTCCCCCAAAACTGAGCAAAACAAAAGCAGGAATTACACATTTTCATGTGTGGGTAAACAAGACGGGAAAAGAGGGAAAAAGAAATAGAAGCCAAGCATGGCTGCAGGAAGCAGGGGCAGCCAGCAGGCAGGAGAGCCCTCTGACCTCTTTCTTACAAAGACTAAGAACAGCTCCAGCTTTTTAATCAATAGTAAATGAAGCAAACAAGACCATAGTCTCCAAGTGAGTTGAGCCACGGCAAATGGCCAGGGAAAGGGCGAAGATTCATCTTATGGATTAAAGTTTAAATTGACCTGCATGAAACCCTGTCAAGACAGAACCCTGCAGCAAAACAAAACTGAGTGCTTCTCTACCTTTCCAGAAAAAAAAACAAAAACAAAAAAAAGGAATACTTTGGTGCCATGAGAGGATACATAACCCACATGAACTTTTCTGTATGTTCTACGTGTCCTTCCACCAAGAGATAATTCAGATGTCCTCACACTCAAAGCAGATGTGAGATTAATCACATGCTCTATAACACAGCCTAAGGTTTTCAGTTCTTGTTCACCTATTTTCATTCTCATTTGACAAAAACTGCTTCCAAAGCATGTAAATCAGATTGCAGAAACTATTGTTTAAATGCTTAATCTAGGAAATGCCAAGAGTCCTAGTGATCAGCACCTGCAAGATTCAAGCACTATCAGAGACCACGCAGCTTTCACAATTCCCCTCCTACCCTGATTGTACTTGTGGTAGATCTTCTTGTGGATTTTCCTCATTCCTTCTTTGAAGGGTGACACTCCTGGCCCACTTCTATCTTTCCAGAGACTATTTTGACCAGGTACCTGATTCCCAGTGCCAACTCTCTCCATCCTACACCACATCCTCTGACATAGTCTTCAGAGCGTCCCCTTGCCACTTGCAATGGACTTCACAGAGCTTCCAGTACCCAGTGTCCAGGCAACCACAGGCGTTCCTCCTAGGGCTGCTTTAATAAAAACACAAGAAGTCAAATCATGAGTTGTGTGTGTGTGTGTGTGGGGGGGGGGGGGTTCTTTTAAAAAAAAAAAAAATCACAGAAGAAATTTTTTATTCAGGAAATCCTATCACTCAAAAGTCACTGATCTCCAGATTTACACTCCCACATCAGTAATTTTAAAAGCTGAGGAGAAACCCAAACTCCCATCTTATGCGAACACGTGAACTCCTCCCTTCATGTGTTTCTGCACAATAAACTGCATTCTTTGAACAATGTGGTTTAAGGTATCAGACTTCAGAGGCTCCTAAAAACGAATCATACATGAATCAAGAGACTCATCTGAAATTACTTACAGTTTACGCAGTGCAAATGTGTATTAATCTGAAATAAGTCCTGGACATTTTTTTAAGACATTTCAAAAGCTGTCTTTTTTTTAACTATTATTTTTAAACAATAACCATGCTGTTAACCAGCAATAACCAGCAATTTAACAATAACCATGTAGAAATTACCATAGTTCAGATGCTAAACACATCTAAAATTGTAATTTTGAATTGTCCTTAAATCACTTCTGCAATCATTCTATAGTAGAAGTCAAAGAGATAACAGTAAGAAATGTTTTCTTTGTTGAGGCTTTAAAGTCCTGGCCTCTAATTAAAAACCTGTTCAAGAAGTTAAGTCCATATGTCCATATTTTCATGACATTCAGCAAAGGTAGTAGTATAACTCCTAATGTCCAACTAAGTTACACACTGCATTACACTAGGAGACAAAATTGCAGTTAACCAGGAAGTTACCATCTCACAGATCTTAACAAGAGTAGCACCTTTGAGTTTTCATTAACAAAGCTCTCTGAAATGAGGAATCATACACTTTCTGGTGAGAATAAAATCCAAGTCTTCCCTACTAGCGTAACAGAGCAACAGTTGTAAGATCATGAGGAAAAAAAAAAAAAAAAAAATCAAGCTACAATTTTTAAACACAGGGCATTTAAATATCTCCTTCCGATTACCTGAAATTTGTTCAGAACAGGAAAATATGGAGACACTATGTGCAATCATCTATACTAAAAGTAAATACAGGGACTCTAGAACTAGGACAAGAAATTATGCAAGACAAGACGAGATTTCAATACACAGGTTTTACAGCAAAAGAATTATTTATAGTTACCAAATATCAAAGTTACCAATATCCAGCAAAACCTCACTTATTTTTAAATATCAGCACAGGGTAACTGTCCAAAATGCACACACACTTATGGGAATATGCAGCAAGGCTATAAATTCTTTGACTACAGAAAGTTAGAAAGAAGATTTTTCCACAAGTTTTAAGTACTATGTAAACAATTAGCAGAGCCTGCATTTCCATTATGAACTCTATGTCAAACTAAAGACAACATACCATATAATGCAAAGAGTAGAAAAGGAAGAAAATATCAATTAGTTATGCAAACAGCAAGAACTTCTTGCTTTTCCAAGCTGCTTTTCCAAGCTGCTCTTTAAGGGTGGGAGGGGATTACTCCCTTACTGAGAGAGACATGTAGTTTCAAGCACACATATTTGGTGTGCATATGTATATAGTTAAAATAATCTGCTAAACCATCAAAACCACCTGGCCTAGCACTTTATCTAGTCTCAAAAAGACACTCCTGCTTTCACCCTCTATTTTATCCTCTGAACATCTGTAAGTTTGGTAGAATTTACACCACCAAAGATTTCTCTCTTCAAGTATTAGTCATAATGTGGTAAACCATTATATTAAAAAAAAAAAAAAAAAAAAAAAAAGAAAAAAGAAAATCACTGCATGTAACATACTTTAAAGCAAAACTGCACCACTACAGTTCTACTTCTGAGCAGAACTGTAAAAGTTCTGCTACCTAGAAGTAAATATAATTGTTAGGGCTGTTTCCGCAATCATATATTCAAAATGCAAGAGTCAATAGACTAAGAATATCAATTTCTGAGCAACATTCACTGATATCAACTCTATTAGTTGACCGCTCTATTAATTGTATACATCCAGTACTCTTAACAAAACGAAGGGCTCAATAAAGTTCAGGGCTTTTGAAAAAGGAACTCTATACCATCTTTTTAATATGCATCTATTCTATGTGTTTCGCTAAAAAATTACGATTCAACCAAGTGAAACATCAACTCAAACCATGCTCTACCAGAACTGCTTTTAAAACAAAAGAGCATAAAACACAAATTAGTTTCAGAACGTATTTTTAAGACACACAGTTTTTTCCCTTGCTCTATACACAGTCCCCTTTTTGAACAGCCATTAAAGTTTACAGTCCTGTCAGAGAAGATTTGTTTCCCCACTGCAAATAAAGCTACAAATAAACATTGTTTTTTAATTAAGAAAGCACCTGTAAACTTTATATACCCATTGCATTTGCTTCACAGGCTCCCATCTCAAATGGGCACATATCCTTCCTTTAGGAAATCTCAGCTTACTTTAAGAAACTCAAAACAAGCCGTGTAGGTGGCCGCATGCAGACCCACAATCGGATATCAGTCCCGTTTGAGAGGTAACAAAAAGGGAGGTGGGTGGAGGAAGGAAGCAGTGGAATTTGGGACATGGACAACATCAATAAGATAACAGGCTGTTCCAAGTAACTACGCAACATTTAATATTTTCTGGCCCTGCCCCAGCTGTGCCTTGGACCTTGCTCAGGTTTAATACAATCAGAGATGATAAAGGCAGATTAGCTTGGAGGAATGAGGGACTTCTCTGACTATCACAGAAAGGAGACAACAAAAGGCCTGCAAAAATCTGAATTTAAGAGACGCTGCGAGATCACACTACTTCTAAGCTCATGTTTGCATTAAATCCAATATTCCTATTTATTTAAATACAGCCCGCCCAACTCTGCTTTCAAGTGAACTTTTTGTTCAACATATTCACCTCAGCAGTGCTGTTAACTTAAGGGAGCTGCCAGAAATCAAGCCGGTCGGCAAGGGCTGGACACTGATGCCAGGGCCTACAGGATCATTCTGCTTTCTGGGTGGAATGAACTTAAATACAGCAGACTGCATCTTAACTGGGACAGAAGCAACAGAGTGAGCACAACACTGATTTTTAGACAGAAAAAAAAAGGTGCAGGGCATCTCTTCCTCCCCTAAAAAAGATCATTTGAGGAACAAAAGTTTGGAAACAGAATGGATGTGGAAACTGGTGATACATGGAGCATGCCTGAAAATTAGTCTCAGGGATTTGAGCACGAAGATACTTTGTTAGAGCTGCATTAGTGTAAAATTTGACCCCCCAAGCCCGTCTCATGGGGGGAAAATAGGAAATACATAAAAACCAGTTGAGATTCTTGAGATTCTGCCCCGAAGACACCCAAGGGCTTTTTTATTATTATTTTTATTTTAAATCTAAAGCAACTTCTGCTCGGGCATCCCCGCCCCGGTTTTGCGGGGCGTTACAATCGCCTCAGCGACCCCAGGCAAGAGCCACCGCCGCTCTGCGACAGATCGAAAAAAATAATAATAATAAAAAGAGAGAGAGAGAGAAACCTCAACCACTTCCCCCCGGCTCGAAGCGGCAACCGCAGATTTCGCAGCGCGGCCAGGCGAGGAGGGCAAGGGAAAGGGGGGAAGCGGCCGCGGGGCCCCCCGGCCCTTTGTTTATTTGGGGAGCGCCCCGCGCGCCCGCGGAGCCTCCGCGGGGACCCCCCTTCCCTCCGGCGCCACATTCCCCCCCAGGGGGTGC
>JAWLRI010000795.1:503290-520131 GCA_034781795.1 Crypturellus tataupa
CAAATTACAGCCTGGTGCCATCTTAACATATTCTTATCACTTTGTTTATCCTTGCGAATTACAACCCGTTTATCACAGAGATCAAAAAGTATGTTTTTTAATCTTTAAATCTTTAAATCTGCAATCCTAGATGGAGATGCATCCTGCCATAAAGGAAGGAAAGGAGATGTGGCAACAACATGCGTGGGAAGACTACATGGTACTTGGACAGTGGTGAATGAAAAGCAAATAGTAGGTACCTATTTTATAAAGCAGATATAAATAAAAGTGACAACTCCCACCTTATTGGAATTCCAGTCTACTGCAACCAAGGTGCTACATGGTTTTCTCATGTGCAATCTTCTTTTTTTTCATCAGGGTCAATGGCATGGGTTAGCTTGAAGGATCAAGTCCTACATTTCACAGTGAACAACGTCACACGGATGGATGTGAATTACAGGAATTAGGGTGACCATGTCCTAATGGTAAGAATGTATATGCTCTTAACAGTGAAAGGCACCTAAATATGTAATATTAATACACACATCTCTAGCTTCTCTCTGAGTCAAAAAAATGCCAAACCATTTCTGGACCATGTCTATAGTGGAAGTTGAATGGAAAGTCGCCAGCGGATTTTTTTTTCTGATTTATTAAAGAAAAAAATTCACAAGAAAACTCAGGAAAAGCTCCAAGGAGAAGCAGCAAAATTACACAGGATCAAGGAGTAAATTTCAGGTAGAAAATGTGGTGTGGAAAAAAACCTAATTAGTGGCAGTGGGACCAACTTGATGAGTTGTTGTTATTAGCTAGAACCTCCAAAGCAAATGTTAATGCCTTGATTAGAAGCATGGTAATAATCTCCTAGGTTTCCCAATGGGAAAAACAAAAACAAGACAATCTTTTTCTTTTTATTTCCTGGATATAACTGGCTAACAAGAAACATGGCAGTAGGAGAAACCCTAGTACTCTTTCCTTGTGGAGATAAGGCACTTCATTTTATGATGTGGGTTTTCAGCGTTGCAGCTCTAAGGGTAAATTTTACCATCTTATCTGGCCTTTCCTGTTGATGAAAGTGGTAATAAGAGGTCAGGAAGTTTATTTATCTTTCTAGGAAATCAAGCAAAATCTTGGTCTCTTCTTAGCTTTCCAGACAGAAAAGACAAGTCCCATGTTGTAACCTAGACAGGTTACAAATAAGAAGTGGAAGCAATAGAAAAGAGGAAAGATTTAAAATTTACAGGAAAAAGAAAGGATTCATTCTCTCTCCTTTCAATGCAAAAGCACAAGAGAGTCAGGAGAACTTCAGACCAAGTCCAAATTTGCAGGCATTGATAATAAGTTCATTACCCTTTCTAAAGTCCTGTTCTAACCATCAGAAATTATGTAGGCTAGGATTGTTTCTTTCTTTCTTTCTTTCTTTCTTGCTTTCTTTCTTTCTTGCTTTCTTTCTTGCTTTCTTTCTTGCTTTCTTTCTTGCTTTCTTTCTTGCTTTCTTTCTTTCTTTCTTTCTTTCTTGCTTTCTTGCTTTCTTTCTTTCTTGCTTTCTTTCTTTCTTGCTTTCTTTCTTTCTTTTTCTGTATGTTTTGTCCGTGTGCAGTTTGCCTTCCGTGGTGTCAATCAGATCAAGTCACAGGAAGTGTGACAGCGGTGTCACCACGCTGTTCTCTGTCAGATGCCTCCCCAGATCCCTTCGGTTGCTTTGGTGAGCTTAGACTTCTCCTGTAGAGCCCCCTTGATGTGTAAAATGTATGCAGTGTTTTGATCAAAGGGCTTCTTGTTCTTAATGCAAATTTCAGC
The DNA here is from genome assembly GCA_034781795.1 of Crypturellus tataupa. NCBI lineage: Eukaryota > Metazoa > Chordata > Aves > Tinamiformes > Tinamidae > Crypturellus > Crypturellus tataupa. The sequence continues at coordinate 505,067 of JAWLRI010000795.1, forward strand.
ACACTTATAGCAGTGAGATGTGAATGTATAGATCTAATATTCCAGATCTCCACAGACTGACACTGGCCCCTGGGACATCATTCCAACCAGCCAAGAAGGCAGGGGTGGTTATTGAGGAATATTTGACTTCTTCCTTTTATTTTAGGCTATGTATTATGTTAAAGATTAACTAATGTGCTGGACACTTATATTCTATTCTCCTCATTATTATTCTATATTACTGTATTCTACAGTGACCACATCCGAGAAAATTTGTCCTTTTTTTTCTTTTTAATTATTCTCATTCTCTGACCAAATGACAAAAGTTCTCATTGCTTCAGTCCTCTCTGCTACCTTAAATGGTATTTTACACATCAGAGAATATTTTTTTTAAGTTTCCTTTCAAATGCATACATTAAATAGAGGACTTTGTGAGCATTGATGGTCATTGCTGACAAGTCTCATATGCAGTGAATGATCCTGAAGGCAAGTGAATTCTAACTCTTAGCACTTGTTTTTTCAGCCTCTGTTTATACAACTAAAGTGTCTGCATATTTGTTATCAATCTAATTTTTAATTCGTGATAAGTGGAGCTTGTTCGGACGAGAGAGTGACCAGTCCTCTTGCAGACATACACCCGTTTCAGGGGCAATGCCTTGCATTACATTTTTCTTTTAGCTAAAAGGCAGTTAATTTAAGTCTAAATATCGCTGACCTGTATGAGTTCATTTTAGGAGATGGCTGCACAGGGAGTCCCCAGTGTCTCCATGAAGTCATTGCTTGAGAGCCACTGGGTGGGTGAGCTCATCAACCAGGCTGGAGGAGCCCGTCTAGGCAGGAGGTTTCTGTCATTCTTCCAATTTGTTCTTCCTATGCATGAAAGCTGGAGTAAAAACTGGACCCTCATTTTCTTGAGTTCATATCCTTGCTCTTCATTTGTCTAATTACAAATTGATAATTTATTAGCACCTAGGATTCCGAAGAGAAAGGATGCTGCATTTAGGGGGAGTTTTTGAAGAGAGCCTTGGAGCAGATGAAATACAGAGCCAATTACCGTAGCAGATACAGAGTAGAAGGCAGTGAGACAGTGGAAAATATTTTCTTTGCAGAGTTGTCCAGCCCATGAATGACCTATTAATTATCCCTTCAGTATGTTGACTGACATCCATTGGCATGTATGCATCTGCAGCACAGAAGGAGATTTTCTATATTATTTTGGCACAAACCCTGATTTTTCCCACGTTACTGAGATGCTTCGATCTACCTACCTATTTTCTCAGTGCAGGCACCACAACATTTTTGGAGGTGCTCTGGAAAATGCTGAATACCCCAATATCCAACTGACTTTAATTGCTTCACAGCAAAAATATTGCACCAGAAATGGAAGGGAGAGGACCTGTGGTGTGTCTTAAATCTTAAAACACTTAACAAAAAGTGTTTTACTTTGTGGGTTGTTTATGGCACACCTAGGAGACAGTTCATATTTTACAATAACTTCTACAGTAATTTGAAGAATAGACCACATTCTTTAACATGTATTCTTGTATATCCGAGTGTTGTCTGCTGTTACAGTTACTGAAAAGTACTTCTCTTTGGTTGCTTTCCTGCAAAAATAAAAAGTGCCATAATAGAAAGATTGCAACCAGCCCCATTTCAGTCTGCACAAAGATTCCTAAGGAACCTAGCATTCCTTCTACAAAGACACTACTAGTTATAGAAAAGTAAATTGGCAGCTGAAACATATATCATATAGCTTTTAATAGCAATTCTTTCCTGGAAATGTTATTCTACCCCAAAAAGAAAACATGAAAATAGTCTCGTTTTACTGAACTGTTAACAAAGTGTGACTATCTATCCTTGTTACAGAATTATTGAATCGAATAAAGGCTGCTTCCGAAACAGCAAGAGGGAAGAATAGCAAATTACAGCTTCCTCTTTCAAAAACATTCAAGCGTGGATTGCAGCCTCTCCGGGAAGTTGTTTGACTTATTTGGTATGTACATAGGGAAACAGCCTTGTAAATCAGTTGTGAATTATTCCTTATTATTTATTTACATCACAATATAACGTTCTAAGTATATTATTTACCAGCATAGTAAATATGCAGGATATTTAACTGTCAAAGAGTTTACAACTTGGAAGAGGCAGTGCAATGGTAGGTCTTTTCTCTGCTGTGAATTGCAGGTGAGATTTAATGGCATTTATTATTTTGATGACCTCAGTTCCAGTCTGTAAAACTGGTGTACAAATTCCACAGCTATGAAGAATATTGGGAATTATGATTAGGAGGTGCTCAGGAAAGAGATTGACGCTGCACAAATATTTAAGAAAGATCTTGGGAGGTTTTGCTTTCTTCCTGTTGTTCTTATTTTCCCATATCCCCCTTATCTATATCTTAGAAAAATATCTTTACAATTCCAGGGAAGTACTTGAGTTATGCGTAATGGAGGAGCTAATAATTCATTTATTGTTTTCTTTTGGTGCTATTAGATCAGGTCCTCTATCAGACACTTTTGCTTATTTGCCCTGGTTACAACCAAGCTGTTCTGAGTATTTACAAAACAGTTGCAATTTATATAGAGATTTATGGAACTCCTATTAGTTACCCCAGAGCTTTTATGATTTCAAAACAGGTTAATATCACCAAAACACAGTGAAAATAACAGGTGCTTTAGCATTAAGACTTTTGAGAGATTTCATACCTAAGAATACCTAAGAATTTTTGTGTTTAGAGGTACTAAATTCTTCTTCCCTGTAATGAGAGAAGCCCTGCAATTTGTCTAAAAACAGGAACTAACAGGTGTTGATGTCCAGAATAAAAATAAACTCCACTGTTTCGTACCATGGGGCCAAGAAAATTCTTAATATTTGCTGAGAATATTGCTTTCCTCAAGTACAAATTGACCATCGTATACAAATATCCTGGGAAACGTGCGACTTGTTTTTGAAATATTTAAATATTTTGTCATTATTAAGCAGCTGCAGAGCCACCAGTTGAAATGTCTGGGTAGGCAAACAAAGAGCCATATGCTGCTGCAGCCTTTCTCCCACAGATTAGCATCTGGTTTATTTGGCACATAAGCCTGTCCTAACCTTTTGATAGCACCAGACCACTTCTAGTCTTTAGTTTTATATGATTATCCTTTGAGAGCACCAGTCTCGGTTAATCTTTATAATGTCTCTGCAGTGAGAGCTCCAAAATAATTAGAAGCTTTGTAGAATTTTTGAAAGCAATTGTCTTTGTTAAGGAGCAGATTTTGTCAGTTGGTAAATACAGAGATTTATGATCTGTGTGTGAATATATCATAGGCACACTGCAAAAATACATACGTGTCTGCACGTGGTTGTAATTTTATTCCTTGTTACTGGAAGAGGAAAAATGCATGTGGTAAATGTAATGAGTAGATGTAAGTAGTGACCAAAAATAGGATTCCATTTTACTGGAATTAGTTCTAAATCTGAACAATACTACATTTTAGAAAAGTTTGAAATAGAAAATGTCTTTTAGATCACTGTTTAAATGCTACTTAATAGATTTCTACAGATTTCTGCATTAGCTTTTGGATAACACAGGGCAGAAATCCTGCAGTTTAGGGGTTGACTCTGTCCCAGCAGGGCTGAGGAGGCCTCCTCGTTAGCACAGGGCCCAGCAGCACTTACCTGTGTGTGCTGCAGTGCTGATCATAACCCCAACGTTACAGAGGGAGAAATAACTCACCGAAAGTCCCTCCGGAATTCCCAGCTCCCATTTTCAGTTCACGAAACTGCACAGACCTGCTTAGCAGTTTTATATAACTGAGAAGTAAAAGAAGGGATTTCTAAAATTAATTCTGGATGGTTTTGTTTGCTTAAAGAAAAGTTGCAGCTCATCTTTTTAACCGTACTGCAGTACAATATTCTTTTAAGTACACCTGGATCATAAAATTAATGTCCTTTTTTGTTTGATTGGTTGTTTTTTACAAAACGTTAACATAACTTTTAATAAATCAGTAATTAATTTAACTTTTGCTAAATATATTATGTTTTAAAAAGCGCTAACTTTCAATATTTTGTGTACAAAATTGCTGTCCTACTAGAGTTTGATTAAGATGGTACCTGAGAGATTTTCACCACTGAAGTGTTTGAAAACAGCGTGGCTTTGCATATGGCAAAGATGGAAATGTAAAATGTGGATAAAATAAATAATCGTGAATAGAGATCCTGGAATTTTAACTTTATCTATGAAACCACAGCAGTGAAAAAGACCATCTTTTCTATGGCTGGTACATAGCTGGAGTGGTTTTCATTTATGAGAAATTATGAGAGAAATGGCAGCACTAGCTTTTTATGTGGGTTGAGTAATCCCTGTATCATTTCATTCAACCTCTGCCCAAGAAGTACTCAAAAGGAAGTGAAAAATATAAAAAAACAGTAACAATAGGTAGGTTATTTTTAAGTTCCTGTTCTGAATGATGTCCCTTCAGTAAAAATAATAAAAAATACTGTACTCTCTGCCACAATAAATGAGGGCTGTATTAGATGCCATTAGGCTTCTGCTGTCTTTCTTACACTGCAACTCTAGTGTCAAATATTTATAAACACTGGGAAGTCACCTCAGACATAACAGTGTTTATTGTAATGGTATTTTTAGTTACACAGATCAACAATCCTTCATTATTTTGCCTTTCCATTCTACATTAAAGTATTTGCCCATTGAATCTCAAGATACTTGTTTAATATATCCATTCATGAGCTAAAATAAACTGATGTGAGCCCACGAAAGAAGAGAGTGGATTTTACTACTGTTCAACTGGCCAAATATTTGCAGCTTTGCAGTGATTCATCCTTTTTCCTCTCTTCTTCAGTATTTTGGAAGCACAGGCTGCGTAAGGAGCTAATGATAATCATCATCCAAAGAAAATCAAGTCCTTTGGGGGTTATTAATTTTATCTAAATCAAATCCTCTATTGCCATTACGTGGCCAATTATGAGCAGAGCTATCTCTGTTCGTAGCTCTGGGGAGCAAGACTTTTGTCATGCGTTTTTATTCGGATTTATCGTTTATTTTTAAACGAGGTGTATTATTTAAGATTCATTATTATTTCTAGTAAATGCAGTGGGCCTGCAGAGCGCTGTGGGGAGGTGACCGCAGCAATATGTAGAGCAGGGCCATTTTGCAAAGGGCTTGGGCACCAGGGGCTGGGCTGGAGAAGGTCCCACGTCATCGCCCTGCTCTGCCAGGAGCCCTGTGGCACCAGCCTCGTCCTGATGTGGTCGGATTTGACCACAAAGCTCTTAACTCCCCAGTCCCAGGGAGGTTCAGCGAGATGGCCACAAACACGAAACCTTCTGCCAGGCTGCACCCCCGTGTGCCCAGGCCTTGGCTGCATTTATCCATCTCCCCTCGGATTAAATTGTTCTTTTCTTGCCCTTCTTTGCTCCTTCCCCATTTCTACAGTCATCAGGCGGTTCCCTTCTCACCCTTTCAGCTGCTTTGACACCCTCTAATGACCAAGTTCCCCGTTTACTTTTGGGTCCTCTCTCCTGCTTGAGAAGAAGAACCAGCCGGGTGGAGCGTCCTGGGCTCCGGCAGCTTCGTCCCACTGCAGCTCTGGGCTCCCCAGGACAAGAGGGACGTGGAGCTTCTAGAGAGGGGCCAGCGTAGGGCCACAACGGTGATTAAGGGACTGGAGCATTTGTTATATGAGGAAAGACTAAGCGAGCTGGACCTGTTTAGCCTGGAGAAGAGAAGACTGAGAGGGGATCTGATCAACATGTGAAAGTACCTCAGGGGAGAATGTAGGGATGATGGGGCCAAACTCTTCTCCGTGGTGGCCAGTGACAGGACAAGGGGTAATGGGTACAAACTGAAACACAGGAAGTTCCACCTCCATGTGAGCCCTGGCACAGGCTGCCCAGAGAGGCTGTGCAGTCTCCTTCTCTGGAGATCTTCAAACCCGCCTGGATGCCACCCTGTGCCCCGTGCTCTGGGTGTCTTTACTGGAGCAGGGAGTTGGACTAGATGATCTCTAGAGGTCCCTTCCAACCTCAACCATTCTGGGATTCTGTGATTCGTGGCTTTGCTCAGCCCAGGAACTGCTTCCGGGAACCTTCATCCCGAGTCTCCTCAGGCTTCTGCTCTCCCTGGTGACAGAGAGAGTCCGTGGGCCTAAGATGCCTGATGTTCAGCAGCAACACTGAATAAATGAAGGTGTTTGCGCTCCTCGCTGTCTCCTCTTTGCTGTCACCCCTGTGACGTTACAGCCAACGGATGCAGCCACCTGAGGGGCTGGATCGTGAAACTCAGGTAGCTTTAAAAAGGCACAACTCAGTTCTAAACCATCCGCTAAACCATCCATCCCGAACGCAACAGTCACGGACCCCACTTCTATCTGCGCGTTTCAGTAACACCTGAACTGCAACATCTCACCTGGAGAAATCTGAAAGGCAAGAAAAAATTGTAACATTAATTATTATTAAGTAAATAGATAAAACCGCCTGCTCAAGGTCACAAAATGACTCATTGACAAAGCTGGGAAGAGAACTGCAAGAGGGGAGTGTAACTTCTCTACAAAGACTATACTTTACAAAGTGTAAAACCAAACCTTCTATCAGCTCTTAGGAGAAATGGAGGGTAAAATGTTAGGCTGTCACAGCTGTAAAGCAGGCAGCAATTAGGAAGCCCTAAAGTGGGGATGTTTGACCTCTCCATCCTGGTTACGCATTCCCATAAAGCTGCGGTCCTGTTTGACCTAACTGCTAGGTCTTACCTGTCACCTTGCACATTCAGAGCAGAGAGCATCTCAGTTTGGAAACTCTCCCACTGCCCATGCTTTTTAAAAAAATTATAATGCAAAGATCGTCTCGTTTTGGTGGTCTAGACACATTTCTGGAAGCAGAAACACCTGGTTTGTACCTGAATCTGTAGAGGGCCGAAAAGAAAAATATAGAACCTCAATACCCAAAATGAAAGGCAAGATGAAAACTCTAGAAATTAGCACTCCTTTCCACTCTCCAACTATGACATTGGAGTTAATATCGGACTTAAAATAGCAGTAAGGAGAGAGCAAGAAGAGCAGCACGATGCCTTAGACATCCCTGGTTTGCCCATCTCTACACTGGCTTTGCCTGTAGAGAGGCCCACGGCCCTCCAAGAGCCCCCGACGCAAAATCTTAGCTCGTGTCACAGATGTCTAAGCACAAAACAACCCCAGCAACAGGTAGGCAGTGTTTTATCTGCCCACTGCCAGCTAAAATAGGGACACCGGGTTCTTCTCCAGCTGTAATGACAGATGAGTCTTGGCAGACCCACAACATGCCCAAACTTGGAGCCATACGAAGAAATTTATCAAAATAGATAGAGATCATCAAGTCTGGTGACATAATTGAGGGTGAAAACCTATTCCACTCATGGCTGGTGCCTGACTTCATCATTTGATCTTAAGATACCCTTTTTTCTCCCATCTTTTCTTGCCAAAGATCATAAATAGCAGTCTGCCTTGCAGGGGCTTGGGGATATTAAAAGGCCACTGCTAGATCAAAATTAATATTTTTTTTTTTTACAAAATGTATTTCCTTCAGTTACCAACCCTGCCTTAGATTATTAAAACTGTAATAAAAACCGTGCAGGTTTTATCTGTGTGATTTCTGTGTCTCGTTTATCTTTGCCCACAGAAACAGAGCCGTTCTCGCCTACGGCCGCTTGTTCTTGCTCTCCCCTCGGCGAAGCAGTGGGAGGCCAAAGCTGCAGGGAGACGTTTAAGCACTAATTAACTCTTGGATTCTGCGTGTGGGCAGCCCCCTCGTTTCGCCGGGAGCCCAAGCGCTTTTCCAGCTATTTGCTCGGCATCCCGGGGTATCCGCCCGCTGCGCAGGGCTCCCTGTGTCCGCTCCGGTATGTGTGTGGGATCCCTGGGGCTGGAACGCCTGCAGCTGAGCCTGCCTCACATTCCCCCGGGAACAGGCAGGTTTCCCAGTCTGAAAGCTCAAAAAAACCCTCCTCTTTTTCTCTTTCAGGCACTAGATTTGTCGCCAGCAAATCCCACGGCCGTCAAGCTGTTCTGCACTAGGAGCTCGAGTGCAGCTCGTGGGGTGACCGGCATCCAGCATCGGCCCCGAGGAAATTTGGCTTGAAGGAGGCATCCCCTGCAAGGAGGTTTCTCTTTTCAATTTGTATCCAATAAACCGGGTTCTGCCTGGTGTTACTGCTAGAGCTAATCTGATTTCCTCTGGGAGGTGGGAAAAATGTGGCTAGAATTTGTATTAGTGCTTATTAAAATCTCTTGTGTTTCCATGCTCTGCTCTACAGGTTCCCCTCTACAATCCGCTTCTGCTGCAGCGTGGGAAAAGGGAGATCCTAAGCTGAATTTGCTTTTAAAATGTATCTGTGCTGGACGTTCCTGCGTGTTTCATGTAAAAAAAAGCATTTCTTCCCTGAAGGAAAACTCACAACACACAGCTCAACCTTCAAAACATTAAAAAAGATCTGGAAAAGAAAAAAAAAGAAAGAAAAAAGAAAAGATTTTGAAAAGATTGGGTTAAAACCACCACAGAAATGGCCGTGGCTCAAAATCCTGGTTTATAACATAGCCCTTTGAGCCCTGAAGCCCAATGGAAGGAGCCCAATGGTGAGTGTGAGCAGGCAACTGATGTGTAAGTTGCTTCAGTTTCCTAATAGCCAGGGATATTAACCTTAAAAGTTTTTTTTTCCCTCTGTTTATATTGCACTTAGCAGCACATATTTATATTCCCTGTATGTTGGGAGAGCAGGAAATTACACAGTAAACGTCAGCAGCGAAGTTTAGGCTTTGATTGGCACTTGATAAACCCACGTTAATCCCATTAACACCAAGAATAGGTAACTGTATCTACGGGGGGAAAAGCGACCGCTTGCACTGGAGTGCATCTAACTAATAACAAAGTTAAAAGCATGTAGAGCACAATTATATTGGACTGCGGGTTAGCACGACTGAATGAAAGATGCTGGATAAGCTGGAATTCATGGAGAGAACGGGAGAGATCCAGGCTGCTTTTGTGCATGCAGTGAATAGTCCCGCTCGTTCCCATTGAATGTTGTGGGGCTGAGGAAGGGGCCCCCTTCCTGGACACCGTGAAGACTCAAAGGGCAGAAACTGGTGCAGAGGGAGACGAGGGAGGAAACGGCGGCGCCCAAAAGAGCATTTTGCATCTGCCGCTCCGCGCGGTTCCTACCGATCCTTCTGGCAGTGTTTTGCTTGCCAAAGCAGTCAGCGGGCAGGCCCGTTCCGCAGCTCCTCAGCAGGCAGCAGTCTGTCGCCAGCACAGCCCCACAGCGGGTTTGGGGCAGGTTGCTCTGCTGAGAAAGCGTCGGCCCTTGGCTTGCAGGAGAGCCGTTTGCCATGGGGCTGGGAGAACAACAGGATTTATATTCAACTCGCGGCTGTCAGACGTGACCCGGCGTGATCGCTTGCTGTTACGGACTTTAATTAACGGCGGGTTCATCCCATGCTCTGCTTCTGCCGTGCGAGATTAAATTAATGGCAATTTAGTGCAGTTGGGCAGTCCGCAGAGTTCACTGCTGCAGGAGATAACTCCGCAGCAGCGACAGCCCTTGGTGTCTTCATGGAAGTATGAATTTTACAGCCTAAGTGTCAAGATGGGGAAGAATTTGGATTTCAAGAGCTGAAATGAGTGGTTTCTGCCACTCATTTAAAGTTTTCAACATAAAGTTTCTGCTACACGCTGTTCGCTCACACAGCCACCGCTGGTTTGAATTTCGCATCCTTTCCCAAAAGGAAAGTTGAGCTGATTTTTTTCTTCGTTTTCATGATAAAAGAGCAGCCACTGAACTAGTCGCAGGAAAGCTATGCTCACTCTGAAGACAAAATAAACAGCTCAGATTTTGCCCGTCCATAATTTGGCAGTTTTGTGGAATTCAGCTGCGGGCAGTTAACGGGAAGGACCTCAAATTTCCCGTTGCACTTGCACGTTAGGAGGTGCCATAGGAAAATGATCTCCATGAGTGCAAGGTTGAACCAGGAGCAGCAGCAACGTGTTGAAAACCTTGTGCAAAGTAATGCTGGTTTATTCCCTGGGTTGGAATATTCAGGTGGTCCATAGAGTTATCCCTAAAGGGTAATGGCCTGATTTTTACCAGTGTCTTGTGAAGTTCATGCAAGTGAATAGCAATCTGCTGCAATTAAAACACCGCACAGCTTGAGAAAACGGGGAACATTGTTTTTCATAGATTGTTATAAAGATGCTCAGATGTGCACTATCCCCGTTCCTTCTCTCTTTTCTGCACAGCTTGTTCCTCCCTGAAAAGCCACCTTCGAGGATGTGCTCTTGTCTGCAAAGCTCCAGCTTTTCCAGGTCCGTATCCAGGTACTGCTTGCTCCTCGCAGGGGTGGCTACTGAAGTGCTGCTCTCCAAGCCCTGGCTTACGTCCTGTCCACAGACAGCTCCCAATCCAAGAACAAGTTGTTCCTGTTACGTATCCTTTTCCCCTCTTTGTGCTTCCAGCCGTCTCCCGGCAGAGCTGGAGGAGAGAGGGAAGAGCGGCGCGCGCGACGGGAGGGATCGCGCTCACGGCAGCCAGATGGACTCGGCCCCGGGCCCCGTCACCCTTCTCTGACCTTTGCTTCCTCGTCACGTTTGGCCACTGGCTGGAGGCAAAAGAAGCGGCCAAAAGGGGCAGGTAGGAGGCCCGTGGAAGCCCAGACTGAGGAGAATTAATGAAGTTGTGGACGCAGTAACAAACTGCTGCGTTTTTACATCTTTGTTGCGTACAGCTTCCCAAAGGGCTGCTGCTCTCCAGCCCGTCAGCATTCCTCGTGTTCCCACCGGTCCATGGGAATTCCTTTTTTTGAGGGTAAAAGTGATGGCAGTTTTCTTGGTTCAGCCCCGTGTCTCACTTTAGTGTCCGTAGATTAGCTGGGAGTGCAGAGGCAGACAGTGCCACCGGCTCCAAATTTCCCAAATGAAGGAATGTCACTTTGGCACCAGCATCGGGGCAGAGTGAAAGCATCCCTGGATGATCCTGAACCCCCAAATTTAGGGTACATTTGCATTGAAATGCTGGAACACACCAGGTTGCCAGTCTGCAGCTTGCTTAGATGAGAGCAGGTCTCCTTGTCGAGCAGAGCCCCGTCCATCGGCAGCACTGCTGGGAGAGACGGGGTGCTCAGACAACATCATCTTCCTCTCTCCCTGGATCTCCTCTCCTCACACACATGCACATGGAGTGAACTCCTGGTCCAAGGCCTCCTCAAGCCTTTTTCAGCCACTGCTTTCCAGCCTGGGGCCACTGCAGCTCCCACCAGGCAAACACCATCTTCGTTCCCTGATCCGATGAGGTTTTATTTGGCCGTACTTGGGTTTTCGCTGTTTCCAAGAGGTCCCACTCCTTTGTATCCGTGCCCCATACTCCTTCGCTTTACCGTCCTCCCAGCCTTTTGGCTCATCTGAAAAACTTGTGAGTGCTGATTTAATGTTTTGGAGTTTTTTTTTCTGCCCTGAGCTGTTGATAAAATACACGAACACGGAGCCAAGAAGCAGTCCCTCTGGGATCTCTCCAAATACACACCCACTCAAAGAACATTTCTCTGTTTGTAATTATGCTAGAGACCTTAAGTTAGCCAATTCTTAATCCATTTAATGGGTTGCATGCTGGGTTTGGATTGTTTTAGTTACTTCATCAAGGGGCTGGACTGTTACGAGGCGAATTCCTCACAGAAGCCCAGCATCACTGCCCTTACTCGCGCTTGCATTAAACAAGTCCTGGAGAAGAGGCTGTTTTCCCAGGACAAAAGCCACCTCTTTTGTCACCAGAGCTGCTCTCGTTTATCATTCCATAAAGGCTTGGTGAGTTGCAGGTCACTTGACTTTTCCAGAGGTAGAAAACCCACAAATTTTGTATGTGCAGAAAACCAGACTGTGGGAATTTGGACTTAGATTTGCAAATGAAAGTGATTTTAATCCTTTGATTGGAGATGAGGATGTCTAGGCATGGTAAGGTTTCATTTCTTGGCATGAGGATGCAAAATAAGATCTTTTACACTGTATATTTATTAGGGCAAATTATACTGATGCTTTTTGTTGTGATCCATATGTGTTTATTTCTGCACACTCATTGTAATTATGTTATTTATAATAATTTCTGGTGGCATACATATATTACAATGCAATGTTTATAAATTATTTGCATTTAAAGCTTAAAGGACAGCGTGAAAACAGGGAACACCGGGATGTAGGGATGTTAATGTGTCAAGGGCAACGTTTTTATGCTGGAAGCTTTATCTGCAGTCTGAAATTTCTCTGTTTGCTGGAAGCTTAATAACACTTTCAGGTGCAGTTTGATGGCCGAAGCGAGGATCATTCAGCAGCAACGGCCAGAACAAAATCCATCAAAAGCACGAAGTAAAGAGGCCTTAATTCACACCAACACGCACCGGTAGGCAACGCAAGGAGGGGAATCTCATTCCTGCCGGGACACCAGCCCCACGTGCCCGAGTTAATGGGTTATCCGAGTCCTTATCACAGAACGGGCTCCCTGGTGTGGAGCTCATCCGTATAAGTAAGTGACAGGGAACATCAGTTCTCAGCGGAGCAGCAGCCGGGCCAGTTACACAGGAGAGCAAATCCAGGCCCGTTAATCCCGGGAGACGGCGCCGGCACCGCCCGCAGCTTCCTCTGCTCTGGGGAGGGCTTGGAGCCGCCGCCGTCGGGAAGCGGGAGGCAGAAATTCTGTCTGAGCTGCATTTTTCCATCCCTTGATTGGCGAAAGGGATTAAAAAAAAAACCCATTTGTGGCTGCTGCTAATCGTTAATCACTCTGCAAACAAACCTGCCCTTGCAGAACTAACTGCGCAATCGGAGCGCTGGGGGAACGAGGGAGAGGAAAGGAGCGATCAGCTGCCTTGGAGCTGCTTCAACGTCTCCAATTGGGGGTTTCCCTTATTTTGCTCGTCTGGTTATTTCTCAGTCTCATCAATCACAGCTTTGAGAAGCTTTTCTTTGTGTTCACACTGAACTTCCCTGTGGACACCTAACCCCAGTATGTCAATCTGTTATTCCCAGATCACTTCTGCTCTTACAGGTCACTGCAAAGAGTGAACCTTCAGTTTGCTGATTCAGCCTGTTCCAGCAGTGAGTGGATGAACCTGAGCTCTGCTACCGACCACAGGGAAAACATAAGGGTTGCAAAGCCCCCATTTATCAGGGTTGCAAAACTGTGAGGCTGCAGCCAGCCTTGAAGACCTAAAGATCTTCAGTGGGACAGAAAGGGAGTCGCGTTGGAAGCTGAAAGGCCCAGTAGAGTCTTCCAGTTGGATGCAGGGAGAGTATCCAGTAAAACCTTGCACCGTGGAGCATCCATGATGTCACTGCCGTGGGCACAGTCCTGCTTTGGGCCATGGTTTCTTGTAGAGGTGAAGGAGCTGCAGTGAGGGCTCCTACCTGGAAGTCCTTCCAGGTCCACAACAGCTGGCCTTTCCCAGCTAAAAGTCTTGAGCCACGGATTTAGGAACGGTTTCACTGTGTTTTTATACAGAAACGCAAGGGTCACAAGCCTGCCCTGCAGCTTGTTGTTTCTCCTTTGCCTGTTCTCACTGGCTTGTTATTGCGGAGTGGAAAGGGCAGCTGGAAAGCGCATGAAGGATACGGAGCTGACCACGTGTTTTGAGGGGGAGTAAATGCAAAAAAAATCACGTGGACCTTGCAAACATGCTGAAAGGCAAGAAAAAAACCAACGGTTTGACTTTTGGCAGCGTGGGAATGCTGGAGGCCCTGGAAGACCCTCAGGGGCTGCTCTCGATGCCCCGTGTTGCCGGGTTTCGCCCTCCTTTAACGCCGGGCAGGTGAGCGGCTCTGCAGCGCCCTGGGGGTGGGATCTGCTCAAGCTCCGCTTTGAAGCTGGCCGTTTCGCCCAGCCTGCGATGTGGCCGTGTCTGTTTGTGATTTGTGAAGCACCTCGGGGTGAAAGGCCGTCTGTAAACGCTGTTCTTCATCAAAAAATACCCGGGCCTTTCCCTTCCGTGTTACCTGGCACCACTCCCAGCCTCCTCCCCGCTCACACGCGTGCAGCTGTTGGTTATTTTTTCGACAGCAGCGCCCAAGGGTGAGAGGAGAGTGGGGATCCCCTGTGCTAAACACCAGGCGAATAGAAATGTCATCTCCTCAATAACAAGTGGGCTGGTCTCCTTAGTCACCAAAGCTGAGCTGAGATGAGCTGCGCCCTCAACACACCTGCTTCTCTCCACCTATAGAAGGGGAGATCATAAAACTAGCCCAGATATAGTCATAGGGAAGATGCATTTGGCCATCATGTTGCTGGGGTGGTAGCCCACAGAGAGAGACTTCTCCTGGGAGCTCTGTATCCCACTGTACCAACCTGTGACAACTGAGAGCTCCCCGCTCGCTGGGGACTGGCTGGCTCGACCTCGACACTGAACTCCAAGGCCTTCCACTTTTCCTCTGCTTTCCAGAACCCAAATTTAGCAGCTGAGCAGAGGAAATGTGGGAAAGGCAGGAAGATGTGAGCCCTCCCGGCGGCGCAGAGAAGAGGATGAGGATAACAGTGGGAGTAAATGTGTCCAACCTGAATGGGACAAGGGGAGCAACGGGAGTGAATCGGACCTTGTGTGTCTCACAAGAGGCTAGTCAAGGCTGCAACAAGCCTCCATTGATGCCCGTAGGAATGTAGTATGTCTCGTGTGCTGCTAAGGACAGTATTCATGTTAAAGAAAAGTTAAATTAAAGGTCCTCTGTGTCAGTGCTTCACACAGGGATTTAGCCCGCAGAGAGAACTTAACTCTGACTGCAGTTTCGGTTCAGGGTTCTGTTTCAGTTCCTCTTCTCCGCGCTTCGGAAAAGGTGATTTCCAGAGGCTCTCCTGGACTTTGGAGCTGCAGATCATGGCATGATACATCCAGGGAAACGTGCATCTGCCTTCAAGCTACAGCTGAACATTACGGGTTTGCTTTGGGCTAAAATCCGTCACGGAACTGAGCAGGTGCTTGTTCACAGAATCCCGGAATGGTTGAGGTTGGAAGGGACCTCTAGAGATCATCCAGTCCAACCTCCTGCTCCAGCAGGGACACCCAGAGCAGGGGCACAGGGTGGCATCCAGG
>JAWLRI010000795.1:520231-537020 GCA_034781795.1 Crypturellus tataupa
ACCTCTAGAGATCATCTAGTCCAACCCCCTGCTCCAGCAGGGACACCCAGAGCATGTGGTACAGGGTGGCATCCAGGAGGGTTTGAAGATCTCCAGAGAAGGAGACTGCACAGCCTCTCTGGGCAGCCTGTGCCAGGGCTCTGTCATCCCCTCAGGAAAGAAGTTCTTCCTCACCTGGAGGTGGAACTTCCTGGGTTTCAACTTGTACCCATTACCCCTTGTCCTGTCACCGGCCACCACGGAGAAGAGTTTGGCCCCAGTCTCCCCTCAGGTACTTTCACATGTTGATCAGATCTCCTCCTGCGGCTGGGCTGCGTCCTGCCTCTCACTACCTCAGCAGTGCTGCCGTGAAGCCTCTCCTCTTCTTTTTGACCTTTTAACATCCGGCTTTTGGCAGGAGGCCAATTTTTTTCCGTAAAAATAATGGAACAGCAGCAGAAAATCATAATGAACCAAACACAAACACATCCTGATGAAAGCATGGAGACACCTTGCTTAAAAACCTTTCCTCACACGTGCAATAGCTCTTCTGTACATTACGGTGGCTCCATGCTTAATAAGCCGGGACCAATTTCCTTGGAGTTGGGCTCAGGCACTTAACAGCTGCCTAGAAAAAATGGAGAGAGGCTTCCTGTTTGCATCGAGGTTCACAGCGGGGAGGTTTAGCTAGTAATGATCTTCGCGGTCCAAAATGTCCTGGAAACGTCTCGCCTAGAATAACACCGCGTTGTGATGGTTGGAGAGCGCCGCATTTCCCTGCCGGAGTGCGATTGTGCAGACTTGCGGGGCGCGATAGGAAAGCATTTGTTTGCTTTAGGCCTCAGCTAAATGTCTGTGCTGAGATTTTTAACTCTTCCACGTTGGCCAGCGTGAGGGGCCTGAAGATTTCAGCTCCATGGAGGGAGATGGAGCTCACGAGGTAGAGGGGTCCCAGGCCATGGTACTGCTTTGCACTGAGCTATACTGATTTGCCCTGATTTGTGCTGATTTGCACTGACTTTGCCATGAGCTCCTTGGGCTTGATAATAAGACTGTTTCCCCAGACTTTGAGGAAGTTTTGGTTATTTCAGGGCCAGTTGCCTCCTGCTTGTGGAGTTATTTCTGCTGCATCTCCTTCTCGGCCCATGTAAATGTGACTGGACCCAAACCCCGGCCTTGGTAAGACAGCGCTTTGTAGCACCGTGCACATCTCTCCATCTCGAAATCCCCTGGACCTGTCAGTGCTCTGCGTTGTCACCAAATGTGACCACGGACCTGCTGCCAGGTGAATCAGTAGAGGCAGTTTTGCTCTATTACCAATTGCCTTTCCACTATAATAACTTGTTATTTGCACTTGATACTGATATTAAAAAAGGCAAAAGTAAACACATCCTTTGACTCGGTCATGGTGCATGTAAAAAGACACAACCTATAAACATCCTTTCCTGCTATTGCCCAAACAAAGACGAAGGGCCTTGTCCTGAGCAGGGTGAAGGCTTTGAACAGACTCCACAGAGGCCACAGTGTCCCCAGCAGCTCCCTGTCTCCATCCTACTTCTTCTGTGAGTTTTATTTGTTATTCCCCTGATAATCAGTTGATAAGAATACTTACCCACAAGTTGCTCACCTACAAATAGGGGATGACCACAAACCCTCCAAAAAGTGATAATTTTGCCCATCAAAGTAGACCCCTTGCACAAGAAAACAGGCTAAAATCCACTCTCAAGGCTTGGAATTTGGTAGACCTGTGAGCACTTTCCTCCATTTCCCCATTTCCTGAGGAATGTGACTAAGGAGAGGAAGTGTATATACAGGTAATTAAAATAAATTTGATTTAATTGATAGAACAGGAGCCAGAAGAGGATGACTTACATGACCAGAGTGTTAAATCTGCTGGATGCAGCCTGTGCATGCGGGCACAAGAGAAAGGGTTTTGTAGGACACGATGGTTATGCGACTGCTGCCCCTTTAGGTATTAAATATACAGGCATTAAAGTGCTAACTAAGGAAGTTAGAGGATTTAGCGAAGGGCGAGTGTGTCTGTAATGGGAATTACAGACCGTGGAATCACATTAGGAGGTAAGTCACTCCTGATGCTTTCATCTGTAAGATATAGAAAGAAATGGGGGCCAACGGGTGATTTCAATCATAAAGATGTATGCGGAAAGTCTCATGTAGCCAGAAATAGATCTTTCTCTGAAGTTTCTAAAATGATGTGTGATCATTTTCTCGCCCAGAAGGTATTGCACCCAACATGAGATAGCAGTATTTCAGGTTGCAGGCTGACAGATTGCTCTTTGGGTTGGGAGCTGTCGATATCTGAGGAACATATGGCAGAAACCCAATTTAATAGTAGAAGAGGACGGAGTGATATGGTAATGAATACATTTAGTAGTTCAAAGGGGATAATTTCCCTCTACTGAAGAAAGATATGAAAGAACGAAAGCTGGGCTTCATATAAGAAGATTTTACCAGCTAACCAACCGCCTCAGTCCCTCAGTTATGGGAGAGGACAATTTTGATTAAAAACCCATCCCACTAAAAATGGGGGGTTTCATGTGAGCTGAATTGCTTAATAAGCTGATCAGGACCAATAAAATGTGCCTGAAAAGAGGTGGATGTGATGTTAAACCTGCAAATATCGGAGCCGGAGCTGGCGGCATGGAGAGCTTTGCCTGGGAAGAACTGGGGGACACTGCACGGACAGATGCTCTACCAAAACCTGGATTAGCAGGGAGGGAAGAAGCTCCTACGCGTCATGGAAATGGGATGACCAGCTTGTGTGTCTGCGTTTTGAAAATGCTGAAGCATGGGTTGATGCCAGGGACAAGGCAGAGCCAAGTCCAGCTTGATGCCCACCAAAAATGCCAGATTTAGGAGCTCTGTGCATTGGCTTTAGCTGGAAGAAGACTAAGGGGTGACTTGATTTCAGTGGATCCTCCTTTGTGGAGGAAGCACCAAGCAACATGAGTCTCTCTAATCCCGTGCAGAAAGGCATGACAGGAACCAGAGCTGGGGAGGTTAAAGCTCGACCAATTCAAATGAGAAATAAGAGTTTCATTAAACACAGGAACACGGCAGCAGGTCAGGGATGGATTCTCCGTCTCTCCACGCCTTCAGATTGAAGCGTGGAGCCGTTCTGCACAACGTGGCTAATTAGGAAGTAGGTCAGTGGGCTGAAAGCAGAGCTGGAGGGTGCAATCTGCTACCTGCTCTCGAGAGGTGACTCCACGGACCTTCCCGGCTTTAGAAGCCTCTGAATTTGAAAAGCCGATAAAGACACGGCTCATATTTTATTATCTGAAGAAGTGGTTTAATGAGGCTGTTGCGGGGAGAGAGCTTCAGTTCCTCGATAGGCAGCCTCTGCTTCATCAGGAGAGCCTGGAGGCTCCTGTCAGGGTGGTGAAACAGTGGCCGGTTCTGCCAAACGCCCCCGGATGTCTGAGGATGAAATGGAGCATGTTTGGGTGCAGGTAGAAGGGTGCTGATGCCTGTTGCACGGTGCGGGACAGCAAACCTCTGTGGACGTCACTTTTAATGTTCTGAGGAAATATCTGAGGAAATATCTGGGGATTTAGCAACTGGATTTCAAATCCTTCAGGAGAGAAGCCAAGGAGCAACAGCTCTTTGTGCAAACGGGCCGTTGCTGATGGTCTTTTGCTGTGCCCATTAGTACAGCACTGGCCATATGGTGACGGTGCTTCTTGTTGAGGGAATCCTTTGAAGGCCGCTTTGCTTCTCTTAGCTTCACCGGAAGAAACCACTTGTCACCCCTGGGACAGGAGGGGAAGACTAAAAGCAAGGAAGAAACACCACCAAAATGCCATCTAATGGGAACAAATCGGGGAAAGAGCTGGGGTGCAACTTGGCCACATGTGCACAGAGATCTCCAAGGGACCTTGAGCTGAGCGGCTCTTGGCTGATTCCAACAGGCAAGTTGTCCCTTTCCCTGGTCGTAAAACAACCTTTTTTATTGAGCACATTGGCACCTCCTGGGGCGAATGGCTCTTTTGGAGCTTGCTGTTGTTATTATATGATTACTCTACAATGGGAGAAAAGAGCTTCTTCCCAATAAGTGGCCTCATCCAAGAGTGACGCGCTGATGGGTTCTGGAACGTGAGCAGGAGCCGCGTCTTGCAGTGGCCTGAAACGCAGTCGACAGCTGGTAACATCTCTGGGAAACCTCCTGCCAGGTAATGCTGCGTCCTCTGACGTGGAAATGATGGAGGGAAGCAAAGGAAAAACCCTGGGGCTTTCTGCAAGCAGTGAGATAAATTTCTTCCCTAGGACTTCCCAGGCAATCCAGGTTTTCTTTCCTTTTCTTTTATTTTCCCCAACTGCTGCCTTTTTATTGCTCTCCTATGTGATACAGAATAATTTGGGGCACCTATGGACCTGCTTTCCTGGGGAAGGAAGGGAGAGGAAGATAGTTAGCATATACTTAGCATTTGAGAAGGGTCCATTACAGGTGAGTCAATAGGTTTCTCCATCTCATCAAAACGCATTCCTCCGGATAGCTAAGGTGTATTTATACAGGTGTAAAAATCTGTCCCCCACAAAGACCCCACAAATCCCTTGTGGTCACTCTACAGAGGAGTAGGTGTATTGCAGGGCAATCAAAAATACTTTACAAGTCACATCTGATCACTAACCCTAAATTCACTGAGTGAGGGATGAGCCCCAGAGGAGTGAAAACACCATGAAGTTCTGCTTGGAAACAGCTTGCACATAAAAGCTCGAGTGTGGCTGTGCCTGATAGCTCCCTTGAACTGCCAGACCTACAAACTCATTTATTATGGCTTAACATCCTCCAGTACCTTCCTATCACGGGAAGGATGGAGGTGTTTGTTGCATGTACTATGTGTATTATGAGAAAGGAAAAGGGAAAAAGGTAAAAAAAAAGGGAAAGGGTAAATGAAAAGAAAGGGGAAGACAAGATGAAAAGGAAAAATAGAAAAAGGAGAAATCCTTCAGTGCCCCATAGCTAATCAGATATTCACCTACAATGAGTACTAATGAAACCAGCACCACATCAAAGGGAAAGCTGGCTCCAGGGGAGAAGGTTATTAAAAAATTTAATAGTACCAGACGCCCCCCAACTGACTTAAATGACTGCATTTTACACTCTGTTTTGTAGAAAGAAAAGAGCCCTGTTCTCCCACCCCTCAGCTGCCACCTGTTTTGGGGATATCGCAGTTGAGGAAAGACATCAAGGAAGTCGTCTTTGCTGGCAAGGATAATGTTGCTGCTGAACAACTCACTATTTTTCTTCCACTTTTCACAGCTGCATCTTAAGAAATCTGCCTGGACATGACCTGTGCCACGTGCTCTAGGTGCCCCTGCTTGAGCAGGGGGTTTCACTAGATGGTTTCCATAGGTCCCTTCCAACCTTGGTCCCTTGGTGGTTCTGTGATCAGCATGGACCAACGTGGACCAAAATGACCATCTGGTGACAACTGTAACCAAATATCTCGACTCCTTTATGTCACCAGAGTGAAAATACATTCAATATTCCGATTTAGAAAACAATTTAAACCATTCTGATTGCAAAATAAACATGTTTCTGTTAATGTGCACGTATCTATTTGCTCAAAGTGGGACACGTGCAGTTTGGTCACCAGCTGCAGAAATTTTGTGGTCACTGGAGACCGGACTCACTAACTATAGTAAGGAGAAGGCCCCTGTGATTGAAAGCAACTTCAGGATTTCAGGACATTTCAGTAATGCCTGATGCACAATACTATATTTCCAGCCCACAAGCTCAGGTGGAAAATCTCCTCTGCAGATCATGAAAATCCACATTGCAAAGTAAACTAATGCCAGAGAGATCCACATGAATCTCTTCCAATGTATGTCTGGATCACACAATTTTGCAAAATGACCCAATTAAAGGAGCAAAATATCTCTTTACTCAAAACATTCTATGTTGCAGTTTAAAAGTCACCTATAGGTTGTAAGAGAATATGAAAAGGGATGTGAAAATACCATATATTTCATTTTAAAACCCCAACACCTCAAAACTAAAAGCAACTTAAACTCATTAATAAACTCTCTTTGGAGAATATGTCATGGATCACCACACGAGTTCCAAACGAGAACTTCACCAATGACGAATCTTAGGGCTGGAAACGTCCTTGACAAACCTTCAAGCACGACTGCACCATGGATAATCTAATAGTGTCAGGGCATCAACAGCAGATGTGGTCGGGTGAAAGTATTAAGAGAGTTTTTCTTGTGAGAGCTGAAAACAGGCAAAGGAGGAAAAACAGGTGATGAGAAAATGGAGAAAGCAGGAGACTCCCCCTTAAACGTTGGGGCAAAGAGAAATGCTTGACCTTGCAATGCTCTTGGCCGAACTCTCACCACATGGGGCTCAAGAGAATGAAATAATAGTCTTGAAAGTGTGAGGTTGGCAACTTGCACAGTTCCTAATAGATCATGTTTGTGCTACGGGTGCCTTAAAATGCTGGTGTAGACAGAAAAGTGTCATTGTAAAAGTGTCATCTTCCCACCCAGTTTGTCAGTTGTGGGGTCAGGTCTGGCTGCTTCACAGAGCTAGAACGCGTTTTGCCGCACAAGACGTCGGAGTTGGGCTCCGTGATGTTGCTGATTGCTGAGTCTGGACTCCGTGAATTTTGCTCCTAGGGACAGTGGGAGAAAGGGAAGGTGCAACTGGATCCTTGAGCTCCCAGGCTGTGTTTACATCACCTGCTGGAAGAAAAACATGTTTTGATTTTTTTTTACACGTGGAACAAATGAGATCTGCAAATCAGAGATCCTACAGTAATGTCTGCCCTGGAATTAAAAGAAAAGATCCTTTATAATTAGCTCAAAATGTGTGTCTGAGGGAAAATGCCTCTCCTAGCTCCACAGGCCTTGTCAGTGCTGAAGGCCAGGGAAGCTCAAACCGAACTTGGGTGGCAAAGTGTCATGAAGGGAACCTGAACACGAGAGGTTACACTGGTAGACTGAGATATCCTTATTTATTGCAGCTAGTTTTGAGGTTTTGCAGGTGGAAAGCACAACTTTTTTTAAAAAAAAAAAGAAGACATTTTAGCCCTGTGTGGCAGTGATAGAAATAAATGGAGGCCGAAGATAGCCCTCTGCCCTTTGCTTTGCCAGGGAAAATATAAGTTTAACTTCATAAATATACTAGATTGTTCCAATTATACCCAATTTCTACCTCAAGTTTTGGAGAATATAGAAGTTTGGGCTAAACTGAGCATTCGTTTAGTTCATCCCCGCTGCAATACTCTGTTTTACATGTTTCATTCAAAGGCTGATTTTATGAAGGCGACTGGTGATTGACAACTTGAGTAGGAAAAAAAAGCAAGCCCGTGGGCTGCATGTTTAATATAACAAGGTAGACAAAAGTGTTATCCGCATGAGAGAGGCATGGAGTCCAAAGGGCAAAAAAAAAGGTGTTCTTAAGGGGTGGAAAGCCATGTGCAAAATATATATTTATAGATTTCTGTATGTGTGTGTTCTGAAATGGGGGAAATTAGATCAGAAAAGGTTGTTCAGGAAAACAGCCCAGAAGGTTGAACAGTGACTTACAAATTGGGCTTAAAAAAGTCACCCCTTCAATTGCACCACTCAGGTGAGCGCTGTGGAGGGGACAGTTAGTCTCGGTGTGGAAGGATGGTGGTCTCACAGGGACGTGTCTCGACTATGTCTACATGTCTGTAAGAGCAGCCTCCGCCACTTCCTCATCCTTTGCTGCCTGGACATGGGTATCTCCAGCCTGTCCCCTGCCCAGGCAACATGAAGACCGAGCAGGTCATGCCAGGGCAGTGGGAGATGTGGATACATCAGGGCGGATACATCAGGGCAAGGGGGAGATATTTGGGGAGCGGGGCCTGGTGGCACGGGGGCAGGCGGTTGGGATCATGCTAAGAGGAGATGCAGGCCCCCAAGCCCATTGGGGACACGTCAAGGTAGCCCGTGGTCTCCTTGGTGCCTTCCGCTAGTGTCCTAGAGGTGGGGACCCTCAGGTACTTGGAGGAATGGGAACACGGGGATCTCATAGCTGGTCCATGGGACCTCAAGCAGAGCAGATGGTGTGACCCTCAGCAGGGGCAGCCTCCCAGCAAAGGGTCTGACCCGTGGAGGTCCAAGACTCCTCCATGAGTCCCATCTCGCAGGAGATCTTGTATGTCCATCTCCTGGACTTGGCAAAGCAGCTCCAGCGGTTTGCTGCAGCCCTCACGCAGGGCAGCAGGAACCCACACAACTCGAGAAGACCTCACTCAGGGTTCATGGAGGAGCCCTGACCTAGAACATCCTCTCCCCTGCTGCGCAATCCGCCTTTGTTTGAGACCTTCATTGTCTCTGCCATGGAGGAGAATAGACTGTAGCTTGGAGCGTATCGCAGTGAGAAAATTGCCACCCAGAGGAAAACTGTCCTCATGCCCTGTTTCTAATAAAACCACATTTTTTGACCATCTGTTTTCAATAAAAAGTCCAGAGGAAAAAAAAGACTTGAAGGGGGCATTGCTTTTCATGGAAAGCCAACAAATAATTGTGAAAAGTCGCTTGTTTTAAAAGAGCTGGATGAATAGGGACAAACCAGGGTGCTTGGGGCTGCATACACATGCCACACTCAGCACCAGTTTGGGACTGAATTCTGTTTATTCCTCTTCTTGCAAATGGCTGGCCTGGGTATTTATCTTCATCTTCTCGAGCTTCTTTTTGTCACTGGCTGTTGCAAGGACACGGAGAGCAGAAGCTTTAGAAGCAGCTTGGTTGCTCGACAGGAGCGTTCAGTCACAACAGGATTTCTTTATGAAGATATCGATCTTGGCGCTTGACAGACTGCACGGAGGCAGTAGGGCTGATGCTCTTTTCCTCTCGCTGCAAGGTGAAAGCGTGCTCAGGATGGAGCTGCACCGACAAAACCCTGCATCTTCCGCTGTGAATTCCTCTGAGGTCACGCGTGCTCTGCCTCTTGTAATAGCCTCAAAATAACCCTGAGACAAAACACTAGCAGAACATTAGAGAGAATCTTGTAAAATTTATGACTGTAAAAATGCCAAGCCAACAGATCTATACTATATATAAGTTATGGTATTCTTTCTCATGCTTTACCCTTTCTTTTTCCCCAGTGAATGATGTTTTCCTCTTTTTTACATCCTGCATTTGTTCAGTGTCAGAGAGCACGTCGGGGTCTTTTATGCACAGGCCCTAAAATAGCAAGTCCCTCAAATGCTTCTGCCTTGCACCCTGCGCTAAGGTCCAAGCCTCTGCCAAGTTCGCGTCTGTTCATGCCATGGCGAGTCCCACACCCGGTGGCATTCAGAGCATGTTCCTGGTGGGGTCGGGGAGCTCGGACTCAGTGTGGGAGGTTTTTGCATTTTAAATTTCTCTCTTCTCTACACTGGGTAGCCCAGACTTTACGAGGCTACTGACAACGTGCTGCCACCAGGCGTTTCTGCGGGGAGATTTTGGCCACTCTTGGTTAGTCAGCGGGCACACAGGCCCAGCTGGCTCCCTTTGAGCCTCAGCGTGTCCTTGTGGCTGTAGAGTGGGCTGGGAAAGGGCAGGATGCTGCATCCTCCACTCCAGGATATGGGCTTTGCCTTTTGTGGAATCATCTGGGAGGCTACGGAGGGTAATGACATGGGAGACTGCTGGCTCTGTAGGCGTTCGTCCCAATTTGGGGCCATATGGGATAACCTGAAGCTACAGTGGCAGGGAGTTCTGAACGCCCTGGAAAATCTCTGTAGAGGCAGAAATACAGACAGCAGAGGAATTGCTGTCATGGGAGAGTGGGTCATTACTGTGGGGTAACTATAATTGCCATCTGCATCCTCAAGGCTGCAAAGACTTGGGCTCAAGGTGGACACGTGCTGCCATGGTGGTGACTTCTCCAGCCATGAAGTGAGGACCTGAGTTTGGGAGCTCGGGCAGATATTACAGGTGGCAAATTGCTGAGCTGTGAGCCTTGGGGATGAGGAGAAGCAGTAGAAGATGAAGGAGACAATGGCAATAGGTTGGACCTAACACTACCAAGCTCCTAAAAATGACAACTCAGCGAGCAGCGTGGGAAGGTGTCCTGCCACGAGGGGAGAAATAAGACAGCTCTGCCTTGAAACGTCTGGGCGAGGATTAAATGCTACTTGCTAGGAAAAAAAAAAAAAGGAAGAAGTGATCTGATATCGTGCCAGCACTGCTGGCGAGCTGGGGGGGACGGCCTCGGTGAGGCCCTGCTGGCTGTGTCCAGGCTGGGGCATGGGCTCCTCTGGAGCAGGAGACTGATTGCAGTGATTTTTCAGCTTGGTTTACTCGTTCAGAGCCAGCCGTGCTTGTTTTAATTAATGAAGATATTTCTCCTTTCTTCCTTTCTGGCTTACCGCCTCGGACCGCGATTTAGCGCCTGGAGGATGCGACGCTCCACCGGAGGCAGGGCCCTCTCTGTCCCCGTGTGTGGCCGGTTTTGGAGAGGTGAAGGGATGGGGGTGGCGGGAGCCATTTGGAATTTGGGGGTGGAGGAGGAGGGAGGGAGAAGCGGGCAGGATTACAGCAGACTCGCCAAGAAAAGGCAACTTTGGTGCTTTTTACGTCAACTTTTCAGATTTTCCGAGAGCCGCAGCAAATCCTGTTTATGCAAATCCTCACCTTGCAATGTTCTTACAGGCACCGGAGTGTGGAGATGTGAAATTGGCGCTCACGTAAAGCCCGTCGATGCCGCGGGCGTGCGGAGCTGCTGCAGGATTTCAGGGGAGCGACGTGGTGCTTCCAACCCGCGTCCACCACCGGCACCAGCTGCGTTCCAGGCCTTGCCCTTGGCTCACCAGCCCACCTCCGTATTAGACAAAACTGCAAATAAAGCAAGGGAATCAGCTGCCCGTTCATCTGGTGTGTTACAATCTTTCGCCACACTTAATTGAGCGCTCCACTCGGAATAAGCCTCAGTGTTTGATTAAATCTCTATCAATCTCATTTTAATGAGCTTACACGGTGGCCAACGGCCCTTTCTCTCGGAGCAGATGGAGACGTGGCCGTTTGGATGTGGAGCAGCCGCATTCTCATTTTGGAGGACTGGCGCTGTCCCTCCGGCACGGCCGGCCTCGGCATCCCATTCCCACCGTATTTGTGGTCCATGAACATGACTGTCCACGGCTGTTTCCTACTCCTCAGGCTGGATCTTTGTGAAATTGGTGTTACACTGAATTTGGGGTTAAAATAGTTTTGGCTTTGGCTCACTTTTGTGCGCTACAGACCTGTTTCTGCTCTTGCATTTCACCTTCAGACCCCGATGTTTAAATCTCCACTTGAGATTAAAATAGAGAGTGAAGAAAATCTCCTTGAAGCGATGTGTATTTGAAAACATCTATTTTCCATAAATAAAATATTCTAATGATGCAGCACTTCTGATGTCAAACGATTCACTGCATCACTGCATCCTGCAGACTCCATGAAATGAGGGACCACTGTGGTCAGCCAGGCTCATCTTCTCCAGCCAAAGTCCCTGGATATTTTCTCTAGATTTTTTCATATTTAATTGTTTTTGAAGGACCACAAGACGGATGCAAAGGCCTCAGACTGGGGGTGCCCTCCTGAAAAGACTGCTGGAAGCAACGTGGTTCTCTGAAGGAGACCACTAGT
The DNA here is from genome assembly GCA_034781795.1 of Crypturellus tataupa. Taxonomy (NCBI): domain Eukaryota; kingdom Metazoa; phylum Chordata; class Aves; order Tinamiformes; family Tinamidae; genus Crypturellus; species Crypturellus tataupa. Next base: position 531,818 of record JAWLRI010000795.1, read on the forward strand.
GTCATCAGAAGCTGGCTCCTCCACGGCTATGGGCTTGTGTCATCGAAAGAAGCTGTGCACTAAATACTATCTTAAAGCAGTGAATATGCCCCATTTAGGATGTGGTTTTGAGAGAAATAGCATTGCCTAAATGCACTCAAGGAGCTGCAGTGACCTGAGACAGGGACATTGGCTTAACCTTGCTGATAAGGTTCGCAATAGGAATTTGCAAACACTGCCTGGCATCATTTTGATGCTCGATAATTAATTAATTGCTTGCTTGCTTTTCTTCTCTTTCTTCTCTATCTACAAGAGATGGTATGTCTTGCATCAGCAGATTATAATTAATAGTCATTATGTGTAATGACATTAATTAGCAACAGCTATTGCTAATGATTAAAACCAGCGAGGTAAGTGAAACATTGCTGCAGTGATTTATTTTGTTACTTTTATTGAGCTGGGCATCTGGTAGCATCGTGATGCTCCAGCTTGTTCCAGGGCCTATGGCTGCGTGGGGGTGCGATGAGCTGAGGAACTGAGCGAGTCCTGGGACTGCTCCTGCTTCATCCCCATGCAATGGATCCTCTGGCTTCAGCACAGGGACTCCATCCAAAGGGATCTCCAGGAGGAGATGGACACGGGACCTCCCACTGGTGAGGTGTTCCTGAGCCTGCGTTGCAGTAGCTTTTGCCCTGATTCCTAATCTTTGTGCTCCCACACAGGTAAGAGTTGCCCTTTCTTTCCATAAGATGCTGAGACCTCACTCAGCTGTGGTGAACTGAAGAATCATTCAGAAAATTGCCAGTTAAACCTCTCCTCAGTCCTGCCTTAAGGACCAACAAGCAAGTTGACCATTGCACAAGTTCTGTGCATCTTTTTCACAGGGCAATGGGGTTTTGCTCTTTGGAACATGTTTTGACCTTGCCTGGGAGACAAGCCAGCAGTGCAAAATATTAATTCACAAAATTCCTAGGAAGGACCTGAATCAAATGCCAGCTCTGAGCACCCCTGAACTTTGGTGAAGATTGTCTCAAGTTGGAAAAACGGATTTGCAATATGGGCCAATAACTGTTGTTTTTTACCTGTCTGAAATGAATGAGAAGGTCCCTCTTTACTATGGACTCACTCTAAGAGAGAACTGAACTTACATTTAGATTAAAGTACAATTATTCCTTTTCTTTTTGTTTCCTGTTAATTATATGTGATTTATTATGCAAGGATCTGTTACTGTGCTAATCTTAGCAATCACCATACTGCACTAAAAACATTACACAACACACTAGGTCTGCAAATGCTTCCAGAGATGAAATGTCACATTAAAAGGTGACAAGAGGTATATCCTGGAATACTACAATCTCCCTCTGTGGAACAAAGGTGTCTCAGAGAACCGTTTTCCTCTCCTTATTTACAGTCACGATTACTGCTGCAGTTGTTATTGTGGTCTAGTCTTTCTAATTTAAGCTGTCAGCAGCACAAGGGACTGCACAGTTATTTGATTAGTCTTGAATGAGCCAGGCAAACAAACGATGCAGGCTGCATAATAAGAGTCAACTAGTTCTGAGCAGAGAGTTAGAGACTTAAACACTAGTCCAGTGACTGGTTTGTACAGAAATGTTCAACCAGCTTGAATAACCAGAAAGTGATGGATAACAGAAAAGTGAGTGACTGGAAACCTTTCACTTAAGAGTCAGTGGTTTGAATGCAAGCCTGAGTAATTGTGGAGGAAAGATAGTTTTTGAGTATTGGGAGATGCCAGAGGTATGGGCCATCTTTGTCCACTGACTCTGGTTGATGTCCTTTGATAAGGTGTGAGAAGAAACCCACCTCATAGCTTTCCTGGGATACAGGGAACCATTTCTATTGCCTTCAGCTGGTGACCGCCTGTGTCCTGCAAGGTCCAAAGGCCGGCAGATTCTTGCTGGGCAAAGAAAGAAATGAAACTGAGTGTGGAGTCTACAGTGCACACCCTCCAGGTGCGTGAAAACTCCTGCCAGGTGCCCTTTGTAGTCAGTGGGGTGAGAGTCACCAGCCAGCTGAACCCAGGGTGAAATTTGACTTGTCCTAAAGAGTCACCTGCTCTTGAAGACATATTCTGCACCCTATAGTTGAGGTTGGTGATTAGACCTCTTCTAACTACGATGACTACCCAGATCATTAGCTCAGATGTAGATAAGATTCTTGAATGACATTTGGTTGTATTAACAAGGGTGACAGGAGCGATACTGTAGAACATGCAGATCTCCTGTGTGGTCAGCGTCATCTATTAACCCCGACTGGAGGTCTTGAGTACCAAAGAACACCCCACTTTTTGCTCTAGATGTCTGTTTTCTAGGAAACTGAGTCCCAGCCCTGCAGTTTGCAGATTATGAAGGTGATACGACATGAATCACACCCTATGTGTCACCTCTGATCTGAGAAGGCTTCAGCATTTCTCTGAAGGTCCTTAACTCTACACCAGAGAGAACACTGCAGGCCTCCCCACAGTGCTGAGGCCCAGAAGGAGGCTCTGCAAGCCACTCTGGCCACATTTTGCATCTTGTGGCCTCTTGGGTTGCCTTTCCAAGGTGCCTCGCCCTCCATGGGGATTGCAAAAAGACTTTCACACCCTTCTCTGGGCTTTCAGTCTTGTGGTGGGAGTAGCTTTGCTGACGGCTTTATAAGTCTTCGCTCTGACTTTTAAAAATGGATTTAGTGCCTGGAATGTGGTGGTGACTGCATAATAAGCTTGTGGGGCTGCATGTTCTCTAATCGGAGCTCGATGATAAATGAGTGCATTAGGCTTTGCACTGAATTTCCATATAATGATGCAGCTGGTTGACTTGCAAAAGCAATTTGAAGTCAAGTTTCAAATTTATTCCCATCTACTTTGGGTGCAGCGTGGTGTGCGATTCTTCAGCGGTAGAGCTGATCTAAGTAGACACTACAAGGGTTAAAAGGGATTTAAGAAGAAAAGGAAGTTATATTTTGCCAGGTTATTATTATCCCAGATCAGTTCCTGCAGGATTTACAGGGCAGCCCACAGACAGTCGCACTGGCACATGTGAGTGGGCAGCACAGGGGGTGGTTGGGCTTGTTGGAGGTGGTTGGAGTGAAGAAGTGCTCGTCAGCCAATGCATCGCGGCAAAGCGAACTCAAAGCAAAACCAAGCAGAGTGACCTACCAGGTAGGAAAGGGCCAGTAGCTAGGAGAAGGTCATGTCTTTCTTGAGTTTTCCTTGAGAAGAACGTGACACGCAGAGGGTTACAAGAAGATTGGACTCGATGATTTTGGAGGTCTTCTCCAGCTGTAACTATTCCATGATTCTCAGATGCTCCTGGAAGTGTGTTCAAGGCATTTTTGAGTCCATGTGTTCGTAGACAGTATGGCCAGCCCTTAGCAAGCTCCTCAGCTTGCTGAGGCGGAGTGGAGCCAGAAAATGAATCTGGCTAGAAATAAAAGCAAGGCAAGCCAATACAGAGTGAAACATCTCAATGAGCTGTAAAGCCTCAGTGCCAGAAAGAAGACTGTAGCTTTAACGTGAGTGACTGTAAGACAACAGCTTTGATCTGTATGTCCAAAATTTGCCTGAATATTTTGTCTGTGCAGTTAAATTTTCACCCTAAGATTCACTGTGTGGGCCTGACCTTCAATGCGCACAAAACTTCTCTGATTTGGCCCTTTCACACCATGTGAAATAGGATAGCTAGGACAAAACCTACCTATCTGTGGGCACGTCTGAAAACACAGGAGTTTGTGGCAGGGATTTTCAAATGAACAAAGGCTTCCTGGCACCTCCTTCTCCACTAAGCAAAGTGCTGAGTCCCGCGAGACGCCTTTAAAACCTCAGCCTGTGTTTCTTATTACCACGATATATGGAGTCTAGCTTCAGTTTAAGTGTAATACATTGAGCTCGTTATCCTCGTTTTCCAGCACTGCAGAACCGAATGCAATTATAAAGTCTCTTAGAGGTGATTTGACTATGCACACACTCTGCAGCCTGCTGATTTTTCAGCCACATTTAGTGCCTGTTGAAGAGCAGAAATCCTTCTAGGCAGATATTGGAGCCATCTGGTGATGTCTTTTTCAGTCCAGTAAGCATTTATGAGTTCTGTTTAGAGGATGTCAGGACACAACCATTTATTTAAGACCCAGAAATGATGAACACTGACTGGATGGTTATCAGAAACACATATGCCTCGGGAATACTGTACAAGCTGAGAGATACAAGTGTGAGGTGATATTTTATTCCTAACACTAATCCCTAATGATAGAGAGGAGAAACCTGAATAGTTTCTCTTTAAGCTTGGCTTGAGGTTTTTAACAGATTCAGTGTCATCCTTGGCAATTACAGGGAACTTCCTATTTTATGAGATGACTAGATTGTAAAACCTGTATCTGTGTTGAGTGGTCTCACGTTGCACCCCCTGGAGCAGAATAACACCATCAATCCCTAGGCTGGGGAAGGAGACAGCAGTTCAAGGACACCTAAAAGCTCTTGTGCAAAGGACAGGGTTCTCAATCACCACAAAACCCTGTGGCTCTTCTCCACAGCCACCCAAAGCACCGTCCCCATCGCCTCTTTCAACTGCACCACTTTTCCTTAGTCACTTCCCAAGCAAGATGGGATGAGGAGGAGCTCTGTGGATTGGTGACCTCCGATGAGCTCACCCCCTCGGCCGCCTTTGCCCTAGGCAGCTCCCAAACCTTCCTGTTTCAGGCCAAGCGAATTTCTGTGGAGAACAATATGACTCAGTGCGGGCAGCGATTTAGAAATATCCCTCTTTTGGCTGATGTTTCCAGAGAACAGAAAGGTCCTTTTGTTATTGGTTTTTCTCTTAATTGAAGTGTCTCTCTGTAACTTGCGCTGACACTGTGCCTGACTCCGGCAACCATAGGAGCCTCTTTGCTGATCGATAGGCGACGTTCTCACATACCCAGCTGCTCGCATTCCCTGCTCCACTTTGCAGGCCTCTTCCTGTCCCCTCCTCTGCCCTTTGCACACTAAGGCAGGACTGGTGCTTTCTACCTGCTCTCCTCGCAGGAATCATCCCCGCCTGCAGATGGTGCGATGCTGAGCAGGGCCTTTTCCTTCAGAGTCATCCCTAAACACCCATCCTTTCCCCACTCATCTCCATGGGGCAAATCACAGAATCCCAGAACGGCAGAGGTTGGCAGGGACCTCTAGAGATCATCTAGTCCAACCCCCCTGCTCCAGCAGGGACACCCAGAGCACAGGGTGGCATCC
>JAWLRI010000795.1:544063-595398 GCA_034781795.1 Crypturellus tataupa
AACCGGGGATTTCATGTAGGAGAATGGGAGGACTTCTCAGTATGTGCTAATGACAGCACCTTCTGCTTGACAGGCAACCTCACATATGGAAACCATTTGGCCTCAGATAGAACCACCCATCGAGCTGATTACAACAATCTCCAGCTCTCCAGCTCTGCACAACCCCATCTGCTCTGCCAGGACAGACAGATTTGCACATAGTCCTTAAATCTTCATTACCTTCATCCGGCAGATTGAGGGGAAAAAAAGGGCAAATTGCAGAGGTACAGGAATCTAAAAGCATTCAACAGCTGTTGGTGCAGCAGACGCTTAGGTTTGCATGGTACATCTGCTGCATGAACTGAGCAGCACTGTGAGAAATCTACCCAGATTATTATATCAGATCTTATAGTTTTCATGTATGAAAATGAAATATCAATAACTGATCTACATATAAGCACAAAATAACTCCTCTCAGAATAGTCTCTGTCAGCATAAGAGCACTCAAAGTGCCTTCTTCATGGACCAGTCATGGATTATGCAAGAGAAACTACATGATGGAAACTCATTGGGGGAGATCCTGGCCAATATCTGGGCAAGAGTGTCACAGATGCCTGAAACACTCTGATAGGTGAAGAAGCAATGGGCAAATAACACGAGGAGGGTTTCTAGCCAGAGAGATCAGGAGTTCAAATTCTTCCTTTGCTCCAGTTCACAACAGAGACTGCAGATACAGAGCTGTAATGCTGAGCGAAGAGGGTCTGGGTCACTCCAGTGGCAACCTGATGGAAATGTGTGATGAGTACATCCTCTGTGCCCACACGATCTCTCCCTGCCTCATTCTGCCATTATTTTGTTCAGTTTTGGTCATTGGCCATTGTTTTGATAAGGTTTGACTTTGTTCTTTTTGTGCAGCTATTGGCTTTTTTTCCCTAGTGTGATGGTTATTTCCACTGATGCTGGAGGATAATAAACCCCAAAGAGTGTAGGGTTTAGGCAGTCTGGCAGAGACACGACTTACACCAAATACATCTGTCCAACAGCTCACCCAGCACACAGGAGCTGCCCTGAACTCCTAATGAACTGCAAATTGCAAAAAACAGAAAGGTCACTGACAGCTTATCACTTGCTCAAAATGCTGAGGATAAGGAAAAGTTGCAAGGAACCAGTGGGAAGTACAGGAAGAGGTGGGAAAAAGCGCTACATCAAAACAGATTAAGGGCAAGAGGAGCCTGCTGTGTTCTAGGGTTATGCTAAGAGGTTTTGATGAACCTCTTTTGATGAAGAGGTTTTGAAGGATGGTCTCAATCATCTCTTCCTGGCCTGTGCAAACTTGTTGCTGTGTCAGCATCAATGTACAGACACTTTTCTGATGTCATCCTGATCCACATTGGAACAGTCATCCTGCTTTTCTTTCTCCACCCCATTGCTCTCTCTCTCTCATCAGCATAAAGCTGTACTTATCCCCTGCTTTTCTTTCTTACCTTTAATATTTCTCTTTCTTTTTTTCCCAATCCCTCCCTCTGATTACCTGTTTCCTCTTTCTTCTAATGCCCAACTTCCTCCTATCCTTCTCCTTTAATTTTGCTCTTCCTGGGATCCTTCCTCTCTTGGCAAGAAGATCACAGCTGTCCAAGGCCATTTTTCCAGCTCTTCAAGCCTTTAGCATGGGATCTCTTTAGGGAAACCTGCCATTTGTCAGAAAAAGGAAGAGGATAGCAAAGGGAAATTTAAAAGTTGTGCTATACAGGACACCAAATCCAGGCTGTATTTCTGTATTTCTTACAGGGAGCTCCATGCTTTTTTTTCCCCATTTTCTTTTTTCAAACCATTCCTGCATATGACACTTTCCTTCCCTCAACCACTCTTGCTACTGTTATCTGTGACCACCCAGCTTCCCATCCTTCCCATCCCATCCTTCCCATCCCATATTGTCAAATGCACATTTAGTTCACTATTTCCTCACACTGATTTGCTCAGCATCTATGCACAGGGTTTCTCCTGTGAGCTGATTCAGTGTTAGGCTTCTGTTATTTCCACGCGGTCAGAGAAGCCACGTGATGCTGTTTCCACTCCCTGCATACTCAAGGGCATGTAAATCAGGCATGAATACTTGTCTGCAAATGAAACTCTTTTAGTTAAATGCAAAATATGCACTTCTTTTATTTTTCTTTTCTACTAAATTTTATAATTTGCAGAATTGTGAATTTACCCGTTACACCACTGCAGAGAAGTGTGGTCTGACGGCCAGTGTGGAGGAGCCAAAATTCAACGTCTAATTCTGCTGCTTTTCTCTACCCCTGTTTCCTCCATGGGCCTCATTACATAAATACTCATATAGTCACAGCCTCTTCTTAATTATGCATCCCACAATCTTGCATAGCATCCTCTTGCTGTGAGATAGGGTGTTATCGTTAACTTTATTCTATTAATGGAGAAGTTAAAAGGCTGGTAAATGCCTTGCCCATCGTCACAGATATCCCATATCTCATGGACTGAGGCTATCAATTAAACCACCACAGAAAAACCTTGTACAGATCCTTAAGTGGAAGGCACTCTAGAGAGAACAGTGATTATCGTAATTAATTATACCAGTTGTTAATTATTGCTCCTTTTAAAAAATGAGTATATATCAGTGCTGGTTGGGTCCTAGGCCTATGAGGCACGTGCTCTGTGGTGAAAACAGTCCCACTGCCTCCTAGAATGCCCTGTAGTTTGGGAACTTAGATCCTGGTAGTATAATGGGCTATTTATTAGAGTTTTGGGAAATGTTGGGTTTGAGAGCAGGGCCACAAAATACCGTTCTCTGAAGATAAGAGATTCGGAGAGGCACAAACCCTCTGAGCAGCAGAAACTCCTACTGAAAGCCATAGATGTTGCAGTTTCTCAGCATCGTGTAGCACAGAGGCCAGGCAGCAGAGAAGAAAGGAAAAAAACTGATGATAGAGCTGAGCAGAATAGCAAGTCTGGGTCCATTTTGCTGTGCAAGTGGAAAACAGCTGGGCAGAAAGCTGGGATAAAGCAGACAGAGCCTGGCCACTCTTTGTGTTGTCCAGGGATATGTCTGAGCTGCCCAAGCTGTCGAGCAAATAACAGACTCTGTGTCTGCTCCCACCTGGGCAAGGAGTAACTCAATGCCAGGAGCAGCTGCCGTTTGGCACAGATGTGCTTTTGAGCTAGGAGAACTTAGCTCAGAAGGACTGAGCTGCACATAAAACAATATTAATCCCAGGAAGGAGCAATTTGACCAGCCCTGCAGTTGTTGGCTGAAATCAAAGCTCTTCTTGGTGCCGCAGCGAGGGCTGGAGTGGCTGAGGATCCTGGTGCCAAGCAACCCCCTTGAACAAAGCTGCCCTGAGATAGGAAATCTTCATCCTCCCAGTTTTTCCAGGGCAACCAGAGCTGGAATTTAGATCTGATGAAAGATCACCAAACCTGAGGCCTGCCAGATATAATATTTGTCACTTGCTCAACTGGCAAAGTTATTTCTAAACAGTGTGCACGACCAGGCACATTTCACATTTCTGCACATTTCTGGAAAGCAGAGGCAGCTCCTCTGCCTTCACTGCTGTTATTCCCTTGGGAATACAGGTCTCACTGTACTCCTGCAGGCCTGACCACTTGGTTTCTGAGAGGGCTTGGTAATGCAGACATCCATCGAGGATAGAAACATCCCCAGCTAGACTATCTACTTTCCCTGATGTTGTAAGATTAATCCCTGTTATCTATTAATACTATTATTAATAATAAATAATAGCATTTATTTCAAACTTGTTTTTAGCTTTTGGCATTGCAACTGGAAACGGTCTTGCTACTTCATCAAGATTTGGCGTTTTCAGTAAATTCCAGAGTCCCATTATTTTCTAAGTCCAGCAGATGGTTTCTGCTGCAAAATTATCATCTGCTACTTCTCATCTTTTTGAAAGACACCTTGTTCTCTTATTGTAAGTAAAGGATAGCAGACATTGTTAAGTGACATGTCCTAGACCATTCATTTTTGATTTATTGCATCTCCTCCTTCCCTGATAAATGTTTCCAATCCTTCTTTTAGTTTTTCTTTTGTGCATCACTGCAAGAACGTCTCCTGTCCCTGAACTCCTTCAGCTCTGTTATTTATTTTGGATGCACAGCAGCAAGCACTGAAAACAGCCTTCGGATGAGAGCAATCGCATATGTCATGCCATTGCACTGTATAATTCTCCATCCCATCCCATCCCCTCCCATCTTTTATAGAATCTCACGTATTAAGTCTTTCCACAGAGGAGTTATCCCGAAGTCACTGGAAAAGGCTCCCAGGTACAGAAGTCCTAATGCAGGACCTTGTTCCGGTCTCAAGAAGCAGTTTGGAAGGAAACACGGAGACGAATAAGAGGAAAAAGGAAGGTGTGAGCCATGACATTTGCCATGGATGGTGGAACAGGGAGTGTGCAAGGATGGTGAGACGGGGCAGCTAACTAAAGTGGAAGTGACACGGTCAAAGACCTCGAAACAAGCAGAACGAAATGAAATATTTGCCCCAAAGACAGATCACTCTATTAAAGAAGAAAAAAAAAGCCCTGTTTCTAGTCTGAATCAACTGTATATCTCTAAGTACAGAGGCAGGAACATTCTTCTCGAATGGCTCGGAAAGGCAGTAAATCTGCAGGTAATTCCCGGGGCAACCACTCAGTGTTATGACTGACAGAGGTCTGCAGAGCTTTGGAGCTCTGCCTTTTCCAAGTGCTGGGATGTGGCTTGGGGAAGTTGCATGTGATCTGGGGACACAATGTGCTAAAAAGGCCCCTGCAGATGCCACCTACATGCTGAGGACTCAGGTGATGGCGAATGCAAAAACACTGTTTACAGCAAGGTTTAAGAACCCAAATTTCAGCTGCAGCACCTTGGGTGAAATCCAATGGCGCTTTCACATGCACTGTAGCTGCTTTCACTGTGTGTTTAATGGGCTGACATCATTTAAATGGCTGGGGACTTGCAGCTGGATGGGGAAATCATTGACTCTTGTGCTGACAAGTGGGAGCAACATCCCTGGAGCCACGCAGAGCTGGAGCTTTCTTAGTTGTGCTGCTAAATGTCCCCAGGCTCCCAGGAAGGTTGTCTGCAGCTCTGGACTCAACCTGAGGGCAGGAGCACCTTTTCATTCTGCTGTAACAAAGAGGCTGGGTGGGAAGAGATGGTCAACCTGGAAAGTGCAAATGGTCCCTCGCACTCTCTGTGGTGAGGGAAGTCACCGTTCCCAAGTGCAGAGCCCGTGCTGAAGAGGGAGGAGAGGAACCAATGAGCCTGGAAGGTTTCTGTCCACAATGTCTATCCCTTTGCCTACTGGAAAGCTTTGGATAGAAGCGTGCTTCCTTTAGCAGCTGCAATAATCCCGCCCCAGGCCTTATCTCCAACACAATCTGGTCCTAAAATAGCCTGTTCCAGTGCACACAAGGAGGAGATGTCATTTTCAAAGCATTTCCTCTGCCGGTAGCCTCCCAGCCTTTACTCACAGCGCTGCTATTCCAGCACCGCTACTGGGAACGGGCAGCAATTCCGGTATTAGGGGAGGGAGGGAAGGAACCTGGTGAGGGGAAAAATTGGCCCCTGCCACAACACAGGAAGCCGGCGAGTGATCTCCATGGAGGACAAGGAAGCTGGGAGTTGTAACCGTGAGGGCGCCAGCACTCGGCCACACTCCTCCGGCAAATCCCTGTGCAAGGGAAGCAGGGAGAGGCTGCTTGGAGGCCTGGTCTGATGGGTTCCAAAGGAAAGGGAAGAGATTCCTTGAAGAAGATCTGGCACATGGTGGACTATGAACAGTGTTACAGAAGGACAGATTGGTTGAGGTCGGAAGGGACCTCTAGAGATCATCTAGTCCAGCCCCTCTGCTCCATCAGGGACACCTAGAGCACAGGGTGGCATCCAGGCGGGTTTGAAGATCTCCAGGGAAGGAGACTCCACAGCCTCTTTGGGCAGTCTGTGCCAGGGCTCTGGCACCCTCACAGCAAAGAAGTTCTTCCTCACATGAAGGATGGAACTTCCTGTGTTTCAACTTGTACTCATTACCCTTTGTCCTGTCACTGGCCACCACAGAGAAGAGTTTGGCCCATGTTTCTGCAGGCCATGTTTCCACTCACATCCAGAAGCATCAGGTGTTGCATCCTTTGGGGCTTGGCGAGAACTCACCCAGTACAGGGGTTGATCAGGGCAGCATAGAGAGAAATGCAACTTAAACACAGCAACAAGCTACCGCACAGGAGAAGACCTTCTCACCTCATACTGGGCAGGATGCCTAGCTGCATCTGCAGGAAGGGGGTCTCCCAGGCCTCATCCGTTCTGGCTTCATTAGCTCACGTCCTGGCTTTCAGCTCAGGTCCTCTGAACCCTTTGGTTCATTCATCCTTGTCCAGCCCTGTTGTGTCTTCAGGGAAATGGCCAAATGTCCATGGCCTCTAAACCAGTAGTTTCTTCATGACTAAATAGCTCTGTCTCTACTATGAGAGACCCACATCGTTTCCTGCTGCAGCTACACTATTGCCAGCTACATGTTGGCTCCACATGCCACAAGCCCACACAACCTTCTCTGCAAGTGTGAAGTCTGATGTCCGAATCGAGTAGGACCTCAGCTCCCCGCTTCCTTCCCACCTGCTCCGTCTCCTTTAGCGCTTGCGGGTCAGACAATGGTGGATTGTCTCCATGTGGGAAGGACGTTGTGAACCTCTGCGCCGCTCTTGGCTCCCCCTTCCGCTGCTGGGATAATGTAAAAGATGTTTGAGAAAAACAGGCCATTTCCCCAGTGGCTCTTTGTAGCTGAAATCAATTCAAGATCCCTTTGCAAGCACTGTATGTCTTTAGAACTGATGTAAGGTTTTCCTGGGGTGTTTAAATGAAGTCCAGCTGTCTCAAGACAAACTTCTTATATATATATATGTATGTATATATAAAAAAAATGACCTTCTTTCCCTGTTCAAAGGCCCTCGCTGGGTAACATCTGGAAACGGGGTCTGCTTGCTGCTCCTGAAGGGAGTCCTCCCGAGCAGCCCTGGAAAGTCCTTCCTTGGCAGAGAACTAGAGCCGAATCAGAACCCAAAGCCCCGTTGTCCCAGCGGACCTGCCCCTTGCTCATCTCAGGGAGGAATTGCTTAGGAAGTGTTCGGACTCTCCCATCACACCAGAGCTGTCTGCACACGAGGGAAGTCCCTCCGGTGCTGAGGAGATGACTTCCTTCAGGATGGAATCTCCCGCTCCAGCTGCGACGTGCGGCACAAGCAGGGAGAAGCCAACGGGTTTGGTGTTCGGATGTTTCTTTTCCATCTCATCTACCTTTTCACTTGCCCTTGTCCCCCAAAGCCAAAATAACCAAAGCAGGAAGCCCAGAGCCACATCAGGAGGACATGCAGCAAACTGCTGGGCTTCACCTGCCTGCCTACCACAGCTCTTTCACATCATATATTAAACCTAGCCCTGCTGACCACACTGCAAAGCCTCACTGGGGTCTAAATCTTTATGGGACCCCAGAGTGAGATCTTGCTGGATAGTCTGAGCTGTTCCTAATTGCTGCTCAGCTGTTAGTTCAGCTGGTCCCTGAGCTTCGATGTGAAAATAAGGGTTTGTCTCTGTGCTCAGTGATCCAGGAGGCAATGAGGATCACACACACACAGCCCCAGCCTCAGCTGGGCAGGTCCCCCTGTGTGGCAAACTTAATATATAGGGAGGATATACCTTATGGTGCCTACGCCAGATGGAGTAAAATGGCACTATGGGTCCATGAGAGCAATTGAGGCCACCTGCTACCCCCGGCTCCTGGGCAAGGGGGCCTGGCTGTGCCAAGCTGGATGGGAGGTCTCTGATTTACTGTTAGATGCCACTCCAGAGGCTGCAGTAATGGTTTAAATGCACTGCCTTTAAGTTGGAACCAGGATGGCTGAGCCACTAAAGGTTTTGCAGGCTGTTACTTCACTAAAATTAAGAACAACTTGGATTTAGGTGCTCGGTGCCATCTGATGTTGTTCGCTCACGCAGGGCCGGGTGAAGCTGAGATTTGGGTAAGGGCCAGAGCCGAGTCTGCACGTGACTTACGCTGTGCGTTGAGCACGTGGCTGTGGCGCCTACAAGGCAAGTTGTTTGCACACAACTGGGGCTTTATCGTCCATGCAGCTGAGCAGAAGCAACAGCTCGAGCGCTTGTTTGGAAACACTACTCCTTGCAGAGCAGGGAGGCTAGTGCTGTGAGCGCTGGATGGGTGGATGGATGGCAGCAACTATTAACTCCTTGCAAAGCACAGAAAGGTACAGATGAATGTGACACAATTAGCACCGTTACAGGGGGTGTTTTCCTTCTGGGAATGGAGCCAAAGGAGGTTTCATTCTTTTTGATGGCAAGTTGTTAGTCCTTCCCTGTGTGCTATTTTTATAGGATTTCTTTGCTCTATAACTGGGGAAATAAGAAGAAAATTTAGCAAAATCACTTCTCTAATCTTGATGGCAGGGACACCTTGTAGACACTGCTACTATGGGAAAAACTTCATCTGGTGCTTTCACTTCGTTAGATGCTGCAGTGAGTCAGTCAGGGGCACAAGTCTCTAGAAAACCGATATTCCCTGGTTCTGCTATTCAAGAATTACTTGTACAACTTATTGCATGCTGCTAGAAAGATTTCCTCACGCAGCTGGCTTAAAATAGCATAGTCCACAGCTACGATATTGCTTCTTGTTAAAAAAGGGCTGTCAGCGTGTCAGCATCATAGGCTACAAATGCTGGTTGATCTCCCTTTGAGATTATGCATGTACTGCTTAATAAAACATCTATATTACCCCTTTCATCAGAGGTTTTCAAAGCACTTTGCACACAGTAGTGAGTGATCCCAAGGGATGAGGGAAGGTTTCTCATTCCCATTTCACAGAGAGAAGAATTGTGTGATTTGCTCAGGGTCATACAAGTGATATGACTTAACTACAAGACAGATGTAGTCAGCAGCATATCCAGCTAACTATGAGTCTCTGGGTTGAATGAGTTGGTATAAATGGATACAGTTAACAGCTGGGCCAGCTTAATTTCAATATTTTCACCAAACCAGATTCAAACTGATGTTCAAAGCAGGACATAGTGGTCACTCTGCTATCATACACTTCAAGAAAAGTGCACTCAAGATATTGTCAGCACTTTTCCTGCCACGAAGCAGTAGTTGTTTAATAGACTTTTAGTAATAAAGAACCGAAAAGAATCAGTATGGAGTCTTCTTCTGTTCAGTAGATCAATTTGTTGTGAGTTCAACAGCAGTGCTCATTCCTTCAGCTGTCGTAGGTGGCATTTGCCTCATGCCTTTTGAATTCTAACCCTCACGTGGCCAAATTTGCTCTCTTGATTATGCGGGAGTTTATTCAGTTCTTGTTCTTTATATGAGAATTGCACAGCACTGTACAATGCTGTTGTATCACACAAAAGCTCAATGCCTCTCAGAGCAGCAACAAATTAATCCTCCTGACTCACATCTGTAATAGGCAGGGAAATACTGAGATGTTTGTTTCTGTTCCCAGTGAGTTTAGCAGGGCTATGGAAGCTGCTATAATAAATTACAGTCATAATATCTGAAAATTTGCATTTTTAAATGCAAACAGATATGTTTATTGTTCCTTATGTAATGAAAAAGTTAACAAAGGATTTGTTTTCCAAATAGTTTTCTGAGTTTTGGAATTCTATAAAGAGCTTGTGAGTTGTTTTTCTTGAAAACTTTAGTGTGGGCAAACTTTTTAGGCTGCTGGACAGAATCTGATTGAGAAAAGTGGATGAAATAAAGAGTAACAAAGCTGTTTTTGTTTGTTTGCATTGTTGAAGCTCTTCATATTTTGAAGCTTTTTTGGTAGAAAAAGGTACTGGATAGAGGCATTCCAGTCCTCCTGGGATGGACTTGGCATAATTCCCTAAAGGAATTCATGACATCTGAGCCTTGAAAAGGTGAATTTCACAGACATGTAAAATCCTCTGAACAGACATTTGAAGCTTTGCAAGAATTAATATTTAAACCCATCAAACATCCAATATCCTCAAGTTTTGAGACAGCTGCAGACACAAAAGTCTATTATCCCTGAATAATTTAACAGCTCTCCAAGCCCTTTTGCCTCCTTTCCTGACCTTCCTGGAGTGCAGAGCTTTGTTAAGACAGGATGGGCTATTGACCACAACAGACTCTTTGCTGGAGAGATTTTCTGGGAAATAGGAGCTAGAGTGATAAACCCCTCCTGAATCAGAAAGATTTTCCCCCTCTTTGCAAATTTTGCCTGAGGATTTTGTATAAGATACAAGTGGAATCTCTCCCTCCAGCTCTGGCAATGCTGGTTGTCCATGCCAGGTGTGGTGTGTTTGCAGGAGATGTGATTGCAGGAGACTGGGACACTGAGAAAATCCAGACTGGATGTAGGGACCTCTCATGAGCTGGAGTCATAATGGACCTCATCTCAGCTCAGACTGAGCCATATTGGAGCATTCCTGGGAGTCTCAGGCACGTGGCAGTCCCAAACACAAGGATGGAGGAGGTGTGGGTGACTGCAGCATCTGGCAGACCTGGATGGTAGAGGATCATAACCATTCACCTGATGCAAATGCTAAAATTTGCCAAGTCTGTCGCGAGTGGGAGGTGGTCTGAACACGTCTCCTAGTGGCTAAACGCAGCCATGGCATGTTTAATGTGAGCTTTATTTGTCATTTTTGATACTCTGGATGATTAACTCTTTACTTACCCTAGAATTACCCATTGTAATCTTCTTCCCTTTTTATTTTTCATCCTTGTTAGAATGCTTGGACTTCCTCCATAATGACAAAGATGACGACTTTGTGTCATTTAGCCTTGTCCCATCTGTCTCCTCATCTGCGGGAATGCTGCAGATTGGATTTTCAGTCCCCGAAAAAGACTGAAGAGAAAATCTGAAATGAAAAGATATTTTGCATGTTATAAGCCAAATTGCCTATAAAGTGTAAGACAAAAAACCAACCAAACAAAACCCGGCAAAGCTGTTGTCAAGGCTTCTATATTGTGATAGAAAAATAAAAAGGATTTGAAAAAAAAGGCTAATGAGAAAGCTATGTAAATATTTCTGTAAACCTAAAGCAGAGAGAAAGAGTGAAAGCAATTGTGTGAACATGTAACTACCTAATTTGTGTAGTAAAGATGATAGTCATGAATTCATAATGTGGGTTATGAAGATTAATTCATGAGTATGTCTAAGTGTGCTAAATACTGCTAAAGAACAGAGAACTGTTAAATTAAACACTTCAGGGAAAAACAAAATCTTAGAATCTTTTTAAAGAATGGAAGCATGATTTTATACAGGGGTTGAGCAAAGAAAATGGAAGTGGCTGGGCCACATCCCTCTGGTATGAGCAGGGGAGCTCAATAAGGTGAAAATTGTCACGGGGTTTTAGCAATTGCAGACTGTGCTATATGGGACTGGGTTTGATTTTCATTTGCAGGGGCTAAAATACTGGCTGTGACTGCTCTGACTTTTAGTGCGAGTGTATGAGGCCTTTCCCAAACTTGGTTTATTTCAGGAAGCAGAAGACTCTTCACTGGGAAGAGAAAGCTACTTACTCATGTTTTGGGATAAAGGAACTAAAATGTATAGTAAGACTTCTAGGCAGCATATATTAATATGAAAGGGGTTAATCTATGTGGACACAAGTGCTGAAACTATAATGAAGGAAATATCATACCTAAAGCAAATGTTTCTTTTAATACTGACTCATAAAAATTAATTTTGAAAACTATTAGTTGGAAATAAATATGTAAATAAATATAATCTATGAAAATCTTCGGTCTGCTGTCTGTGTTGGAAACAATCAGCAGGTCCACTGTGAAAAAAGATTCTCTAGGAAGTTACAGTTATCCATGACATGCAACAGCAGCTAACATGGCTTTCCTGGATCACAGATTCTCTAGTTTGGTCATTTACTGCAATGATTTTTCTTTATTTTTCAGACCGAGAGAGTTTTTTCTTCTGTCCTAGGTTTAAGAGCTGAGTGTTTTTGAATGAATATTTTCTATCAATACCAATTAAAATAAACTGTGCTTTGAGTCTCCATGAACATGAATGGGATTGCTACGTCACAACAAAAATCCAATATGAAGCTTTTGCAGTGTTTGGAATCAGGTGTGCAAGAGTTAAGAGGTTGCAAGCAGAAGAAACTGGGGTTTTCTCAGCTAGAAGATACTGCGTGGAAAGGAAGACAAAAGGAGTAGTTTGTGGTTGGGGAAATCCTCAAGTGAGTTATAGGAAACGGTTTATTCCAAGTTAGGCCATTTGGAGAAGACAGGACTTTCATTTCAGTCTGTACTTATACTGGTAAGGAACAAATGATTAGTGGGTTTTGTTTTTTTTTTTTTTTTTTTTGTCTGTTATCAATAGTATTGGGGAAGGGAAGTCCATACTTCAGCATTTTGTCTAACTTCTGCCTTTTGAAGAAAGGTCAAGTAATTTCCCCCAAGTCTCCACAAGCAAAAAGGCCAAAGAGCCGCAATGCTTGTTCATGTCCAGTTTACACTGAATACCATGGGAGTTTGACAGCGTCTCTGAAATCTTGGCCTAAAATATTTTAAACTCAATACATCAAACCAAACAAAATCAGCAAATACTTTTGAAAACCCTTCCCTTCTTGGTTATGCTCCAAAGGAAAAAAAAAAAGTATGTTTTTAATTTGTGCTTAGATGAAAGTAAGGCAACTGGGTTTTTAATAAAGAGAAATAGTTTGGTTTTATCCTCAAGTTTTGTCTACTACTAACCCAGGGTATGATCTGAGTTGTGATACTCACAGCAGTTTTAGCTCGAATTATCCATCCCACTTAAGAACAGATTTTCATTTCTCCCTGGAGTGATGTATTTTGAGTCTTCTTATTGCGAAATGCTTGCCTGTTATTTGCTTTTTCATAGGTATGTTTATGAGTTAATGCTTGCACAGAGCTTGAAAGGAAAGAGTTTTTGTTTATTAAATTTGAAGATCACGGGTTGCATAAAAAAGAACAGAAGCAACCGCTTCTGTGCATCCGGCCCAGCCTCCTACTTGTCCTGTTCACAATGTTTGTTTGCTTTCAGCAGACGGAACAAGGTAAATGAGCTGGTTAAACATAAATCCTGCAGAGCTCTTGTACCTGCTTCTTCTACACAGAAGGTGAAACAAAGAAGCAGGTCCTGAATGTCACGGCATGACATAGTTCATCTGCAGCCAACTCTGTGTTAGGGAGAGAAAAGCAGCATGAAAATTTTCCCTGTGTGGTCTTAGAGAGGTGACTCATGGCAAAGAGAGATGCTGCAACCAGTATTTTATTTATGAATTGCATAACAGCATTACTTATTGTGCATCCCATGGAAAATGCTGGGGGATCTACTTTGGGATGGAAAAGCCAGATTTCCTTTTTGAATTCATAGCCTACAGTTTATCAGAACTGTAAAGACAGGCTCATTTGCTAGTCTTAAAAAACTGCTTGTAAGCAGATAAAATGGGGGGAAAAACATGTAATTTAGCTTCTTCGCAATCTTTCCATTTTAGCAAGGAAAGTTTTTTCCCCTGTTTTAATTGGAAAGATGCAGAAGTGCAAACATTTCTTGAGAAACTTGTAACTACCTACTTGTATTTATCAGTTATTCTTGGGTTGCCGTAGTTTTATTGGAACAATCAGGCTAAGTTTATCATATTTGTGTCTAGGCACCAGTTGAATTTCCTAAGCGGAGATTCACCCTAAGCTCTATCCGTCCTCAGTGGTATCTTCACCACTCTATCAGAAAATAATAGTGGTCAGAAAAAATAAAAATAATGAAAAAGAAAAAAAATAATGGACAGAAATTAAGCTGCTTGTGGGACATCCTTAATGCTCACCAGTTTTTGCAGGGTTGGTTACTTGAGGGCAGTCCTGGGAGAGAAGGAACTTGTGGTTACAGAAGTGCCATTATTTCTCACACCACGAGTTAGTCAAGAGTAGATCACTCCACCTTTTTTTCACAGTCTGCATCCAGGATGCTTGTAAACACGTCCAAAGAGAGGTTCCTTCCAGCAGGACCTTGCATGTCTGCAACGTGTCACAATAACTGTGCTATTAAATAAATCAGTAGCGATACGGAATTTCTCCTTCTTCCTCAGGAAGAATCATGGTTCCACCCAAGCTCTTTTTATCAACGCACCTCCTGTTTTTTTTTTTTTTTTTTTTAATCTTTACAGGAAATTGTTGCTGGTGTATGTTGCCAGCTGGGGTGGCTAGATTTGCTGTTCAGAATCTAACGTGACAGACTTTATGTGGCACTGCTAGTTCCTTAGGTATCATGTGGGCCTGCTAGTCTCTGTTGGCAGCTGCTGACTTTCTGGAGTTTTGCTCTTGTTTGATCTGCAACACTGGAAGTTCATTTTATCAACACATGCAGTAAAAACACTCAGTAATACTTTGTTAAGCAGTAGGAAAAAAAAGGTGGATGCTAGTGAGAGCAGAGGGTTAAGATTTGAAAATAGAGGCAGTGGAGGAAGAGAGATAACAATGAATCCTGCTTACCTTCAGGTGTGAAACAAATCAGTCCTCAGTTTGTAGTACATAATTCGGGTTTGTTGTAATCTAGAATTGCCTAATACTCTTTTTTTTTTATTTTCTCGACACTGTTAAGAGAGATTTCTGTGTTGCCTTTGTGTATCCTGCTTGTATTTATGCGCTCAAAAGGTCAGCAATGAAAGCAAAAAACTAAACTTCATAATTGAAACTGTCATCATTATTTCTTCGTGCTGCAGGATGAGCCTGCATTAAATGATTAAATATCCTCTCCAATTATAAAATGAAAACACAGTTCAAGCATTGCTACCACATTTTCTTTCATATTTTTAGCTACGTATGAGAAAAACACACGCATCATAATCTCCTAGTAACACTTCATGGGTTTTGTAAAGAAATACACATTTAGAGTGTTACTGCATGAGATATTTTACCTGTGAAATTTATATTATTTATATTATCTTACCCTGTGAATGGCAGAGTGCAGCACTTTTTTCAACTCCTCTGTGCCCAGGCTCCAGGGATTTGGCAGTGGAGATTCCTGTGCAAACTTGAGTGAATCCGTTTCATTCCACAGTGCTGTTTGGGTGGTTAAGGGGATCCCGAGGTGCTACAACTACTTGTGAAGTTCAATACCTCCTGTTATAAAAAATAAAAAGAGAAAAGTTGGAGGGGATTTTTGGAGGTTCCTAGTGCAGCCTCTAGCTTAAAGTAGGGATAACTTCCAAGCTAGAACTGAAGTGAAAGATAACAAGGGGAAAACTTCGCCCGATGGTATAAGTGGGATGTGATTGGAATTAATCTGGAAGCAAAGCTGCAAATTCTGAAGATTTATGCAATCACTTGGCTGGAAGATGTAGTTGTTCTATTTAAGTTCTGGTATTTATTTTAACTTAGCAGAACCGAGCACCATCTGTACCCAGAGAATACAGACAAATCATGGCCTGGCTGCTCAGCTGTTGCTTCTGTGGGGTCTTTGGAGAAGAGACGCTGCTGTGGGTCTGTAGTGCACTTAGCACGACGGACGTTTCAGGCTTGCTCAGACTTGTACGAACTCAGTTTGAAGGCTGCTTCCTACCAGCCCAAAACTGCTGCTTTATAAAGAAGTTATTTAATTAAATTTTAAATAAATAATTCAAATAAATTTAAGCAACAATAATTTAAGTAATGTAAATAAATAAAAGCGACCTTTATAAAACACCATCAATATGCTCCGCAGCACAGTGCCCTGTAGCACTTTTTTAGGTGTTGCCTTATTAATAGGTTCTTTGATTCCTTCCTGGTTAATTCAGAGTGGTCTGGTTGCAGGAACTCCAAAATTTCCATAATCAGATTCAAGTTTCTCTCCACATAAAAAGACTGAGCGTTCCTGGGCAGTTGGTAAATAAATTACCTTCTTTCCTTTGAAGTCTTTATCACAATTAAGTGATTAGCAGAGGCAATCCTGCATGTTGTTATGGAGAGGTGATCATGTCTTGTTCAAGCCAATTAGCTGTACCTGGTATAATATATAATATTTAATATATTGGCAGCAAACCACTGTAATGAAGCTGCTGTGAAAACCAGTCTTTTAACTGTAAGAAAAACAGCAACTAGGAATTAAGGAATAGACTTAACAGGAACATCTGTTGACAGATCCATCTCCAAACTCTGTTAATTTTCTCCTCTTAACACTGCCTTAATAACTGCAGCCAAGGAAGGATCCATCCAGTTTTGCTGAACCAGCTTTTATGAGAAACGTGTGCCTTAAAGGTCATTAAAGACATATGGATTCTATCAGGGCATGATCAATTTTTGATGTATGATCAACTTAAAGGCCCAGAGGGGAATTCTTTACGTGGTAGTGCCACAGTATGTACTCCTAGAGGGCTTTAAGGCATTCCTCTATATAGGTGCAGCATGGAATACTATAGAACAAAGTATTTTGTATTTTATATTAATGTCACTTCTGGCCATAGCTGGCGAAGGAGCCCAAATGCAACCTCATGAAAGATGTAAGCCAGCTTTCCTTTAAGACAACAGCAGAAGTTTAACGAAGAAATCCGAGAAAACCATTAATTCTTGTTGAGCTCTTCTCCACATGTTTTAGATCAGTGTCCTGTTCCGGAGCTTCCTGGAGGTTTCCACTGGAAATGCTGCTTGCTCCTGTCCTGAGGTATTTAAGGTCTACAGCTGCAATTCTGTAAAGAGCTGTTCAGCCCTGATCCTGAAGAAAAAAATCAGGGCTGAGGACTTCATTTTGTGAAAGATGTGGAAAATTAGTGTATCAATACACAAAGCAAAACCATAGTTGCTGTTCTCTGTTGAAACACTCATAATTTTTTTCCTGTTTATCCAATTTTAATTTTTCATACAAAGATGATATGTACATTTAGGAACTACAAACTCTTAAAATTCTGTATTATTCTAAATGCTTTACATAATTCACTCCCAGTTGGTGAACAGCTTTGGTAGCAATACTACAAATTTATGATGAAGGCTTTCTGAGGTGCTACTTCTCTTAGGAGGAAGCTTGCTCAAACCATGAGACAACCCTTTTTTTCATGCTAGAATTCCCTAAGAATTGTCCTTGCACTCATAACAATACTGCACAAAATAATAATAAAAAAAATCTCTCTTCATTGACAATCATTTGAAGCACTTTAGTGGTGGTTGCCAGCTGACCAAACTAGGGGCCTCACATTGAACTTGCTACACAAACTTTAGAAAGATGAGTTTAGGCTAGAGGAGTCATAAATACTTTGCTCTTTCCGAGACTGGATGGTGGGATATAAGGTTAATCTTTGTGGAATGTGATCCTTTTTTACAATTTCCAATCCTTTCTTTTTATGTCGGGTTATTTTACTTCCCCAAGATGAAATGTTGCATTTAGATGGTTTTCGGCTTCTTAGAAGATTTGCAGCAAATTAACTTTGAAAAATTCTCCAAATGCCACAAAAAGATAAATCCAAATAGGGAAGGACAGCATTAGACTCAGTTGTGCCAGAAAGGAAAGCCTGAATTCCTCTATAAATGATTTCTTAAAGTACCTTTGATAAATAATTCACCTTGGGAGATGAAATATTCTTTCTGCTCTTTGAGGAACAGGATACCCTACAGAAAACTGAAATTGCTATTGTGGGGGAATAAAGTAGAACCATAGAAAATGTAGCGGTGGGAATACACCTAAAACTAAGTTTTCTACCCTGAATATTTTTGTTTAAGATCAGGAAAAATATGACAAGGAAAACAAGTGCTTGGGCATCTTCCTTTGCTCTGCAAATGATCCTCCTTCACCTTGTGGCAGTGCAGGGTATCTGTCTTGTGATGTCCCTATGCAAATGAGGGAGTTTGAAGCACTAAATAGGTTTAATGGTTTATGAGAAGTTACGCTCTTTCTGGTTACCACGAGGCACGTGCTGCAACATGTGCCCACTTGCCTTATTTGTCAGGGTCAGGCAGGATTTAAATGTACCCTTCGTATAGTATAGAAGTGCACCTAAAAGTGTATGATACGTTTAGCTATGCAAATGTTTGAGCTGTGTTCTCTGATTGCTTTCAAATCTCGAAGGACCCTTGGATGCAAATAAAGCAATTCACCTTTTAATATTACAGAATCAACGGCAAGTTCTGCTGAGAAGGGACCTCTGGAGAGCTCTAGTCCAACCCTTTGCTCCAAGCAGCGATAACTTCAAAGTTCCAGCAGGTTGCTCTGGGGCTCATCCCCTCAAGTTTTAAAAATCTCTCAAGAAGCAGATTAAAGAGCCTCCTGGGGGATCTCTCTCATCGTGAAAACTTTTTCCTTACATCCCATCAAAATCTCCCTTGCTGCAACTTGTGCCTGCTGCTTCTTGCCCTTTGCTGCGCAACTGAGAAGACTCTGTCTTCTGAGCAACCCCTCCGCAGCTCAACTGCAACTCTGTGTCTGCTAAGTCTTCTATCTGTATGGTCGGCTACGCAACCAGCCCCTTGTAGCCCACTCATCAAGTCCATATTCTAATTTGGATGCTGTAGGAAGCAGCCTCAACGCCTTGCTGAAAGATAAATGACATCCTCTTCTCCCCCCTCTTCCACAGTGCTGGTCATCAAGGAAGGCTCAGTTGTGAAAGGCTGCTGAGTCAGAATAGTCCCTTGTACAAAACCATGCCGGCTAACAAGCACGAAAATCTTCTTTTAGAGTTCACAGATGACTGCTATAAAGCACATGCCCTACGTGCTGCCTTTCTTTGGTTTCTTCTTGATGCATTTCTTATATGGTGATAACCTGAGGTCATCTAGAAATTAGTTACTTCACATGGAAAATACAACTGTTAAGTGTTCTGGTTGACTCTAACCTGGATTGTCTTCAATTGCCTTGTAATAAGAGTACTTAAAAATGAGCAACCCTATCATAACAAACTTACATAAAAGTTTGTTTAACGTAAAGCATTTTAATTACATACACCTTTTTATAAAGAGAGTGTAGGGGTAGCTATCAAAGGAGAACGGATTTGAGTTTTAGTGTGTATTTTGCTGAGTTAGCTCTATTGGTGAAGAGGTTTAATACTTTTGTCAAGCCTATGGTGAGCTGCTGATAAACTTCTGAACACAATGGAGCCTCCCAAGAGATTCCTGAAATACCAGGGACAGAATCCAAGTTCCTTTTATTTAAAAAGATGTCACTTGTAGCTGTGAATTATAACATCTGTGCTTACATATTTTAAGGTTTCTTAGGTTGCTGTATGCATGCAAGAACAGTTATTACACAAAAACTGCTCTATCTGAAATTTTGTTTTCTGTATCTGACCTTCCATCTCTCTGGGCTAATTCATCCCTTCTCTATCCTGCCCTACTACTTCAATATTTTCAAATCTGTAACATAATGGCAAATATTACAAACTCTCAATGCTACTTAAAAAAAAAAAAAAAAAGAGTTATAAAACTATCGAAATCCTGTTGGCTGCTTGAGATTGGGCAGGATGGCAAAGAACTGGAAGCCCAGTAAATGTCACATTAAACAAATCAGATTTCAGGGACAGGGTGTGTGTTCTTTGTAAATAAAACACTTTAAAAACTGACCCTGTAGTGATTTAGGAGGAAGTGCTTCTGCAGGCTCAGTAATATCTGACAATATTTACAATGCAAAATGTTGGCAATATGCAGAGCATTTATGTTGGCTTGATTCTTTGCCAAGGTGTGACACATTAGCATTACTGCATTTCTCTAGATACAGGTGTTAAAATGAAGCCTTTTCTTTTCCTCCCAGGACTTTTAACAGATTTTACAGCTCTGAAAACTAGAACTAGTCAGCCTATTTATCAGAAATATAGAGATAATAGTGAAACTAAATGCTGCAGTTAAACTAGAAGTTATTTCCTTATAACGCAGGCATAAATCCATCACAAAATCATTATTTGTCAAATGGGTCCTTGCTTGGTGAACTAAATTTCTAATTTTGCTTTCTGTATATGAGTTTTAACTCTCTTGCTGTGTTTACACACAGACAGTCCCTGAGAAAGACAGGGACCTCTGGAGGTGTCTACTCCAGCTTCCTGGTCAGCACTTAAATTATCTGCAGAACAAAAAATAATTTCATTGAATCTTGTCATGGTGTTGCTTATCATTATGTATCAAAGGAAACAGCACCTATTAAAGTAATTAATGACCATAATCTGAGCTATTAAACATTATGTATCTGGCATATTGAATTAATCTGATATTTTTACAGGTTAAAAGACTGTTACTGATGGTCTTAGGCTGTTCCTGTGCTGCATGGTGTAGTATGGGACTGGGACACTGCAGAGATACAGACACACGTAGAGACAGAGACACACTGGGGTAGAATAAACTCTTTTCTTGGAGAAAAAAACAGACGTCAGTGCTCCCTGTTTTTAGTGCTTGCCTTGGCTTGTTCAGAGAGGGAGGGAAAATAATAAAGTGAAGGATACAAACCCATCTGGTGGTGGTTTATAAAAGTTGGTCTTGTGCTGGAAGCTTTTTGTAATCTCAGTGAAACATATCTATCAATAAGGTTATGCATTTTATGTAATATTTAATCTTGCAAAGAATTTGTATTCTGTTATATCATAAACTGTGGCAGGAGAAACCAGACAAACCAAGGAAAAAAAAAAAAAAAAAAGATGCAAATGCAACTGTTAACAGGTGCTAAGATCCCTAAACTTTCCTCCTTTCTCTCCGATACATTTATTTTCAATCTGGTGACCCTTTACAGAATAGCATCGGAATTAAAGTCAATACACTCGGTCTGACAACATGTAGGACAGTAAAGAATGACAATAAATGTTATTCATAGTGTTACTAAGAATGGCAATAAATAGTTGAGGCTCAGAGACATTTTAAGACTGTGCAGGGTCCTTGTTAGAAGAAACAGGTTTCAAATTACATAGTCAGCTACCAAGGGTTGCTAATATCTGTATAAATGCACAAAGTATATTGTTCTGCAAAGAAAGAAATGTTGTATATTTATTGGTATCTTTAATCCTGCTTTGTTACTCTGGGGAAAAAAAAAAAGGAATGTAAAACAGGGAAACACAAAGTCAGAACATGATAAGCTGGGTTCCAAGTTTGGTTTAGAACAAAATCTTCCTACTAACAAAGATCTAGTTAATAAGAACTGATTTTAGAGCTAGAGGGCTTAATCCTGAGATGCTGGGATGTTTCACAGACTGCAGAGAACAAGTCCTGTTGAAGCAGGACCTTCCTGTTTTGTCTTTGGTTAGAGCTCACATTTCTTACTACAGACTACAGACTTATCAATACAATCTTGCAAAGCATAAAAAGCAGCAGAATTGACACAGAATTGGCAGGTACTGGAAGGAAGCTGTGGGTTGTGCCTCCATTCTTACGAAGTCCTGAGTTAGAAACTATATACAATACCTTATATAGGCTGCATGTAATTCTCAGTCCTATTTCTCAGTCAGAAGTGAAAGATTAATCACAGCATTTTATAACTTAAGTACATTATGGGTTACAGTTCAAGCAGCTCTAGGGAGGGAAATGTCCTTCTCCAGCCTTACATCAGAGTTATTCTTACAAGGCAGTTGCACCATATTCATTGAGAGGGAACTTGAAAGGCTTGAGGACTGAGTCTTAAATCATCACAGATGAAAGATGATGTGTGGGAAGACGGTACAATGAAGATGCAACGTACAGTTTTAAATAAATATATTCCTTGACTAAATATAGATCTTTGCAGAGTAGCAAACTCAACAAGTCACTTTGGGCTTCCTTCAAGGTTAGTAAAGAGCAAGTCAGTCATGTCCGTGGAGGTTATGGTGCAAATGCCTGATGAAGCCCATTCTTAGTAACTCATTTACAGCAGTAATTTGGGAGAAGTGAGTGTGGAAGTTTGGAGAAGACTTTAGAAGAAATTTCAAATACAAGGCAGATCATGGAAGAAGGTATGAAATCAGACATGGTAGTGGGATTTTGAGGAGGTCCTTTTTAATGCTAGAACCAGGTCCAGACTCCAGATTAGGCAGAAAGTTTTTTGCAAGTACGACTGCATCAAAGAAACATGCGACTTGTAAAATTGTGCTCTCATCTTAGCAGAGAGAGCCCAGCTAAGCCACAAATACTACACTTGGAAACCAAGTTAGATTTCTACGTCTAGGGTATCTTTAATTATTCAGTTACAGCCTCCAGCTCGGATACAGCTGTACTCCAGCAGTTTTTCCTTGCATATGTCTCTAAGGGCATGAGTACTACATCGGATGAAGCTAACACAAAAATACTTACTGTACTTGTGCTCTTGCAACGAAAAACAGATAGTAAAAGCAATTTCCTCTGTCGTTGACGATTTTTCTTAGAAAGAAAAATATCCATATGAATCTTTCCATAGAAGAAATGGAGCCT
This sequence comes from Crypturellus tataupa, assembly GCA_034781795.1. Taxonomy (NCBI): domain Eukaryota; kingdom Metazoa; phylum Chordata; class Aves; order Tinamiformes; family Tinamidae; genus Crypturellus; species Crypturellus tataupa. Next base: position 566,372 of record JAWLRI010000795.1, read on the forward strand.
TCGCTACATTAATTATTTTGCCTCTTAACAGTGACACTATATATCTTGTTTCTTATTTCCAACGTTCTTGGGATTTTATCACAGATTCACATTATTAGCTTTCATCCAGCAGCCCTGTTCTGATAGTATCTTGACTGTACTCTTGTTTTGAGGGCTATATTAAATAAAGGACCTTAAAAGATTCAGTATTTATCATTACAGATAGCAGAAAAATCTAATACAGATAAATTAACTAGAGTGAGAGCTGGATGGTTTAATAACCTGGGTTTTATATTATTCTTTTTATATGATCAAATGCCGGCTTGTAAGTTCAGGTCAAAGGATGCAAGTTGTATTGGAAATAATAACTCCCAAAAGACTGTAGGGTCTATAAGTGGCTACTAAGTTTAATATCACACCGTTTTAGAAGGTTTTGGAAATCAGTCTTTCACCGTGCTGATTAGACAGAGACATCCAGAGGGAGTAGATTCTGTAACGTTCAGCAATAGGAAGTCTATTTTTGGTGTTCACAAATCAAAGAGTATCAGATAATTTTGAGGTGATTGACAAAAGTTATAAAAGTGACTAGGAAAAACAAACTTAAGGAGTAAAAACCAAAATAACTTTTAAAAACAGCCTCTTAACCATGATGGTTATTAACTCTCTATCACAAAGGCGCATATACCAGCCAGATATCTCTCTGAACCTGCAGCCAGCTAAACAGCATAATTTTAACAAGCTCTTTTGGCCTAAAAATCCCCATTTATATAAATGGGCAAGCCCTTTGAAGAAGTGATCTCTAACCTTCCAGGTTTTCAACAATTTCCTTCTTTTAGTCAGTGCTATATAGATGTAACTTCCAACATTCAGTTCTTGTGACTTCTTCTAAAGACATTATTTGAGAACTTCAGAGGCCAAATAGAGTATCGAGCTGTAATAAAACAAAAACTCAGACAAGAAAATCCCCACAAACATCACATCTTGCATTTTTTTTCTGATGCTTTTTTGTACTTCTTGAAGAAGTTCCCAGTTCCCTGAACACCCTGCTGACAACAGGCTCTGAAAGCCTGGGGGCATTTGGGGATTTTTAACGGTTTTCATAGAGGTGAACAGTCCATTACAGATTCATGACTTTGGTGAAACTGCATTTTATACCTCAGTTTCGCTGAAATTGCTCTCTGCGGTTACAGGTGCCTTACGGTAAAGCGCACTGGTCCCCGGGGAAACCCGTTCCCCTCAGCGAAAGCCTATTCAGAACCACCACATCCCAGTTGACTCACTTTTAACCTCTAGTGCGATTAAAAAAAAGCTCAAGAAGAAGCCACGTTAGCCCTGAGGCTGCATCTCTGCTGTGTGGCAGCCCCATCCGCCAAACCTGCCGCACCAGCCACCTTGCCACCAGCAATCGGCTTGTTGAAACAGTGACGAATTTTAAATAAATAAATTAATGAAAGACAGAAAGAAAGAAAGAAAGAAAGAAAGAAAGAAAGAAAGAAAGAAAGACTGGCTTAGCGGCTGTCGCACACTGCTGCTGAGTCACCCGGAGCAAACAGGAGACGAGCGGGGCCTCTAGGACAGGCCGGGACTTCCCCTCCTTCCATTCCCCTCCAAGGAGCACCGGGACCGGCCTCAGGCACCGCCCCGAGGGCGGGAAGCGCCGCGCACCAACGGCCGCAACGGCCGCAACGGTCCCTCACGGTCCCTCAGGGGGGCGGTGCCGGCGGCTTTGATTGGCCGCAGCTCTCGGACAGACGGAGCGAGTAGCCAATCAGCAAAGGGAGTCGCCATCTCCGCGCGTGAGGCGGGTGGACGGGCGGGCGGTTGCCCGAAGCCGCCCGGTCTGCGGGGAGGAGCTGAGCGGCTTCGTCTGCGAAGGAGCCGCCGCCGGTGCCGCACCATGGAGGACGCGCTGCCCTCGGGCCTGCTGGAGATCTGCCTGCTGGTCGGCGTGCCCGGCGACAGGCTGCGGGCGCTTCTGCAGGTGAGCCGGGGGGCGGTCTCGAACCCGCGGTCTCCACTGCGGCCCTTTAACGGCTCCCGGTTGCTCCGCGCGCGGCGGCGGCGGCGGCTCTGTCCTGAGGGGGCTTTAACCTGGGTCCGAGCTGAATGAGCTCCCTGATTCGGTAAAACTGTTGGCTTGCTTTGTCGCTGCCGTCTGATAGCGCAGAAATACTTTAAAAGTTGTTTACCTCCTGCTAATTTCACAGGAGATCAGCAGCAAAGTAGAGGTAACTCGTTAGAGGCTTTAAGTAGAGTTTAAACTTTTTGTGAGGAGTTGAGTTGAGGTGAGCAGAAACATTGGGTAAGTGAAAGCAGCCAAGTGCTGCCAAGTGAAGTGCTTGAGCAGTGCGTAGCCTTCCCTGGGTTATATCTGATTGCTGTGGGGGAGAAAAGTTATAGAGGAGCAAAGCTTGGTGGTTTTTATCCTTGGGACAGCACAAAGGGCTAAATCACTTTTTTGGGATTGCTGTGGTAGTCAAATTCGGCCCAACCTGTTCAGTTCAGGTAAGTTTGAAGGTGGTAGTTGGGCTTCTGTTTTGAACTGTTTTGTAATTTCTTTACAGCAATCATCATCCTACATGAATTAATACTGAAAGTCCTATCCTGGGCTGTATTATAAAGAGCAGCAGGTCTGTTTAGGGCTCTCTGCCCACTCCTACTCCCACGGATTTCGGTTGAACTCAGATTTGGTGACACACCCCAGTGACATTTGATAACAAAGGTCTTTGTAAGAATAATTGCTGCTCACTCGCTTGGGATATAGCACTGGCAGAGTCATAATTGGTATCGACTAAGGGTAATTCAGCTTATGTAATGTCACTCACGTACGGATTCAGATTCGGGAAGTAGTCGGGCCATAAAAGTCACCACCCGCCTGTTTTGAAATCGGTGTGTATGTGTTCTTGCAACATTTGCTTGAGAAGCAAACCTAAAACTGGGTGCTTTCTATCTTTTTCTGTATACTCCAAGCCTTACTGTTTACAAAAAGAACATTGAACCACAAACAGAAAATGGGTCCCAGAAGATGGAAACTGTTCTGCTCATGTTACCTGTTCTGAATCCACTCTGCTCCAGATAGCAAATGTGTTGGAAATGAAAATAATCTCCGAGTGTGTTAGTGTTATTGTAGTCACATCACTGCAAGCTGTTGCACTACAGTGATTTTTAGTCGCAATCTTATGGCAAGTTTGTAGTTATTTATTTTATTTTTTTTTTAGTACCACATACTTCCAAGCACTAGTTGAGTGAGAAACTGGTGACATGTATTATCTGTCTAATTTGGGCAAATGAGACCTGTTGATGTTTACAGACAGAGGAGCAAGGTAAAGAAAGCGAAAGCGCTTAAAAGCTTGGCCATGGAAGCATTCTGTGCACGGAAATCTCTCTTGCGCTATGGAACGATGAAGTGAGTGGGAACAGGATATTTAAACCATGCCCCAAAGCAGGAGAAGACTTTTCTGGCTGACCTGTTGCCGATGTGGATTCCATGAAGATGAACCAAGGTGCATGGTTTTGTAGGGAAGCTCAGGAAACTTGCAGATCTTTCATATGCCCTTTTTCCCTCCAAGCTGCCCTTGTTGCACGCAAACTCTCTGCTGTCCTCACATCTCCCAATGGCTCCATCACTGAGCTCTGTATCTGCCACAGTCAGCAGTGCAGATCTTGTCTCTTCCAACATTTGTGTCTGGTTTTCTGACCTTGATATATATGTAACCGCTAAACCTTTTTTTTTTTTTTTTTGCTGTAATAGTCCGCTGGAAATGAGCTGTCATGCTGTGCATGTTCTAATCAAACATTAGTCAGTAGCGGGCACTTGTGGCAGTGAAAACCAACCACATATTGGCCTGTGTTATCAGGAACCTAGCAAGCAGGTAAGGGAAGTGATTATTCCCATTTGCTCATCACTCCTGAGGCACACTGGGAATACTGTCCATGATTTGGGCATCTGGATATAGAGAAACTCCTGACGAGCTGGGGGGAGGCCAGAAGAAAGAGCCCCAGATATCTCATGGCTGGAGAACATGTTGGAAAAGGGGCAACTGAGGGGACCTGGAGAAGAGTGTTAAAAGGAGATCTAATTGCAATTTTCATTACTGAAAACAACATGGAAGCTTATAGAGATGGCAGGTCCTTCTTAGCAGTGGAAGGGCAAGAAATTATAAGCTGCATGAGGGAAATTGTAGGATATTAGGAAAAAAAATATCCAGAGAGTGATTAAGCATTAGCACAGGTTCCCCAGGGAGGCTTTTACCTCTCCTTCTTGAGAGATTTTTGAAACTTGCCTGAGTGAGGCCCAGAGCAATCTAATCTAACTCTGAAATTATCACTGCTTTGAGTAAGGACTTGAACTCTAGAAGGGACTCTGGAGGTCCCTTCTAACCAGATTTTTCTGAGACTTTAATATTTCCTACCAAATTGTTCCTAATAGAAGGAATTTCTTTTATGACATCCTAAATTAAAATAACTTTTTTTTTCAGTGATGGGGAGAAGAGAATGAGATGATGGCAAATAGTTGAGTTCAATTCCATTCAGTGCTTTCAGCACCTTGTTTCTTGTTTGAGTCTAAAATAACATGCTCACTAACAGCCTGTTATCTGTGTCCTGTATGGCACATAAGACCATAATAAAATAATGCTAGAATATGATCACTGACTTTTGGGGATCTTGCAAAGTTACAGGGAAGAAAAGGCATTAGTGTTTGTGAGGAAAGTCTGCTTCAAGGACATTTGATAGCAAAAAACAGCAGTTGGAAGAGAAATGAAGAAGTGACAGTGGAAGCAGAGAATGTAGAATATTCAAAGAGTAACAGAGACAAGTGAAGATTGTTCTGTTCTGGCTTATCCCATTCCCCTGCTTTGGCCATGGAAGTTGATATGAGCGGATTCAAATGCTGACAAGTGGGTCACTAGGTCAGCAACAGCACTGGCAATGCTGTTCTGTAACAAAGTTGGACTGCAACAGAAGTATTAAGCACCAAGACATCAAGGACCTGCTCTTATTGAGGCTGTTACACTGGGAGGCCATTAAATGTCTGGCTGTTTTCCAGCTCTTTGTAGCAAAGAGCTGCCTTCAGTGCAAGTCAGGGTTTGTCTTGTCAAAGCAACTTTGTATTAAACCCTCTGCAGGGCCAATCTGCCAAGAAAGAGTGCTGCTGTTCAAGGAAGTCTGTGTTTTTCTTACTTAACAGCCTCAGGGCTGAATCTTAATTCTTAATTTTCTTCCAACATTTAGCAGCATGTTTTTTTTGGAAGTGATCATGCTGGATTTATCTCTGTTCCCCAGTTTCTTTAGTTGAAACAGATGCCAGCTGCCAATGAAGGAAAATGATGCTTGAAACTCCTACCATGTGGAGATATGGCACTGACTATACTCAGTTAAAAAATTGTTTTAAAAATGTTTTTGTATATTTTAAATAACCCAGTGGTTACTTCTTTTATTTTTTTTTTTTTTTTTTTTTTTTTTTTTTGTGAAAGAGCAAGGACTGTTAGAATAGTACTACTTGACAAAGCCGCTTTTTATGGAATTTTGCAATTTTGTAAAAGTGTGTAAAACTTCTTATGACCTTGTATTTTGCAGCTTACTAATACTGTTTATTATGATACTTTTTTTATTGTTGCTGTGTGGACTTTCTCAATTGCCCGGCCTTATAAAGTTAAATATTGTCTTATGAAACTTTTCCTGTAAAGCTTATTCTGAATAAACATGTATTTTCTCCTAAACTTGAACAAAGGCTTATCTAGGGAGTTCAGCTTTCTCTGTTTGTTTTCATAGATTTGTTGCCAGATTTCTCTTACTGCCAGTTTTTTATTTTAGATATAATGTATGCTTAATAATTTTAGGGTTAGAGAGTGAACAGAAACAGTTTAAAAAAATTAACAGGAGTATCGGCGAACATGTCTTAATATGTGTGTATATATATGTATGTTTTTATAGGGTACTCAGAGGAAACCGAAAAGCCTCCCTCCTCTTGATCCAGAAGTACTTTCTGTATTTGTGCCTCCGTTTATCAGTAAAGATGATATTCAGGTGATTAATACAAGTAGTAATAACTTGAATAAAGGTAAACGTCGGTCTTTCCGAAAGAAGAAAGAGAGACCAAAGATTGAAAATGTGAAGAGCCTCAATGGGGACCAGAAAGCAGCTGATACTGAAGAAATTACCGTTCCAAAGGACATTGATCTTATTGGATTGCCACAGCTGTGCTTCCCAGGTACTGTGGGGTTCTCTCTATTGAGAACATTTGATTATTTTTTTTATAGACAGATTTTAAAAGGTTCATCTGTGGTATTTTTCCCTTTAAAATGCAAAATTATTATGTAATACTTTGGCTGCTTCAGTAAGATATAGCTTACAACCCTCATATAATAACTCTTTGATTAAATGATTCTATACATGCATTTTAATCTGTTAAAATAAGACATGTCTCTTGAAATGAAGTGGAAATGTGCGATGCTTGTCATGGTTAATCATTTTCAAGTGGCTGTCACTATATGTGTAGTTATAAAAATCTTCTGCTTTAATTATAGGAGGACTTTATATAACTTCTGAATCAAAAGAAGACCACATCCATTTCCTGGTCTTCACAGATGTCTGTGGTAACAGAACATATGGTGTCGTTGCACAGTATTACCAACCTATACAAGTATGTTATTTGACTTATGCTCTTATTAAAACACATTAAAAGATGTAAAACACACTGAGAATAATGGCAAATTTAATTTCTGAATTTAGTTAACAATTATACTTTTATGTTAGTAGGAATAGAGAACAACTTGTAGTTTTTATTGGCATGCTTATTTAGTGCAGTGCTGATGCAGTGTACTTGAGAACTGCTATAGATTTCAAGTAGGAGTTTTGACATAATTTTTGAAGGGCAGGCTTTAGCCCTTGGACATGTTTTTAATTCTAAATGTTTGTATGATGCTTGCACGCTGCATTCTTTGGTGCTAAAGATTTTTTTTTTAATAACATGTATTGAAGTCTGAAGTAGGCTGAATTTTTTTTTCAAGATCTTGAGAGACATAGGCATCCAGATTCCCTTGAAATTCAGTGGAAATTGGGTATTGTATTCCTTATAGTCTCCTGAAAATACCAGCTGTAAATTCGTGATTAACGTCAACACATTAATCTGTAGTTTTCTTGTAGGATGGCTGGATTTCTCCAAACGGGCCAGCCCAGTGGGACTCTGTGCAGACTGGGAAAAAGCCTGGCTATTTTGTACCATTTGCCATTTGTGTTATATCCAGATATCCTTATTTCAATGCCCTCAAGGACTGCCTGTCTTGGTAAGAATCACTTTCATTTGTATTTCTGCTAGGTTTCTGCATGTTTTAATACATAAATTTGCATTTTGTGTGTGATAAGTGCATGATGGTAAAACTGGACTTAACTTCAAATTAAGATGGCAGGAGATGTGAGCAAAGGAGGGGAGAGAGCTTACGTGAATGGTACCTAGACAGTAAGAAAAGGTAGGCTATAAGTATCAAGGAAGATTCCTGTGTTCTTCTTTCAAAGTGGATTAAAATCTCCTTGCACTGGAGAGCCTATCTTTATACATTTGACTATTACTGCATAATATGCTTTTACAGACATTCTGTTGTCCAAAGAAACTGCTTCCAAATTGCAGATCTCAGGGATGTTTCCTGGTTCATAGCCTGACTCTGTACCAGAGTGGCATCTGAGCACTCAGATGCCTACCCCATATACCTGTTTCTCCCGAGGCTGGGGGCTCTGGTACTCACTGGTGCTCTCTGGTTTTAGTGAGGAGAGTCTTGGTGTACAGTAGCACCTTCCTACTGGAAAGTTCTTTTTTTTTTTTTTTTTTTTTAATAAAAGTGACCAAAAACTTAGCAGGAACAAACATACTGCTGATACTCATGCTAAGGCTACTCTCATTTTGAAAGCCTTAGGAAATGTTTAATGTGGAAAATGGGCTTTGACGTGATGGAAACTAGTCGTTTACAAATTTGTGCAAGTTTGTGTGACTTCGTAAAATGAAAAGAAAATGTCCTCCCCAGATCACTTTTTTACTTTTTAAGTTGGAAACTTTATTAGGTCTTGGTGCTGTAGAAGCTGATTCATTGCTGCCTTTTTAAGTTTCACACCTCCAGCAAGCGCTAATCTGTACATGTAATTGTTAGAGTTACATAGCTGAGCTACTCCAGGAGCAAAACTTTAAATCGTTTTGCCTTAAGGTATTTTGCCTTTATATACAGTCTCTATAATGCGATTCATGCTTCTTTTATGCTGTGAACTTAATCTCTTTGGGGGCTTACGGTGCACTAGCTTTCCCCTGGGTAGGAAATGGCACAGCTTGAGCTTTGAAGCAGTGGTGCCCGTTATTGGTTTATATAGTAAACTCTTAAGTGAGTCATTTCTTTGAAATGAGACGTTTCTGAACTGGGAGAATTTCTGGCAAGCAATTTGTGAACAGATTTTAAGGCCACTAAGGGGGAGGTGAGAAAGTGTTCCAGAAAAGCAAGGAAAATTCCAGAGGTTATGGAAACATTTCAGTGAGTCTTGTATTTAGTCAGAGCAAGACAGGAACTAGTTTGAAAGAAACTTGGAGGTGGAGTCAGCTCTCTTGAGGTGCAAATGTCTGCCTCGGGGTGATTATTTTAACGGTCATGATTAAACATCTCTGCTTTGATCATCCGTAAAAGGTTTGCACGTACTCAAAATGTTAGCCTCTGAGCCAAATGCTGTGGGTGGCTTTTTGACTTGAGCCAAATCTGTAATGGTTAGTAAGGGGGGGTTCAGGTTTATCAGTAACGTACCTGCTAAGTTCTGGATAACTTATAAATATGTGAATAATTAGAGGAGAGCTGTACAGTAAAACTCTTCCGTATTAGTACTGTGTCCTGGTCACGTAATAGAGGAATCTGTTGTACAAGTGCACAGCTCTCCTCCATCCATGATAGCAGTTCTAAGTTTAAACACTTGATCAAAGTATATTTAAATGAAAGGAGTGGGGAGAATAGTGACAAAGCTGTTTTGAGCATTCGTGTTTCCTGCTGTAGTGGAAACTCAGCAGATAATGTTATTTTTATGTATGTATTTATTTTAAAGTAATTATCACATTTTTTTTCTTGGATACCATTTGATAAATTCAGAATGCCTGCCCCTATTTTTTGTTTGTATATTTGAACAAAGTGCAGAATAAATTTTACTTTGCCAGAATAAATTTAAGTGGGAGGAGAGGAAGAGGTGGGGAGGCAGCGTTTTTATTTGTTTTGGTTACGTTGTGTTTTTTTTTCTTTTCCATGTGGCATAAAGCAGTTAGCTACTGGGATGTGTGGTTGCTCTGGCTGGAATACAAACAGCTATAATAAATAAGAGTGTGGGGCTGTCTCTTGGGGATAGTGCACCATATAGTTGGTAGTTCTTCACCCTTTTGTATCCTAAAAAGTTTTAGTTTTTTTCTTCTGTAAACTGGAAAGTGTGTTAGTTATTTTTGTTCCAGAGACGTTAGGTGTAATCAGGGAGCAATGCATTATAGACCTAATTAATTAAATGCTTCAATTGAGAATGAGTATGCCCTTGAATAATAACAATTTCTGCAGAAGTCTTTTAACCTTGGTATGCTTCAGTGCTGTTTTTTGTGGTGCTTAAGCTGATTTATCATTCTGCAAGTCTGAGGATTCACAGATATGAAGTGGTAGACTTGAAGCTACCTATTTCTAGCATGTAGGCCTTTCCTGGTGCAAATTAGTGAGGAAAAATGTTATTTCTTAGTGATACTATAGGCATGATGTTGAAGTAGCTTCTGAAGGGACTCTGTGTCTGCTCAGGGTAGTGTTGTAGCCAAAACTTCCCTATTTTTCTAGAATTCTGGAAAAAGCACAGCTTGTTTTTTTTCAGGACCTGCAGTGAACAGGACTGCTCATAAATGGGGTAGTTCTTGTTTAAGAGAATCATCCAAAGTATTTTATCATCCTGAGCATTTCCAGATAAAAATCAGGTTTCTATCTTTTTTCAAGTGGTGGAATGTAGTAGAGAGCACAATTGAGAATTAACTGAGAGAAAACTAAGGTACAGAGGCTAGGGCAAACTATAAACCCTTTAAGACGTGTCCAACCACAGGGAGAGCTTTCAAACTTCTATCAGAATGCTGGAAATCTTCTATGTCACTACTTATGTGTCAATTAATTATAAAAATTACAAAAAGAGCCATTCTTAGGTATTCTTGCTTTCTACAAAGTTTTTCTGCAGACAGTTAATAGAGGTAATGGAGAGTTTATAAACTTAGTTTCCTGCTTGAACATTTTAGAGATTACTTCACTTCTAACAACAGATTTTTGCAGGGCTGAACTGTCAGCTGCTATTAGGTAGCATTAATGGGCGCAGTGAAGCTCTTCCTGTCCCTTTTCTATGGCTGCTGCTTGTTTGGTGCTAGTTTTTTCTCAGAGAATTTTCAAATTATCTGCTCCCTGGTCTCCCTTCCCATGGACATAGCCAATCGACTTTTTGGAAAATGTCTAGTAGTCATCCCAGTCACCCACGCGGTCTGAATTTAGGAAATGTTTATTTCTTTCTAATCCGTTAAAGACCATATTGATATAAAGGCAAAATATTTTGATTCAGGAATCTAAATTCCATACACAAATATGATGTCCTGAATTCTTGCATATATTTGGCTGGGTTTTGACTGCTTTTTAGGCTTTTTTCCTCCCCTTCAGCCCCCTTCCTAAATATTCTTCAAATATTCTTCTTTAGGAAATCAGTAAAACTATGAACAAAAATGAAACTCCTTATTTCTGTGCATATAAATATGAAAGCTTGTACTTCTGATTTTCTTAAAGGATATAAATATATAGCTATTTTGTGTTATAAGTATGGGGACTTATTGAATAAAGCACTGAATCTTTAAAACTCCAAATACTTAATATCTTAATTGTTATATTTTACTAATGTTGTTGCATGTACCATTTTGTATATATTGTATACATTGTATATGTTTAATTGGTCATGAATGGGGCTTTTAATATAAACCTTTAGACTTTCATGGCTTTGAAACAGCTAAGGTAATAGAGCTGCAGAACAGAAATATGTGACAAGTTTGCACAACTTCACATGTTCTTTGTGTGGGTAGGAGTGCCATCAAAGAGCAGTGTTCATGCAGGCTTGCAAGACCTCATGCTGCTTTTGCTTCTTGCTTCACATCCCTCTGCAGTTAAGCTTGTCTTTCATACCTACAGCTTCTCTTTCGCCTCTGACCCTTTTTGCCAAAGTGATTGTTTGGGTGATGGATGCTTTAATTTCAGAGTTGGTGTCTTATGTGATGGGAGGCCTCATGAAACGGTTGCAGCTGAGAGTGTGTTGCACTCAAAGCAACATCTACACGACGCTTCATCTAGCTACGTTCCCCCTCACATCTCTTTTGCCACCATACAGCCCTCTGTGCTAGATTCATCCCCTGATATGTATAATCAAGTGGTATTTAATTTTAATGCTGCTGCTGTGCTGAAAGCATCTAATAAATTAGAAATTAATTAGCTGGAATAATAACTTCATTGCTCGCAATGATCCTTTTAGTTCTAGGTTATCAGCAAAAAGTTCTTGTTTGCATGTAAATATTAATAAATAATTTGCTGTAATTTACTTTCAGCTTACTAGTGCAACTGCGACCTATCAAGAATTTTGATGTGGATGAGCAAATAAAAGAATTTACAGCAAAGTTATTTTTAATACCCAGCCCTCCTCCAGGACCACTCCACCTGGTAATTACTGATGCTGAATTTCTTAATTACTTTAACATTAAGTGTTGTATAGTACTGGAATGCTGTTTTCTGTAATTTGGAGAAAATTCTTCGCTGTCAGATAAAGAGATTTTACCCGCTGGCATAAAATTGATGTTAATACTGATGCTCTGAAAATAAAAGCTATGTGTTATTAGTAGATCAAATAATGATGTTTACAGGGTATAGGCTTGCATCTTGATATAGCAATTGGTTGTTCTGTTTAGTTCTTAGTATCCAGTGCAGAGTTTTCTGTTCATACTCTCATTTTTAGTTTAGATTTTATTAATACTTTGATTTCTGTTATATTTATACATACAAATCCCATTATTTTACTATGCTTATAAAAGTGGGTTTTATAACTCTGTTTAAAGAATATTTCATTATTTTTTAGACTTTATTTGCCAAACAAGCTATGATAATGAAAGGAAACAAAGTCCATGTTAATTTTTTAGAACTGGTTCTAATATCTTTTAATATTTCTCAAGCCTCTCTTCCATTTTTCTGCAGTATGCAAATACCTGTCTCTCTACTCTCAAGTAATCTGAATGTTTTGTAGTTGAAACTAAAATTATGAATACAGTATGTTGCGAGACCACTTTCATTAAAGTAGTAAATGGAAAACATCTGTTATAACAGGTATTTAATATGAAACCACTTCAAATAATAATTCCTTCACGAGAGGATCCGGACAGTCCAATTATTGACCTGGATCTTCATCTTCCATTGCTGTGTTTCAAGCCGGAGCAGGTTCTGCAGGTAAAATCAGCTAAAAAATACTTTAAAATGGGGTTGAGATTGACAGTACTCTCAGTTTCAACTTTTATCTGTGATTAATTTTATAAGAATTTCCTAAGTGGACATTACTTCTGTTTATGAATATGCAAGGTTTAGTTTCACTCACAAATAAAACATTTGCATATTTTATTTTCTAGGTCTAACTCTTAAGAAAGTTAAACATCTTTTATTCTGTTACTTCCAGATTATGACCTGCATTTTAACTGAGCAGAGAATTGTTTTCTTCTCTTCTGACTGGGCCCTGCTGACACTCGTGGCTGAATGCTTTATGTTGTACCTCCATCCTCTTCAGTGGCAACACACTTTTGTGCCTATTCTCTCTCGTCAAATGCTTGATTTTGTAATGGCCCCAACATCTTTTCTTATGGGATGTCATACTGATCATTTTGAAGAAGTTAGCACGGTATGTTGCAGAATATTAGTACTCTTGCTGTTCACTTGCAGCATGTTTGTGGCCCCCTTGCTTTTTTCAGGTGCATCTTAAAACCTGTTTTTGTAATGTGAGCCTGAAAGAAGTGAAGAAATTAAAAAACTATAGAGGTGACTGCTGGCTTATTGGAAAAAAACTTATTGCTGTAACCCTTGAATTTCTTTTGTTTCCAGGATAAAATATTCCTGAATTCTGTGAGTTCAGGTTTTACTCTGTTTTCAAAAACCCTGCTTGCATGTAGTTTTTGTATGAATGGCTTCCCCTCAAATCACTGAGTTTACTTTTATTCAAAATGGTCTGTTGGGTGATTTAGGTGCCTTTTCCAGGCATGTGGATTAAGAATTGAGCATAAGTTTAGAAATACTCTTATGTTCATGCCTAGGAAGTATGTTAAAACAGAATAGATGCTTTTACAATAGAAATATATCTGTAATTATTCTATCTGCATTCATTAAAAGGAGGCTGAAGATCTAATTCTAATCAATATTGATAATGGGGATATTACACATTCAAAATTTCCCGAGGAAGAGCCTGAAATTCCAGATGTTCCATCACAAGCAGCAGAAACTTTCATAAAAAGGTAAAAAGAAGCTGCAACTGTGTTTACCATAGTGCATATCCTAGTCTCTCTTTATAAGTTTTTTGTTTTGTATTATTGTTATTTAATTTATATAGGAAAGGTTACATTTGATGACAAATTAAAGATGACTTTTAGTTAATGTACAGTAAACTGTAATCATTATTATTATCAATAACGCTTTCTTTTTAGTTAATGCCCCATGATCTATCTATGTGCGCTAGTAAGAATGAAGAGTTATTTCTGTCAATACTTGTAAATCAGCTTTTGTACTTTCTCTAGTTGAAAGGTGTGTGAGATCTTTAAGACATTTTTTTTGCTTCTTTATAAGAAGTGACAGGAAAGGAGGAAAAATGGCATTAGCAGGTCATTTTGATAATTTCCTTCTCTTTTTGTGTAGAGTGAAGGGCCTTCAGCTGCATTATGATCTAGAGCTCTGCCATCTCAGTGCCAGCACAGATCTTGGCGAACTACAGATGCGTAGAAGGACTTGGCAGCAGAAACTCAACAGTGAAGTTCAGCAGACTACTTTGCAGTTAATTGTTAATATCTTTAGGTAAGGGGTGCAGTATTGTGGATATTTTATTTTATTTATTTTTTAATTGCATGAACCCATGGTACTTGTTAAGATGAACACTTCCACTGTCACTGAAAATACTATTATTTTGGCTTACTTCATAGATATCTTGTAAATATCTTAAATTTTGTGAAGGAATATGAGAAGGAGGTTCCGCTAGTTTGCCAGAATATCAGTAACTAATGTATTTAGATGCTTATTCACTGCCAGAACATCTCTGTCTAACCCATTTTAATTTTGAATTTAAATGTCTCTTGGAAAAATCCAGCAAGAGAAGTGTAACCCTTGTATCTTGACAAGAGTTTACAGTCTGCGTATTTATTTGTATCCAGTGGATACTGTCTTGTTCACTCATGCTAGAGAAAAATGAATTCAAACTGAGAGAAAGGAGGAGAGCTGACAGCAGGATTGGGTGAACAGAAGACCTGAGCATATTTTGGCTAACTGACGAATGCTGAGAAAGGATGAGGGATGTGAAGGAGATATGATAAAAATGGGATATTTTGCACTGAGGAGAAATGATTTGATTGTCCTAGTTGGCAGACACTGCTGAGAGTCTTGCTCCTTTGTTGTGACTCTCCTCTGACATCCACAAAATTGTGATTGGTGACTGATCTCTGTAGTTAAGCAGCATGGATGTTGCTATCAGACATGTATTTGTGAGCAGCTGCATAAGGTATAGAAAAAAGGGAGGAGTAAGGAGATAAAAATAGTAAATATGTGATTTTTAAGTGTGTTGGACTCCATAAGTACATAAAGAATTGATAGGTTCCTTAGATAAGGATGTAGATAAGGAATTAGATATCTTAGATAAGGAATTGATAGTATTTGATAACATCTGATAAATTCTAATTTGATTTCATGTATTGTCTTTAACACAATATTGTAGAATTGTGCAAGAACAAGTTCTGTTTTGCTATAACATTTCCCAAGTACCAGTGCAATTAAAGCTGCCCCCTGCCCCTCCTCCCTTCTGAATGCTCCAGCTGTGCTGGTTTCCTGGTTCTTAACCTAATCTAATGTATTGATACCTATAGTGGATTTCATCTTAGCAGAACAGACTGCAAATCCTGCTTTAATTTGCTTGTATTTGGTGAGGGAATGATAGGGTGGCAGGAAATTCCTTCAAATAAGTACTGAGAAAGATCAGTTTGCACTTGCTTCGTTTCTTTTTGCACAGATCTTAAAATACTCAGCCATAAACCTCCTTCTGCAGTTTTCTGCAGTTTGCATCAGCTGCTAAACTGCTCATGTGAATGTTTCCTAGAATTTTCAGTCTGAATGTGCTGGGTTAATTTAAATAGTCTGAATACCAGGTCTTTGCAAACCTGCTCTTTCATTGAATCAGCTTAGGGAGTGTTTGTACCCATAGCTGGGACCTCAGGGAGGGCAATAAGTGCTGAGCATGAAGAAAATGACAGACTACACAGCTGGATCTGGAAAATGAAACATATTCACAACCTGATGTGTTGCCTTCGTGGGATTTGGTGCACTTATTTGTTTGGCAACAATATGTTTCAGATAAAGATGAGCAGAAATGAGTTTTGCTACTAACAGCTTGAACCCTTTAACACACTAAACACTTGGCTACAAAAAATGAACAGATGCTCTGCTCTCTAAGGGATAATAACATGTTTTGCAAAAGGGATGGTTCTCTTCTTACTTTCTTTCTCCTTTCCTTCAAACTTTCTCTTCTCTTTTTTTTTTTTCAGCATTGTCTCTTCTATCTTCTAACACTCTTACCTACCAGAGTCCAGGAGTGAAGGAAAGTAAATCTCTCTTCATGTAATTGTACTTCCAGTTGCTATTGCTTTCAGTGAAGCAATTGTAGTATTTTTTTCATGTGTCAGCATTCATGATCAAACCAAACCCATGCTAAATTACGAGGAATTATATGTTTGTACTAGCTACTATTTTTCTGAACTCATATGGCTTGATAAACTGTTACAGGCCTATATTTATATGGAAGTTCTTTATAGGCCTTCTGTTGGGTCCCCTGTTGCATTTTCATTCAAATCTTCCTTTGCCGAATTACTTTTTTTTATTTGCTTATTTTCATGTATGAATAAGTGAAATAACATGCAATAAATAGGAGGAACCCTGATTTTAACTACTTGCATGTAACTCGGTTAAACTTTTAATTTCTTACCAACTTGGGGTCAGCTTTTTCTCTGATGAATTCCCTTTTCCTGAAAAGAGAAATACCCCATTTCCAGATTTTCTTGACTCTTCCCTAGGACACAGGAGTTGCTGATGATACCTGGTTTTCCTAGCATAGTTTCAAGCTGCTGCTGCCCAACAGGTGCTAAGATGTGGGTTCTTTGTCTTACTTTCTCATTCATTTCAATAACTCTTTTTCTTTGTTTTACTATGTCTACCAGTTATTGCTGGCTTTATGAGCAGAGTTTAAGAGGGCAATAAGAAATATTGTACTTTGTAATACTTTGTATGGACATTAGGACTGCTGCTTCAGAACTTGCTTATAAATGTCCCAACATATTTATTTATTTGTGTCTTCAGGGAAGTAAAAGACCATCTAAATTATGAACACAGAGTGTTTAACAGTGAAGAATTTCTGAAAACAAGGGCGATGGGAGACCAGCCATTTTACAGAAAGGTAAATTGTGTTCACTATATTTTAATTCTCAATTACAAAACTGTCTTTTAAGGATGAATGCTAAAAATTAGCAGAACGACCATGATGTGGTCTATCTGTTATTAGAAAACTGACAATTTTCAGAAGATGCCTGACCAAATTAACTTGGGTTATTGTAAACAGATTATTACTGTTTTGGAGAGCGAGATACTAAGTAATTTCAGAGCAAATGAGATGTAATTCCTCCTGGGTGAACTCAACCAACAGCAGATGGTCTGTAAAACCTGAGCAGCAGGGGTTGATGCAGCCTGTTGGGCTGCAGGCCAGGAGCTCACAGTGAAATTGTGTTGCCCGCATGGAGCATGAGAGCCTGGTGTGGGTCCTCTGCTGAAGCTCGCTGAGGACTCAGGTTTTTGTAACATAGTTTTTGCAATGAGATGTGTTTATTACAAAAGATGGATGTCTATTTTCCTTAGCAACACTGACAGCACCAGCGCATGTATCTCTTTATGTAGCAGCTGTTAAGGAAATTAGGAGGTAGGTTTGATTTCCTCATTAAACTGAGGGTCACCTATCCCCAGGCTGTAGGACTTGGAGCTCTTTTCCATTCCTTTGGTTTAAGGCTATGTCTCTCTCCATCAAAGACTGGAGATCTTAGCGAGAGAAAAGAGCGGGAGGGAGAACAGAAGAAGAAAAGGGACAGGAGAAGAGAAAGAGGTGATGGGTGCATGGAATCCCCTGCAAGCATCTTATGTTAGGGTGTCTTGCCCATGAGTGTGGAAATTGACATTCACATTTGCTGAATTATTATTGCTGGGTATTTGAGAAACAGAATTTTAAGGCTTCACCAATGAATTACTGTTACGTATGAATTACTAGTTATGTTTTAAGAATGCAAACGTTTATTAACACCTCTAGAGGGTGGTCAATACTGAACTTTCTACCTTCTACTTCAAAACATTTCCTTATTGCATGTGTGAACATCCATCCAAAGGAGATGACAAGATTGAAAGAAAAGATCAGAAAGGCATCTTCTCTTTTTACTTAAGCAGGTGCTGAGGCACTTTGCAGAATTTCCATCGATTCCAATATTAGTATATTACCAATTTCTTGATAAGAAATAATGTTTATTAAGTAAGGCTTGTAACACTAGCAAACTTCTTTAAATCAAACAAATGAACTTGCTGAACTACTAAATAACCTAGTAGTAGGCTAGCTTTAAATATAATGAGATGTGGAGTAGCTCTTAACAGTGTCTAGTATCATATTAAAGGATCAAAGGATTAAATCATTAGAAAAGACTGTTTTTCAGTTCCAGCAGCTTGTCACCTCCCTTGTATACAACTGCCAACAGAGGCTGCCATCTAGAGGGGAAATATTTAAAAGCAAGAATCTTAGTGCTTTCATAGATGCAATTTTATGGAATACACTGCAAGTGGGAAGATGCATCCTCAGTAAGAGTGGCCTGTGTATTGAAAAAGTGTCTCCAATCACTTCAGAGTAAAAAAGATTACTTATGAATTTTCCTCATTTTAAAAATACATTCCTGTGTTTTTAAAACATAACTGTAATTCAATGATGTCTAGTCCATGTAAGGATTTTTTTTTTTTTTTTTTTTGCCTGTGATAAACTGCAAGACCAATAGGAATGATTTAGGCAAGCTTCTGGGATATAGCAATTAAAAAAAGTCTATATGACTTTTTGTTAATGTTAGTAAGTTTGTAAAGGCTGCACATGGCAAAAAATAAGTTGCCTGTGTTCATGTTTAATATTGTCTCCTGATGACAATGTATTGCATTTTATTTTCTGAATAGAGAAATTTGAATTGTTTCATTATCAAACATTACTAGGAGATCTGTTGTACTAAAAACATTTATAAAATATGCATGTTATGTTGTCCCAAATCCTCTTTCAACTTATTTTGGTTTGAAATGGAGGGAGAAGGTAGGTTGTGGGTTTTGTTTTGTTTTGTTTGGCATTTCTTGTGGTTTCCTCGGTCCTAAAAGTAGCAATTTGACCTTTCAGAAATTATCTCTGGGTGACACCGAGATAATTACTGCAGCAGGAATTATTTTGGGGGTTATTGAGGGAGGAAAAAACTGGTGATTTGTTTGTCTTTTCAGTTTTATGGCATAATGTGTTAGTTTAAAAGTACCACAAATGTGTTATTGCAAACCATAAGCATCATTAGCATTGCTCACTCACCACCAGCAAATATCAAGTTTAAAAAACATGCAAAAAAACAAACAAAAATGTTTTTGCTTTTCTTTGGAAGGTAGTTGGAGTTGTCATTAAGCAAATATAACATTACAGGGTGGGAATGGTGGCTGAGTTAGTGTTTCTTTTTGCTGGAGACTTCAAATATGTTGATTTTTTGTGATCACTAAATTTGATGCCCTCAGTTTAAACAGGCAAAGATAATAAAAATGAGGAGGAAGTGCTAATAAAATAACACTTGTAAATGATCCATAGTTAAGTGGGCTTTGTCTTGCAGGTTTTGGAGACCTTCATGTTTCACTCTTTTCTTAAAGCCCGTCTGAACAGGAAGATGGATGCTTTTGCTCGGCTTGAGCTAAGTACCCAGTCTGAAGAGGATAGGTATAGATTTTTCACTTCTTATTCTGATTTTGAATCTTCTCCCATTTAAAAATGGTAATAAAAGTCCTTTTGACTCCAGTGCTATGAGATCAGGTCACCAGTGAGTAAAATTGACTTATTAATATGTTGGTAAGCTCCTGTGAAAGGGTGATATCAACACGTCCAGCCATGACTGTCAAATCACGTAAATTGATATGATAATAAGAATGTAGCAATGTAGTACGTGTATATACCAAGTTTTAGTGTTTTCTAACTAGTTACATATTTTTAAATTATTTTCTTCAGATTAAACTTGATGTTTGACAGTCCCAGGAGACTGACTATGGAGAAAATGGCTTCGAAGCGGTTCAATCCCCAGTACCTGATCAGCAGGCGCATGGTAATCAGCATGCCTAATCTGCAAGATATCAAACTGCCCCAAGAGCCTGCTAGAAATTCCTCCCTTCGGCGACTAGAAACAAGCCCTGGTAAGGGAAGAACACGTTTAACAAAGAGAGAGTTTTTTTTTTTGTTTTGTTTTGTTTTGTTTTTTGATATTATGGATGATACCATTGAATGATTTCCACAGAAATGGTGTCAGATGCAAGAAAGAACCTGTGAGCTGGAGGTAGAACAGTCTGCTGTTCTGTTTTGTGGTTCTGCACAAGCCTGAACACTTCCAGGAGGCCCGGCAGTCTAGAACTGCTTCCTGAGTCAATAATCATGTTCAGTCCTTTCCCACTATAAAGCCAGCACAGAACTGGACATAAAAATAGGTGATGGTTAAACTCCATTCGGCAAAGCAAGTTCTGCAGAAGTCATGGGTGTGTGTAGTACTCCTGAGAATAAGTCAAAATAGGGAATATTTTGATAAGGATGATGGATCTAAATATATATTTCTGTCCCTAGCCCAACTGTAATGCTAAATATCATACATTGTAACTGCATATTACTGTCTTGGGGATTTTTTTCTTGTTTATAATATTGATGCTTGGTGAACATACTCGCACTGTTTACACTAATCAATGTATTCTTTTTCCTTTTAGCTCTGAAAATACCCTCCAGATTGGTTAGTACATTCAAAATCCCAGAAATTCACTTTCCTCTGATATGCCAGTGTGTCCAGTCCTACTATGCAGACTTCTTCAACCATCTCAGCAAAGCTATAAATACTTTACCACCTGAAAACTCAGCATTGCTGGCAAGGTACTTCTACCTCCGGGGACTTATTAGCCTGATGCAAGGCAAGCTACTAAATGCACTTTCCGACTTTCAGAATCTAGATAAAACAGACTTAAGAATTTTCCCTACTGATCTCGTAAGAAAAATTGTGGAAACGATGCCTCCTCCTGAACGTTCCCAGGCAGAGCGCAAACCCGAGCTGAAGAAGCTGATAAGTCGCATGATGGAAAAACAAAGAGAAATTGTGAAAATAGACGATCACGTAAAAAACTTTGAATTGCCAAAAACACACATGCAATTGGATGATTTTGTGAAGCGAATCCAGGAATCTGGGATTGTCAAAGATATAGGCACCATACATAGGTTATTTGATGCCTTAACAGTAGGTGAGTAGAAAATACATATTTTGAATGAACATCTGTGCTGATACAAAGACAATTTTGAACGTTGGCAGAGAAGACATTTAATATATGCATGAATTATTGGATCTATGTCTCCATTAAGACAAGAAACCTGCTTATACACAGAAATGCACAATTCAACTCCTTGGACTGTGTGGGTGGGAAGGTTTTGCAAACTGATGGTGTGCAGGTCTGTTTTGGCTTGGATTATGAGTAAAGTGAATATAGAGTTTCAATTCCTAATGAAAAAAACATATTTGTGTTATAAAATATAATATGCTGAGGTAGTATTTTTAAAAGAATAAACTAGCACAATCAGAAAAAAAAGAGTAGCTAAAGTTTAAATACATCTTGAATGTCCCTCATAGCAAAAGGAGAGATTATGTTTGTATTTGAGAGAACTTTCTCCTTTCTTAAATGTGAGTTGAGTCTTGTACAATTTGAGTGTTTTTACAAAATTCTCTTTGCTTTTCTGTCTCTAGCTTTTATCCCACATTAGTAAATGTGTGATGTAGTAGCATTCAGTAAAGAACTGGAAAAGCATAATGAAAACATTCAATTTAGTGGGGAAGTACAACTTCTTTCCTATCATCTATCTGGATTTGCCACTGCCTTTGTAGAGGAGGGTAGAAGGGAGAAGGTTGGATGAAGAGGAGTTTTGTGTCTCAAGTGTCTTTGGAGGGTAGGGGTCTCTTGTCGTTTGTGCACCCTGTTTACCCTCTAATTCCTTACACTTAAAATTTGGAACCTAGTATCTTAAAGTTTCTATTTAAATTGCATAATAGTTTCAGATAGTAAATAAGTTTAATTTTTTAGGGCATCAGAAACAAATTGATCCTGAAACCTTTAGAGATTTCTACAATTACTGGAAAGAAACTGAAGCAGAAGCTCAAGCAGTTAATCTGCCACCTGCAGTAATAGAGTGCCTGGATAAAAACGAATGTGTCTACAAGTTATCCTGCTCTGTAAAAACCAACTACGGGGTGGGGAAAATAGCCCTGACCCAAAAGCGCCTGTTCCTTTTGACTGAAGGAGGACGTCCTGGCTATGTCCAGATTGCAGCTTTCAGGGATATAGAGGTGAGTGTAAAATAACTCCTTTTGTGTGATTTTTATGAGACCCCAAATCCCATTCTGCCTCTCAGACATTGTTTCAGCATAGATTGTAGGAAACACTTAGAAAGTCAGCAGCTTAAAAGTGGCAAAAAGTGGTCTTTGGACCAAGAGTTTCAGGGTTGACCTGTCTGCTAGGTGCTAAAATGACACAGAATGAAAAAAAAATAGAGATTGTGAACTCTAGATCTGTAGAAATGCAAAACATTGGAAACAGGATATAGAGTTGGAGACACTTAAGATCACAAATGCTAAGGAAACTTGTTGGGCTACAGGGTCAGCTTACCAGGTTGTCTGTGCTGCTTAGCAAATTCTGTGCCATGTGTCATAAATCCTGATAAGCAACCACCTCTACTTAATGGTGTGAAGAGATAATTGGAATAATTGGAAATTCAAATTTTAAAAATGAAGTTGCCCTGTGGTTGTCTCTTACACGTTCCTTACTATTTTCTTTTTCCTATCTTTGTTTCTAGGATGTTAAGAGCACAACTGTAGCCTTCCTTCTTTTGAGAATACCCACCCTGAGAATTAAAACAATCTCTAAAAAAGAAGTCTTTGAAGCTAACCTTAAAACTGAGTGTGATCTCTGGTACCTGATAGTGAAAGAAATGTGGGCTGGCAAGAAAATGGCAGATGATCACAAGGTATAAATATGGAAATTTCTAACTGCAAAAAAAAATGGAAGTGTGACTCTAAATTCATGGAACAGTCTTGGAAATTCTAAGTTTCAGCAAAGAATAGCTATGTAAAAATATGTATTTTGACATTGTTTTTAAGTATAAAATATCCACAAGAAAGTGGAACTGCTTTAAACATAGCATGTCTTTTGTCATCTGCTAGCCTTGATTTTGTTTAGGCACTAGTTTATAAAATATTTTCTTAGCTTTCACTTCCAATATGAGAATAGTGATCCTAAAAGCAAAGTGGGAAAACTAAGCAAGATGAGACATGTGCAACATTTGGCAAGGCTTTGCCATGCTGGAACCTTGGCGGACATAGACCCCGTTAATGAACAAAGCAAAATATGTTCCCCTGCCCCAGAAACCTCAAGGAAAAGGGATCATGCAGAAGAGCAGGTTTCCATCTGCAGCTAGTGTGGATGATGCTTCAAAAACTGCCTAGTGAGTGCTCATGAAAAGCATGAGACAGTCACGATTATATATATTAAAAGAGGGGGTGGAATAGATAAACTACAATAAGATTTTTGTCTCTAGGATCCTCAGTACATTCAGCAAGCTCTGACAAATGTTCTCCTGATGGATGCTGTGGTTGGTGCCCTGCAGTCTTCCAAAACCATCTATGCAGCCTCCAAACTGTCTTATTTTGACAGGATGAAAAATGAAGGTCAGTGACGTAGCGGTGCTGCAACGCCTGCTGTTGTTGCATCATCTGTCTCGGCTTCTTCCTGTTTTATGTTCCATTTTTTTTGTAAATGGATGTCTGTAGAAATATAAGAAGATGCCAGCCTGCTTGCACTTTCAGAGATGGTATTTCTTAAACAGTAATAATAAAAAGCTTAGTTCTTGCTTCTGTGCAGTAGAAGCCTGGATGCTGTGTCTCATGGTCAGGTAGGGTTAATGTCGGAAGAAAAGCCATCTGTTGTGAATAAATGGTGCAGACTTCTGTCTTTCGTAGAATTATATTTCAGGCGTAGCTTGACACTTGGAACTGACATTTAGCTTGAATCTTGGAATTCATGTCTTTTACAAATCTATTTTAGTGCCTATGATGGTCCCCAAAACAACTTCAGAAACACTAAAGCACAAGATCAACCCTTCAGCTGGTGAGATGTTTCCACAGGCAGTAGATGTCTTACTTTATACACCAGGTAAGCTGATTTATTCCTTATTTTACATTAGCCCTGTTTTAATAAGCCTGTACACCTAGTTCCTGATTTACCAATTTTGTTCATTCTAGCATGTTGTGCATAGAACACCAAAACAAAATCATTTGAAAAGAACAGTAATAGCATAAATTTAGACACTCTAAAGGTTAGCTTTCATTGTTTTGTCTTTCTGTTTGTATGTACCTTATTATAGACCTCAATAGGTGTTAATTAATGTAATGTCTTCCTGTAAAGACTTCTGCCTTATTCATAAAGCAGGATTGATGATGCTGGACTCTGGAAGAGTATTTGTAGTTAGGGTTTTTTTTTTTCTATCTTCCCCTAGTTATTTGGGGGAGTTTGGTTCACCCACAGTGCAGGGAATAGAATGTACCACACTTTGAAATGCCAGGATCACCTGGGGAGGGGGGGAGGAACAAACAAACAAAAAAACCCAAACAGTTAAGGCTTAAAGCCAAAAGGTTTCTTATTTTTGGATGCTTAATTTGGGACGTCTTGGTTCAGATATATCAGATATAGCTGTATCTGGCACTTCTGTCTTCAAGCACAAGTCTCACTTGCATCTCGGATCTGGCACGTAGAAAATGAGGAGTGTGCAGTTAGTACATCTGCAAATGAGAAATTTGGGATCAAATAGGAATTATGCTTCAGATACACCAAGATCTCCCTGGAGATCTTAGTTTCTGCCTCACTTTCACATATTTGGCTAAAAAGCGAAGCAGGGACCCTACCAATACATCCCTCTTGGCTGCAAAATCCTAATTCATTAGTTTCAAGGGCAGATCTACAAAACACAGGAAATCTAGTAGTGGGTCTGAGGGGACCTAGTTTGTGGATCATCCATTTAAATAAAAATCCCCACGTCCCTGAAGCTGTGTCCAATGCACAGGAATTTAGGCAGCATAGAGGAAATTAATTCTGAATATTCCCGAGTGGTTCCTCTTCATCTTAAACTCTGCACTAACATTTACTTCTGACTCATCTAGGCTCTGGCTTTTTCTTTGCTAGCTTGCAATAAGTGAATGCATTTTGGGACATGCCCTTAAAAGTTCCCATTTTCAGGCAATTTGAGAGCAAAGTGGAAAGTAAATTCCAGAGTGAAAAACTTGGGCAGGAGCGACTTGTGGGGTTTTATTAGTGCTTTTTTTAAAAAAATTTTATTTATTATTATTTTTTTTAATGAGTCTTTCAAGCAGATTTCTCATGATGAGCAGTTAGAACGAACGGATTTATCAGCTGCATTTTATAGGATCTGCAATCCCAGGTAGCTAAACACTCACAGCCATCAATGGAAAAGATGCTCTGCTTTGAATGACCTCAGGGTGTGAGGTGAAGCCATCAGGTGGGCACAAGTAGATGAGAAGGAGCACAGGTTCATGGGGAGAACTGTCTCCCATTACTATCTGGTGCTGTAAGTTCCAGGATGTAGACACACTTCACCAGGAAGATGCTCGGTGTCATAATCCCCATGTGTTGCCAAATGTGCTGACAACACTAACTTAAGGGGTTTTGTTTCTGTTTTCTCTCACCCTTCTCTGCTTCCTTTTTAGGGCATCTTGACCCTTCAGAAAGGCCTGTCAATGCTCATCCAAAACTATGGTGTGCTTTAAATGAGGGGAAAGTAGTAGTCTTTGATGCATCTACCTGGTCTATTCAACAGCACTGTTTCAAAATGGGCAGCTCGAAACTGGTAAGATTGACATGTGCATCATCACTGCTGCTTTAATGTGATATTTCAGTTCCTATAGCTTGCACGGCCCTCAGATCATGGGCTCGACCACATTTTGAGCCTTATTCCTTAAAACCTGTGGAAAGACATTTGGGTTTTCTGGGCTGCAGTTGAGCTGGAGAAATGAAGAGGTTTGAGAAAAAGGGAAAGGAGAAACCGTGAATTTGGAGTGAAACAATTCCTCTTTCCAGGTGATGGATCAGGTGATGGGAAGGTAGTAGCCTGAAGCTATGAGTTCTTGGAGCTGGAAGAGTGGTTTTGAGACAGTTGAGAAGAAAGAATAGTGGAGATAATCAACAGGAGAGCATGAGGAATAGAAGGCCTCAAAAACCTGGGGAAAGGTGTATGGAAGCCTGTGGATGATATTGAAAGAGTGGTAGTAGTTTAAAAGGAGGAGATTTGGCCATTGGATTTAGAGGCAGTTGGTTGGGAAGACTGTTTGAGGGAAATAACTCTTAAACTGGAGCTGCAAGTGGAGTGGAAAACATTCAGGAGAGAGAACATGCAGCAAAGGGGTTGGGTTAGGTCACTTTTATGGGAACTGAGGACCATCACTTTGGTGGAAGGGAAGGTCACTGTGAAGCCAGCAGAGGACAAAACAGCATTTGCTTAAGCATTGCTTCTGAGGAGGAAAAAAATGTATATTTATATCAGATGGGTCGGACAGCTTCCAGTGCATGAGAGAAATGCACAGATTGATGTGGTTTCTCCTGACTCCTTCATAGCATTTACTTTGAGCCAGGAAATAAAATTTAGTCAGTTACAAAGATACACTGTTAATCCTCTTCTAATGAAGGATGAGCTGGGCAGAGAGATCCATCCTCTTCCTTTATTTATAGAGCAAAGCGCAGAGCAAAAAATAGTGAGTCTTGATTTCTTACATCTCATGTAGCCTTTTTTTTTCCGTGTTATGCTACAGACTTTATTATTATTATTGCTTCTAGGTTTAATTTAATCCTTTTATTTATTTTCTTTTTTCTCTGCAGACTTGCATGGTAATGATAGAACAAAGTCAAGTGTGGATCGGTTCTCAAGACTCCTTTATTTATATAATCAACACTCACAGTATGTCCTGTAATAAGCAACTAAATGATCATCGCTCTGATGTTACAGACATCGTTGTAGAGAAGAAGAATGGAATACCCAGGTATATTAAAATGCAATTTTTTTTTTTTGTAGAAATGCATGTACAAGCAAATGTGGAAGGCATTTGTCCCACTGGAGGAGCTGGGAACATTAAGAAAATTCTTGTGTAGTTAAATGAAACTTACTCTGTGTTGCTAGAACAACATTCACAACTTGGAGAATTTAGGTTGCATGGAACAGAGAACCAGTTAAAGCTCCAAGTGCCACAGTATGATGCTTCATTTGAAATGAAGGCAGAGTGTTAATTTTTGTTTAAGGAAAAACTAACCCATAAATGAAACCAGTGTCTGACTTTCTAAAATATAAGTCTTCATTTTGCCCAGTATGATGGCTCTCATCTTGTACATGGTAAACTAAAAATAAATTAAAAATACAAAAAGGATTTTTTTTCTAAAGTGTATTATGTACTTTGGAACAGAGAGGAAAGGGGAATGGTTTTTGGACAAAGATGAGAGCAGCTGGGAATTGGCAGCATGCAGCTGTGGATCAGCATAGATGCAGTTTAAAGCCCACTTGTCTTTTTGTTTTGTTTTGAGCACATTTTTGACTAAATTTTTACATATTCTGGCTTTAGCCTGTGTGTTTGTAACGGAAATCTTCTCAGCTGAAGAACGCAAGTGCCAAGAGCATGTGGAGTGACATGGTTTGTTTCCTTGGGTGCAATAGCAGGAAAGAACAGTATTGAGATAAATTTGGTGCTAACCTGAAAGAGAGAATCCTCAGGCAGCAGCATTGAGGAGAGCAGTTTGATAAGCAAAGTACCTGCCTGAGATACAGCTGCCTAGAGGCAGCTCTTTAGAAAATGCTAAGGCTGGTTGTTTGCTATTAAGTAACGATGGTGTCGGGCTCTGGATTTCAATCCATTTTCTTTTGGAAATCATTCAGTCTTGCAGTCTGAGAAGTGAAGATCACTAATTTGGCTTGGTGTAAAATGTGCTGTGCTGCAAGTGGCAGCTTCTGCTATGTGTAATTCTTGTTCTGAACGCGAGTTTTTCTGTATCTGTGCCAACAGCGAGGCGTACTCGTGCAGCTTAGATGGGACAGTGATTGCCTGGAACATCAGCACCCTGAAAGTAAACCGTGCATTTCAGCTGCCCTGCCAAAATCTCACCTCTCTCAGACTTCATAATGATCAACTGTGGTGCTGTAAGTTCCTCAAACAATTAAAAAATGCATGTTTACATATTAATCTTTGTTAGAAAAAGCACAGTACACGAATCCCAAATTGACTGCTGTGCAAGTGACCAGTTTTTCTCCTGTTCTTTACGCTTCCCATTCCCCATCTATCCAAAACACTCGCCCAGGTGCCTAGGTGGCATCTCCACTGAAGGGATGAGGTAGGCTTGCATGTGCTGCACGTGCTGCATGCTGTGGCTTTTGGCAGCACTACGTTGTTGGGACCTGCCCTTGAGGACTCTGTAAATTGGGGTGGAAAGTTCTGCAAAGCCCTTTGAAGTCCTTGGCAAAATCTAGAGGGGTGGAAACTGAGCTGCGTGTTTCACACACTGCAGAGCATCGATTTGACTTGGTAATCCCCAAATATGCATTTTAGCCATATCTAGAAAACTGCTCTCCCCTCCTCAGGGATTTGATTGACTAAAATAAACTTTTTGTCAGTATATAGGCTCAGCCCTGTAACTTTGTAGTAGAGACCCTTGGTCTCAGTTCTGGAGACAAAAATAATTGTGAACTTGAGAACCAGAATATAAGAGTTAACTTTGAAGAAGTTGTCTCTTTTCCTCTTGTTGGTATTGGGCTTTACACTGGTGAGTAGGTGCTGCAGAAAAGTGGCCAACATTTGTATGAAGACAGCAGATTTAAGGACTGGATATTGCGGAAAGGAACATGAAGTACATTTAAGACATTTCTGCTCATTGAGAAATTAAATAGTTGTTAGATACCCCCATTTCTGCTGTCTTTTCCCCCAGCGCTTGTGTCAGTGGAGGAAGTAGGCACTTCTGCTACTAACACTTGATCTTTGATATTGAAGGTACTGGAAGCTGCATATTCGTAGTGTCAACTCAAGAATTTCGACCGTACATGAAAATTGAGCATAACCTGAGGGATGTGTGTTCGTGTCTCCTCTGTTTCCAGCTGTTTCCTGAGGTATTAAGTTGAAACTGTTAATCTGTTTTAAAGGATGTGGGAGGATGGGGCAGTGGCTGGTGACAGGACAAGGAGTAATGGGTACAAGTTGAGACACAGGCAGTTCCACCTCCATGTGAGGATGAACTTCTTTCTTTGAGGGTGCCAGAGCCCTGGCACAGGCTGCCCAGAGAGGCTGTGGAGTCTCCTTCTCTGGAGATCTTCAAACCCTCCTGGATGCCACCCTGTGCCCC
>JAWLRI010000795.1:595498-649081 GCA_034781795.1 Crypturellus tataupa
CCCGGATGCCACCCTGTGCCACATGCTCTGGGTGTCCCTGCTGGAGCAGGAGGTTGGACTGGATGATCTCTAGAGGTCCCTTCCAACCTCAACCATTCTGTGATTCTGTGATCTTTTTGTGCTTCAGAGAGATGAAGTGTGGGCATCTTACTCGGGGAGCAGTGACTTATATATTTGGAACACCAGAGATCTTACAAGTGCCCCTCAGAAGATTCCTCTTCAAGATTGTGCTGAGATTACTTGCATGATAAAAGTTAAAAACGAGGTGAGTGACACTTAGACTCTTCCTACTTGTTGTGGAATCCATTAAAAAGGGGCAATGAACTATGTGTTTGCAACTCTCTTGGACCATCGTTAGTCACCTGCCTTACTGAGTGCTTCCATCTGGGCTGATCTGAAACATGAATTCATCTGTGACATCAGAATCTAATGACAGCCCAAAACAACTGACTGCTCCAAGTACCTGGCAGCCATGGAGAGCCCGAAACCTCATTAGCAGTTAAATGTCTGATGACCTTCATTAGCCAGTGACTTTTCCAGGGAACTGCATAAACCAAAAGTTTAGATCCCTTGATGTTTAATCTCAGGGCTGCCAAGACCAAGCCCTGCAAAGGTCAGTAGATGACCAGTAAATGCAGGTTATCCAGCCCGATTCTGGGGTGACCTTTTTCCTTGTTCAGTCACCTCGTACTTAACTCACTAGGAGTCTGGTGTCCCCAAATTGGCCCCAGCCTGTGTAACAGCAGCTGTGCTGCCACCTGGGACACGGCTAGGGATAATTTGCAAGTAAACAGCCAATATATATTGGGAAAAGAATTTCTTACCATGGACGTGACACTTAGCTACCCACCAGAGTTTGCTATCACTTGCCAACTTGGACACCTCAGTGCCTATTTAGGCTGTGCCCTAGACTACAGTGTAAGGAATAATCCTGTTTTCTTCTTTTTTCTTCTGTGTTTCCCCCTAGATGTGGATCGGCAGCAGGGGAAGGTCCCAGGGCAAGATCAAGGGGAAGATCTACGTGGTCAGCGCCGAGAAGAAGAGCGTGGAGAAGGAGCTGGTGGGTCACGCCGACACCGTGCGGGCGCTCTGCTCCGCCGAGGACCGCTACGTCCTCAGCGGCTCCGGGAAGGAAGAAGGGAAAATTGCCATCTGGAAAGTTGAATAAGCCAGGAAAAATACGGACGCTTTTGCTGGCAATAGGGAAGTCCTCGAGCTTCGCCTGGTCCAGCCTCCAGCCTATATTGCAACCACCCTCAGTGTTATTTGTGTGTTATTTATTGAGCGATTTTTTTGTAACTACATTTTTATATTTGCTGGATTTATGGAGTTTTACTGTAAAAGCTAAGTATCCTTCTAAACTGGCAGCTGGGTTTAGTTGGGAAGCCTGTCCATGACTGCTGTGGATATTTATGGTGCTCCGTTATTTAAAGCGTAGAGACAGGCTCTCCCTAACAGCACTGAGAGCTCCCTGCTAGTGAAACAAGGTACTTGGATGTTCTCATAAATGGTTTTTAAACTTGTTTTTCCTTTAAAAACAAGGCACTGCACTTGGCATTTGTAACTTTTTATTTTTTTCCCCAATGAAGGACTAATTTATTTAATTTCAGTGTATCTTGTATCTGATTTGGGAGCAATCTCCTCATTCCTATGCAAACTGCTGCCCTTCCACATCCATAATTAAGTTCTCTGAAGTCACGGGACTGACTATTCCTTAATTGCTGAAGTGCCTGAGGAGGGTCACGGTGTTGGGTTTGATCAGTGTTACCCAGCGGCTTCCTCAAAGGCTGCGTTGGTAAATTCTGAGGTCACTGCAAGCCTCTCCAAGCTACTGCTCTATTTCCACGTTAGTGACAGAATTATCTGTATGGGAAGCAGAATGGATCGGCAGAAGGGTCGGGGCCGTATCGGCGCTTAATAAATGGAATCAAATATTTAAAATATTGTAAATAGAGGGGAGAGAAGGGCTGCTATTCTTGTTAACATCTATAAAATATTTAAAATATTGTAAATAGATGAGAAAAAAGGGCTGCCACTCTTGTTAACAACTGCAAAATAGTAACTGCCTGCTCAAAGGGTAAAATACTGGTAATGGGTCTGACTCTTAATACACTGATGAAAGATGTTTATCACATCATGGTAATTGAAATTTTGCCCTTTTTTTCAATTTAAGGATATTAAACACTATTTGATATTTTGGCCTCTGTCGACCTTGTCCTTTTGGTATAATCCAACCCAAGACTGGAGATTCATGCTCTTGACTCATCCTTAGTGCGCAGGGGAGAGATGCGCCTGGATTTTCTCTCTCCAACTTGTTCTTCCCAAACCACCTGGGGCCCCAGCTGCGACTTTCGGGTTCCTCCTTCTCCGGCAGCTGCCTGGCCGGGCTCCGTAAGTGCCACGGACAGGCCCAGGAGCGGGGAACACGGCCGCAGGGGCCAGTGTTACTCAGCAGGGTCGGAACGATGCAGCTTTCTGCAACCTTGTGCCCAAGTATCCGCAGCTGCCCCCGCGCTGGGGCCAGGGCTCTTTCGGCTCCTTTGTCCGACCTGGAGCAGCTGTCAGGGGGAGAAGAGCCTAGAGAGGAGCCTCAGCCGCGGGCACCCGGCTGGAACCTCCAGCTGCTGCTTTGGGCAGCCCCGCGATGTCCAGCGTGAATTTTGGCTGTCTCCTTTTTGCCGCTGACTTTTCTGCCCAGCGCGTGGCCGTGTCGACCTCCGCGGCACCCTGTGAGCATCAGCGCCGCCCGCACAGGGCCCTGCGTGTCCCCAACATCCCCCCAAGAGCCACTTTCTGCCCGTGCCTGCTGCTCCCTGGGGCCCTGCTTCGTGGCCAGTCCTCACCCTGCGCCTTGACCACCCATCTGGCCGATGCCCTTTGGGGCCAGGGCGCCCGCAGGGGCCGCGTCGGAGCCGGCTCCTTGTGTTCCCTGGGGACAACAGTGACGTGCGGTGACGCCAGCAGCACCTGCTCCCAGCGCCGCAGCCAGGGCCTCTCCTTGTGCCGTGAGTCACTTTTTCCCCCTTCCCGGAGCCGGACACGGCACCTCCACGTCTGGCTGCAGGAGCAGCGACGGCTCCGCAGAGGTTCCTGCTTCCCACCGCGTCCCAAGGACGTTTTCCCAGCCCATCCCGTGTGTCCGGCAGAGGAAACGGTCGCAGGGCAGCCCTGACCTCCCGCTCTCCCCATCGGCTTTTTCCCCTCCCAGCCAGAGCTCCCTGCGTCCCAAGGGGGAGACAGAGCCGAGTGGGGCAGGAGAACCTGTGCACGCAGACGGGGGTCCCCCCAACCGCATCCCGCTTAATTCCGGGCTCCGGGGGGGCATCCACAGAGACAGTAAGGGGTCGAGGAGCTCTTATAGCCCCAGGTCCCTCCAAACGCCCCGTTTTCCCCCAAAACCCTCACGCGGCGCCCGCGTCCCCGACGGGACAAATCGCACACATCAACGCAGCGACACCAGCCGCAAACTCTGACCGAAATGTTTATTCAGCTCGAACGGGAGAACAGCGGATCGGAACAACGCAACGTGGAGCAGGGCCTTCCTAAACCCAGTTCGTTTCTTTTTTTTATAATTTTTTTTTCTTTTTTTTTCTCTATGCGTAAATGAACCAAAAATAAAATCAAGCTTATACAAAAAGAACAGAAAGTGCAGAACACAATGAAACAGTTCTCATGCAACAAATCTCTCAGTTTTCCTCTTTAAAACAGAAAACAAGCTCAACAGTGTAGAAATAAAAAACATACATACATCTTGCTGTCTACTCACTCAAACATTCATCTGTGACACGACTTCTCTTTATCCCTTTTTCCTCATAAAACTTAACAGTATGTGTTTAACACATGCTTATAAACATTGCTAAACTCAGCAAGAGCTATTATAGTGCCCCAACTTAATAAGTTGATAAAAAAGTAGTTGTCGTATGGCCAGTTCACAAAGGAACCAAATATTCTCTCTTTTTTTTTTCTATTTTTTCCTTTTTTTCCACTATGAGATGCCTATATGCAGCTTTCTATTAATACGAGGCATTTAAAATAAGCTGGTCATTTGGCTACCGAAAAGGGCTTTAGTGTTCATGTTACATCGGAAAAGATTTAAGAACGAGAAAAACCAACTTGGGAACTGCCGATTTGCCAAGCGGGGAGGTCTCCGGCTTTGGGAATTTCGCTGTGATTTGGCTATTACCGAGTCCGGACTAGGCGCATTGAGCTAAGGCCTGGGAAAAGGAGGCTGGAGATGCATCCACAGCCTCCGATTTCGCGAGAAAACCCACATCAAACTGAACCGACTCACCGCGTTCGCTCCCTTTTCGCGGGTTCGGAAAGGCTTTGGGAACATCTTGGTTCTCCTTGGATGCCATCCCAGGTTGGAGCCGCGTTTCGGAGGCCGCTCGCGGTCAGAACCACTTGGGCCTCTAAGCTAAACCCTTACAGGGGCCCTTAGCAGCCCCACGTCGCCGCTTCTGGCTGCAACACAAGACACGTCGGGTAGCTCCACCGTTCAAATAAATGACCTTTTTCAACACGGATGCTTTTTTATTCTTGCAAACGTTCAGATTTGTAGTTGAAGGAAGAACCTACGGCTAGAGGACTGTCTGGAACCACAAAGTTTGAGCGAAGAAAAAGTCAGATTTGGTATTTCTTGCACACAGCTGGGACCAGCTCCTGGGCAGCAGCTGCGAAAGGTGACGAAGGAGCCGCAATGGGAAGCAGCTCCCCCTCCACGGCGGAAAAACTGGAAGAACCGGATCAAAAACGACGTGCGGTGACGGAGAGCACAAAGCCAGCGAGGTATCTTGGCCCAGCCGTGTATATATATGCATAAATACAGGTATTAATATACTCATACATGCACGAACACACACCGGGCGCACACACGCAACCCCAGCGATCGCCCTACGAGCGGGTGTGGATGCAGAACCGGCGACTTCGACGAAACGGAAACGACTGAAAACTTGAAGGACCGACCAAGGAAGCGACTCGGAACCGCCGCGGTGCTCGGCCCTTCTCCTGCTCTCCCTCCTGGCGCTGCTCCTGAAATCCAACTTCTCCTGCCTCTTGCAGGGCCGCGATCGAAAGGGAAGGTTTGCATCTCCTGCATCAAAAGATAAGGCGAGGGACGCTACCCTGAGGAGTGATGGGGCCAGAAGGAAAAACCTCTCGAATCCAAAGGAAAAGCAGCTTCCACAGGACTAATCTCCGAAACCAGCCCGGGCGCAAGAGCTGGAGCGGCAAAAAGGTTTCAAAAATAAAATATTAAAGCCACTTTCAAAACGTCTAACTCGGTTTATAGTTTGCAAGAATGCCAGTTATCTGGGTGAACTACAGCACTCGCTCCTGTTTTATATATATATGAATATCACCGGAATATATTAAATGTAACTGAGATGATAAGATTCACTGCAGAAGTTCAGCTAAAGTATTTCTCACAACTGATTTCTTCAGTAAGGTCTGATGCTCTTCAGTAGTATTATGCCCCTGTGCGAACACAAGTCACAGTATGTGTTCTACATAAAAATATATATTGAACGTAAAGAAAAACGACTTTCTTGAGACGCTTGGGAAAAAAAGAAGCAAGTCCCGTGCGGTTACGTGTACTTTAGTGCTCTGAAATCCACATTGGCACCCTTGAGAGCTCCGGAATGGAATCCCTATGGAAAACCTTCGCTGTGGAGACCGGGAATTCATCGGTGACATCAGCCAGGACTGCACGTTGACTTCAAACATACCAAAACCATACATGTTTCGTAAATACATTGACAATTCAAGTAATTTATTAAAAACAGCTTTTCGTTTTGAAATATATGTATATATCTTTTTCTTCTGAAGGACTATATTGCAGCATGATTCACACACGCACCTTGAAGTACTGCAGTGTGAGGAGGTTGAGGCAGCAGAAATCTTGCAAGGAGCCGGGATGTGTCGGGTGACCAGGCGGGCTGACGGCAGCCGGTCGGTCCGTGCACGCAGGAGCTTTGGATCATTCGGATCCTCCTGGATCGGCTCTGCCCTCCTGCTGGGGACCCCGGGGATGTTTTTGATCAGAGCTGCGTCACTCGGTCGGGCTCTTCGTGGAGAAAGGGCTCGTGCAGGAGCTACATCCCGGACAAGGGGTTTGGAGGTGGCACTGGGAGGGCAGCTTTGGCTGGGACCTGGGGCCGGGAAGGGCAGCGTGTGCTGGTGGAGCGGATTTTAAGGCATAAAAACAGCTTCCAACACGGATTTTGATGTGTCCCCTCAGTAAAAAGATGGTAAAAAGGACAATTAGGCATTAATTTCCTTTTCCCACTACAGAGACTCCTCACACCCCACTCCAAAAGCGGCCCTGGAGACGCCCTTCTCTGTCACGACTTCATCCAGACATGACAGCTCCGAAAGCCGAGAAATGCCCCCAAAGTTCATCCAAGCCCCAACCTGGGAAGTGTCCCAGTGTGTCCCAACGACACCCACGAAATTCAGTGCGTTGCTCCAAAGACCTGCAGGCACCAACAGCTTTCCCAGGGGTTGCTCCTTCCACCTTGGGGACACCCCAGCGCTACCCGATCCCGACAAGCAGCAGCCTCGGGAGTCGCTGCTGAACGGCATGAGGGAAAATTCCCAGCGGTTTCTCGGAAACCGCAGGGATTGCTTTAGTTTGCCGTGGTGAAAAACGCTCGCAAATGAAACTTTTCTGTAGCAATTGCACCGACAAAAAAATAGGAAGCCTAAACTCAACGTTAAAGAACTGCAGCCGTCAGACCAACACCATCGCGCTCATGAAAAAGGATTGATTGAGATGTCTAAGCATTTGATTCAGGTGCCGCACTAGTGAAATCTGAAACGGTCAGTCAAAAATAGCAAGAGACTATAGGTCGAGATAGCTTTCCATTTTCAGTTAGTTTAAAAACAGCCGAAAACTTAATTTTTCTAACTGCTAATTGTATACACTGTGAGTCTCATGCAGATTAATAAAACTTATTTGAACTCTAAATGCATTCTTAATAAAAAAGTGTTCAGAAATGGCATTTCTAAGTTGTAGAGAAAGCAATTAGCATCATAGCTACCTGTTCAAACCTATATTAGGGAACTACAGAATTTCATTTACATTTTTTTTTTTTTTGCACGAAACTGCCCGCAATTTTCTGCAATTTTAGCTACGAGTCCTGAAGATCCTAATTTGTTCTCTTGGAAAGAAACGGGTTCCTGCTCCTGCACCTGCGCTCCCTGGAATGTGTGCGAAGGGCGGTCTCACACGGCGGATTCGCTCTCCGGCGCCGGCGCGCCGCCCGCCTTGCGCGTGAGCTTCAGAACCGTTGGTTTCTCCGCGTCGGCGCCGTCGCTCTCCGGAGGGCCCAGGCCTTTCTGCTCGTCCTTTGGCTCTTCGTTGACTTCGGGGTAGATCACCAGGAAGGTGGCTGTCAGAAAGCCCAGGAAGGAACCCACCGAAGCCACCATGGGGATGACGCGGACGGTGCCCACGGTGTCCACGACGCCGCCCAGCGCCGAGGCCACGAGGATCTGCGAGATGTAGACCTGGCACGACAGGATGGCGCAGTCGATGCCGAAGCCCCGCTTGGAGTTCCCGGGGCTGTGGTGGATATACTGGAAAAGAGAAGAAATGGGTGTTAGAAGACAAAACCAAGAAAAAAAATCATATATTTGAACACAAGTATCTTCCCAAAATTCCTCGGCCATATGGTCGCCTTTCTGCCCTCCTTGTGCATCGTGCAGGCTACACGTGTCTGCAGCAACAGCCTCCTTGTCGACAGCCTGGTTTACACCTAGAGGGAGGTGTTCACTCCTAGCTTGACCTTGGCCCCAAAATCGGGTTGTGCAAACAAAGTTCAGTGAAATCACTGCTGGAGATAGTTCCTGAGATCTTCACAGGGTCTCTCCTCCCAGTGCCCACGCAGAAACACGGTAAAATGAGTGTTCCTTGATGGATTTGTAACCGAAATACGAGAGTGCTGAAACCTGGAAAGTAAAGCTGTCCTGGTTTCCAGGAGAACCCATTTGCCTTATAACTTGCCAAACCCACAGGTGTCTTTCTAGACATTGCTATCTTTAAAAAACTACTAAAAATCTCCTTGATTCTGATGTAGTATGAAACAGAGCAACAACCTTGCATACAGTAAATATTTCAGTAATTATTTCACATGCATTCAAATCTTTTTACACCCTAGCACAGGGTAAAGCAATGATGACTCCATCAGCCAAATTCATGCTAGTTTAGTCTGATTAAGTAGCATCTCTTGCTGTTTACTATCAAGCCCTCCTCTGTTCTTGGCACATGTCTCACCCAAGCGGGTATCTCAAATAACTGGCTGTACTAAATCCACTTTGCTACTTTGCTCTTTGGAGAAACGTGAATGTTCTGCCTTGCTCTGCCCCCAAATATTCCACATACCTGCTTAATATCGTGATATTGTCCCAGAAGCGCGTAGGGGCAGTAGGAGATGCTCATGGAGACTATCCCCATGGTGCTGATCATTATCATGGTGACGTACACGTTGGGGAACATGGCCATCACGGCAGTGCCAAGAGAAAAGCCCAGCGTGCCCAGGATGTAGATGACTTTTATGCTAAGGTCATAGTTGTCCAAGTACTTCTGCAACAAGGCTGAAAAGAGCAAGAACAGAGCGTTAAGTATGAATCTGCACGGGGAAGTGTTAGGGTATGATGCGATGGGGACAGTTCCCTTTCAACCTCAGCCATTCTGGGATTCTGTGATTGCCCAGAGCCACATCACAAAATCTGGAGCAGAACTCAAGTGTTTCATGCCTCAACTGTAACCCAGTCCATTCAGAGTGTGCTAATTAATACCATCTATTTATCAATTTAACCATGCAGATACGCTCTAAGCTCTGGCCACAGAGTGGATTCTGTTTCTAATGCACATACAATTGCAAAAGGAAATGATTAGACAATTCAATTTTGCAGTCATGTTTTGGTTTGTGTTTAGAATCAAGCTGTCAGTCTGCACTTTGACTGGAATTGATTCCCCAAAGAGGCAGTGCCCATAGTGCTGATCTGCTGAAACACTTGCAGGTGTCTGCAAAAGGCAGGATGCAAGCGTGCCAAAAGCTCTGTATTTTAGAGTCTATGTAACAAGCCTAAAGGTTACTGCTACAGTCTGTGGTTGTTTTCTCTGTTATTAAAAAGCAAGACATAAACTTTAAGTTTCTTGCCTCAGAAATATGCCATTTTACCTTTAAAAACTCTCTGACATAAGTTTGATTTTTTGTGTTTGGATCAACCATAACTGTAGTGTATTGAATGACCAGCTAAAAACCACTCAAATTCGTTCTGAATGATTTTATGCTCCATGCCTCTCGACAGAGCTTTCCATATGTCCACCTCTGTATTTGATGGCATCTTTTTGTAATTATTTTTAAAGGAGCATTTCATGTCCATATGAAATGATACATTTGCAAATATCCATTGCCCCAGACATGCAGGTGGCTGCTAACAAAAGCAAATCAATAGATCTAGTATATTTTGCAATACATTCATGAGGTTCGTTCCACTGTCCTGTTGCGCAGATTCTCTTACCTGAACAAACAGCAGCAGTAGCAGCATAAATTACCAGTCCCCAGCAGCCCATCTGAACTCCAGCATTATAGGCGTGTAACTCGGTTGAATTAGAAGGGGCCTGCAAACAAACCCCAAACCAAGAGCAAAGTCATCGGCTTTGGATTGTCTGAAACGAAGAACTATAACACGGGTCTGCCAAGGAGAACACAACTCTCTTCCCTTACCTTTGGGTCCCCTTTGAAGATGACCTGGCCCATGAAATCCGTATAGAACACAGCCTCGGCAATGATGGAGAACCAAGTCAAGAGGTGACAGACGCAGAGCCGCAGCAGCTCCTTGGGCATCTTGAGCATGGACAACCAGAGGAGCCGCACGGTGGTCTCCGTCTCGCCCTCCTCGCTCTCTGTGTCCCCGCTGGAGTTGGTGTTGCCGCTCTGGTTCCGGTGGCGGCACTTCTGCCGCTGCCGCTTCTGCATGTCGTAGATGTCGTTCATGCTGCGCGACGACTTGATCAAGACGATGGCGTTGGCGCGCCGGAAGCGGTAGCGGTGGGAGCCGATTTTGCCGTAGTAGGAGAAGGTGTAGGACGGCTGGCGGTAGAACATGTGCCGTCGCCTCCGCATGGAGTTGGAAGTGCTCGACTGCTTCATGCCGATTCTAGCGTGTCCGTTGAGGAACTCTTTTGGGAGGGAGCCGTTGGCGTTTGGGACTTTGTCTTCATTCAAGTGATTATCAAGCAACATCTCCTCCTCCTTCTCGTTGTCCCTGAGGAAAGCAGACAGGCGGTTGAGTTTGGATTTCATGAGCTCTTGGCTGGTGCTGTGGGGAGTGTTTGGATAGGAAGCGTCCTGAAAAATGGAGGGTTCGATGTCGTGCAGAAAAAGCAGCTCTGATTCAATTTCCAGCGTAGCATCAGGCATGTGCAGGACAGAGTCACTCTTGCTCCTAACAATGTTCACCTCGAGGAACTCCATGTTGAGGTCATGCTCTGACTGGACCTCGTCATGGAACATGGAGCCTCCATATGGCTCTTCCTCACTAATTACATTCAGTCGATTCAGAGGGGGGAGACTACCGCTGAATTTGACGCTGGAAAGGGTGTCCCCTTCGTCATCAATCCTGTCTTGCTGTGGGTTGTATTGCTCTTCTTCAATGCTAAAAAGATGGAGGGCAACGGAGACAGAGAAAATGATAGCTGCAAAGAAGAAAAGGACTTGCTCTTGAGATTTAAAGATGCTGCCCAAGAAGGTCTGTGTCCAGTCCAGCCCTCCTAGCATGTAACCAATTGCTCCCCCAAGACCTGCGGAGAGATAAAGGAGTTTTGTCAAATAAGAGACCCCAAAATACCAAAAACCATATAGAACTTGACAGACAAGTCTCCTTTCCACCATCACTTAACTCAGATTCAAAAATATGGACTGGCAGAAAGTTGAGTATTTTCTCTTTCACCATTAAAAAAAAAATCTCTTGTTTCATAACAAGTACAATCCTCTGGTTGGAGGCTAAGTCACCCTGGGGATGCCACCGGTGACTCTAAATTGTGATATTTACGGGACACCTGGATGAAATTAGCTTCTCAAATCAGACAGCCTCAATCAAATTTCAATGAAAGGCTCTCTCTTTGGGGGTTTTCAGGTTTAGATAAACTCCAAGATGAAGAGGACTTTCATGAAGGTATCCAAAAAATAAAACCACTAAATAAACACGGCTTTGCACAAGAGCATTTTACTGATTACTGGGGCTGTTGCTGCAAGGATCTGCAACTCCAAATCTCCAAGTTGTATTGAGAAAGGATGAACAACACAACAACCTAAACCTGTGCTGGTGTCATGGGAGACTGCATAAGAGAGAGGGCTGCAAATCAACAGGAGGAGCGGAAGAGACCCCCAGACTGCTGTTCCTTTGGCCTCATGAAGGAAACAGATTTTGGCACGTATGAACCCAAAATGTGGATGTTTCAGAGCAAAAGAGATGCAATGTCTCAAGGGAGCATATTAGGAATGAAAAACAGAGCAGAGTATTAAGCATCTAAAGGTTAAACTTAAACCTTCCTATTCTAAGATAAATTGTCTATTAGCTTACACTATTATTTCCCACTCCGCTGATATCTAGAAATCAAGCTTAACAGAGATAGCAAGACTTCTCCCTGGCTTGCTACTGCTCTGTCAGGCTTTTCTGTTTAGCCTAAACTTCATGGTAGGGACTATCCCCCTCTGGCTACAGAGTACCAAGTGCTGAAAAACTCTCATTTTAACCAAAAGGCTTATAATGCTAACCATCATTTTATGTTACTTTATTCCCAAGGCAGCTGATCTTTGTACTGTTCCTTAAGATTTTATTTTTCAAATTCTTTTTACTGTGCTATAGTCAATAGCCTATATAGATATTCTTTGCTCAAGAGCCTCATGAGCTTCAATATTTGTGTATTTGTGAGACAGCAGCAGTGACAAAAGATCGAAACAAATTAAAAAAAAAAAAAAAAAGAAAAAAAGCAAAGTGAGTTCAGGGAAAATCAATTCAGTCCCAACTGGGTCATCAGGAGGATGTGACAACTGCAGAAGACACATTGATTAGTCACCTACCAGCTGAAAAGGCATGGATGTTAAGGGCCATGTCTTGCTCTTCGCTGTCCACCACATCCAGCAGGTAGGCCCGAATTGGCCCCTCCGTTGCATCAGCACAGAAATCCAGCACCACGACACCGAGCACCGTGAGGACGATCCCAATGGGCTGCTTGTCTGGGACGTCGCCGATTGCCAGACCTGAGGGAAAACAGAAGAGGAATCTGAGTGTTTTCAGCCAAAAGGGAGAGCTCCTCAAGGCAAGGATAGCCTCCTGAAGAGAAAGGTGGCCAACAAACTTACTGGAAAGATTGTTTTACAGAATAAAATGGCAATTTCAACTCTTTGGCAGTTTCATGGAGGATCTGGGATAGAAGATACATTTTGGCTCTT
Source organism: Crypturellus tataupa (assembly GCA_034781795.1). Taxonomy (NCBI): domain Eukaryota; kingdom Metazoa; phylum Chordata; class Aves; order Tinamiformes; family Tinamidae; genus Crypturellus; species Crypturellus tataupa. The sequence continues at coordinate 607,963 of JAWLRI010000795.1, forward strand.
GGAAGACTGAGTTTTGTTTTTCAGAATGTTTTTTTTAAAGCACCTCCTAACCCTTTGAAAGCATTGGTTATTATTTCACTTTCCTTGCATGCATTCCTCTTCAAACGTTGAAGGCTGTTTTTATAAAAGACAGCCATGGTGAAGGAGGAGAAGCAAAAATATGCACCACATCTAAGAGTTGCAAACTCTGCTGGCAGCATCCTGACATTTCACACGATGCCTGATATGAAACAGACTGCAGTACAACAGGATAAAGTAGGATTGACTCTCCCTGATCTCACAAAGCATTAATATGACAGATGAAAATGATTATGGAAAGAGATGAACTAGGTAAGCCACTAAAAATCATCTAAACCTTAAGTGCTATGATTCCTGCACTCATTTTTACCAAGTTTGAACTCCCATTGCCAGTGGGCAGGTTGTCAAAAAGGGCATGAAGGGTCTCCTGCCCCCATCATCTCAGGTTTACTGCATCTCCTGAAGTCCCAAGATGAAATTAGGAGTGCGGGAGACTTAGGAAAGTGTGAATGCACAGTGGGATGATTACATATAATGAAAAAAAAGGGTCCATCTAGAAGGAAACTTGGTTACATATGAGGCCTTCTTCTGCAAACGGTGTGCAGAAAACCAGGAGCTCTCACCTGAGTTCACCCCAAGCCCTCTTGGATGAGGATAGGGAATTCTTTCCAAATCTACTCCAGCCACATGCCAGGAATGGAAAGCTAAAGAATGCAGTTTACTTTTTCCATGTACTGCAAAAACCTCTGTCTTTTAAAGACAATTCATCAGGCAAAGGTAGCACAGCAGGAGCTGGAAAGTGTAGGCTTTCTAGAAAGCAACGCAATGAACTGCATAAAAAAAGAATTTGGAAAACCCAAGGCAATATTTGGGGTTAAATTATTAGAAGGTGAGATACTTCCAAAGAAAAATAAGCTCTGTATTAGCTTTGCTTGCAAGAATCGATGCCTGTGGACCTAGACTGAAGTGTGGAAGCGAGAGTTTGGTGTCAAATAAAACCTTGTAGCAGGGCTGCAATGGCCTTGCAAACATCTGCTGGGGAAGGGCTAAGTCTTGGAGCAGAAACAACAACCCCGAAGTACAAATGACACCAATTTCATATCATTCATACTTACTGCTTGGCTAAGTTCAAAGAAAAACCCCATCAGCTAAATGTCATTAATCGGAACAGTTTGTCCACTGCAATTTGCAGAAAATTGAAAGCTCTCATATGGCATCTCAGTCTGGCTTTTCAAATCTAATGTGCTGAGCCAAGGTAATGTTCTACTCATTTCCCTGAATTAGTAGAACTTTTTTACAATAGAGCTGCATCGAACGCAAAAAGGAGAGCCAAGAGGATATTATTAGGTGCTAAGTTCCTTTCATTTGCATCAGACCAACATGATGTAAACATTTCCCCAAACGTACTTGCTGTCACCTCTCCTACGCAGAATTTACAAAGAGTCTTAGATTGTAGATTAAGTTCTGTAGTAAACTACGTTCAAGGGAAACTATTTTTACCAGCTTTGATGGGGGCTCAGGCAAAATTGTTTTCCCACATAGTTTTTGATAAACAAATATTAACCGTGTTCTGGACTGTTTCAATACCAGGCCTAAGAAAAGAACAAGAAAAAGTGAAAAGATAATTTTTGAAATAATGCTGGAAACAGGATGTGTTGCCAGATATGCATTAAAGGGAAAATGGATCACAACAGGAAACATTTCCCTGTGAACAGGTTGCTACAGTTTTCCCATGTCAAAGATCGACCAAATTCATCTCAGCAACTGAAAACATTATGCTGGCAACCATTGTATTAATAACTGTGAATTAACAGTTACAGCGACGACTGCACGATACTTAGTCCCACATGGTAATTTCCAAACAAAAATGGGAATATTTCAGCTGGACAGCTCAACTGCAGCATCGCAGAGAGTTCTTTAAACCTAAGTTAATCAGCAGCACATCCTCACCTTTGCTTCTAGCAAATCTTAGCCTGGATAAGGTTTGCTAGAAAAAACAGGGAGGTGATTTCCTTGTTATTTACCTATCACGGAGCCATTAAGGAAAAGTGCAACTCCAAAGAGGACCCCGATGCAGAGGGCGAGGATGAAGGGCCGCCGGCGGCCCCAGCTCAGCGTGCAGCGGTCACTGGCTGAGCCTATGAGCGGAGTGAAGATCAGGCCCAGGATGGGGCTGAGGAACCACGTGAGGCTGTAGTATTGCTCAGGAAGACCTAAAATGGAGACAAGAACAAGATGAAGGTTACGTGACACACATAATTCTACTTTATATGCGGCATTTTCTAATGCTTTGGCAAATTTCTAACCCCTTTGGCAAAGGGGTGACTTACCTGTAATGCGCCCTCTTGCAAATTCCCAACTGGATTAGATGTTGTACAAAATATGCCATGTGCAAACACAAAACACTCAGGATAAAATCGAATAATGGGCACCCAAAGGAAAAGTAATTATTTCCTACTTTAGAGAGCACCTAAGGAGCTCGCTCACGTCTGCAGTGGACTAGCTGCAGGATGGGAAGAGCCAAGGATTTATCGTGTGGGATTTAGCTGGGAAAAAAAAAATCTGCTGCCAAGGATGAAGTTCGGAGAGGGAAAGCTGCATGGAAAGCAGGAAATAAAGAAAAAAAATCCCTGCTCTCCCCTCCTTAGCATGGGAAAGTGGCCTGCAGATGGCACAGTGGATCCAGGAGATGCTACGCTCGGCTTGGGGGCAATCTGGGTTAAGCAGCACAAACCAGAAACCTCTTTGGTATCCTGGGTGCTGCTGCTCCTGTGGTCCTGGACCAGCACATGGACACGGGGTCGTTTCCAGCAAACTGCTTCTCCGTGGAACCAGCATCACCCCTTTGCAAACATTTGCTCTGCAAAAACTGCACGTTTCTCATTGGAAAGATTGGTGCTTTTTGTACGCTATATAGCTACCATTAATCAACTCTCATTAAAATGATGGGACATGCTTAAAAAACAGGCTGATTTCTCCTGCTAGCGTTACTCTAGTTTCAGCACTTTCAAGGTCAATTTTTCATGCAGTAACTAGAAGCCAGATTAAGCTTACGCTGCAGATGTTCTTCCTCAAAAAGAGGCAGAGTCTCCTGCAGTTTCATCCTATCATCACGGGGTTGATTTAGTATTTTAAAACAGCACTGGATGTTTTGATTTAAGCTGGAAAGTGACACACAGACAAGAAGAAATCCAACACCAAAATGCTTTTCCCTAAAGGAGACTGTTTTACTTTTAGTATCTCTGGTGTCTGCATAAGGGACACGTACATTTAGAAGCAATGTAAATAAGGAAACTGAAATCTGAAATGTTTTTGTATATTACATATCCATTTATAGATACACATATTAAAATATGTGTACTTTACATGTAGACTTTTTATAGCTATATATAAAAGTTTGCTGCCTGAGGATAAACTGAGTCAATGAAACTTCCAAGAAATCGTGACCTGGAAGGGTGCTCGGGTGTCAAAGGAGGTAACTACACACCAAATAGTCCTTCTCTTTACATGTGTGTGTTGCTCTCCCTATACAACTCGTTCCACTCAATAATTAGGAATGAGAAGACACTGAGAAAGGAAATCCAGACACACAAGATTAAGACACGAAGAAACGAACAGACACTGTGAATTTTGGCCCCAAGAAGGCCCTCCTGATGCCACCACCTAGCAGTAAGGACAGACGCTGCTGTTTGCACCCACATTGGGAGGGGGGATTGAAACACAACACAATTATTTACAAAGGTAATTATTCATCGCGGTAATTATTTAGTGTTTTACTGACAGCTAATCTCAGGAAACACGGAGGGGGGAAAAAAAACATGCCAGGATAAACAAGGTTTGTGAATAGGGAGCAGGTCAAGTGCCGACCTCCAAAATCTCCTCCGAATCAGTGAGAAAAAATGGAAAAAAAGCGCAAAATACCCGGTCGTCGCCGGGGTTCACGCCAGCAGCCACTGAGACCCACGTAACGTGGCATTTCCCAGCCGCCTACAAACAAACAGGACACTGGCTGCTAGTAAATAAGGGTTTGTTTTTTTTCCCAGGCTTGAAAAAAAAAAAAAAAGAAATAATAATAATAATATAAAAAGGGCCCAACAATAGTGGGACCCGCGGGGCTGGCGGTTCACAGGAAATGCTCGCTGTGTCACCAGCGGCCTCGGGGCTGTGGGAGGTCACGAGGCGCAGGGAAGAAAGATTAGGTCGCTCCTATTCAAACCCAGTTCTTTTTCTTTGATAAATTCTATGAAGGGGGAGAAAAAAATAGGGCTTTATGCGCTGAACAATGAGATCTGATATGGGAATAGGATGCAATGGGGTCGGCTTGTCAGAAATCATCACCTAGGTCCTTGTTTGTGCTCACAAGTAAACACAGGGCAGGTTTCTGCGTGGCCAGAAAGAAGCCGCCGGGTCCTGCAGCCGCTTTGGAAATGCTGGAGGCGGCTAAAAATACTCCCTGTGGATGTGTTTACAACATATCGGTGGCACGAAGCATTCTGGATTTAAAGAGCACCGTGGCAAGGCAAAGGGATGCTTTTAAGTGGTACTTTTAGGCTGGGAGCATTGGAGAATGGAGCAGCTCCTAGTTTGCAGCCTTAATGCTGCATCTGCTGGCGGGTGAGAAATGAGAATGGTGAGACATGCATGGAGAGATTAGTCTCCAAATGTAAGAAGCTATGATAAAACCGTGGGATTCAGCTTTATATACAAGTTTTGCTCTTAATTTACACCTGCCCTGACCACATTTGTGCATTCTCACCACATTTTCTGAGCATAGACTCTTAAACTCCATCTTATTTCCCTGTGCTTTCTAGCTCCTCATCAGCAGGGATCTCTGAGGAATGGTTGGGGCTGCTCCTGGCGACCTCAGGATGAGGATGGGGCTGCCTCCTCCACAAGCACCTGCTACTGGCATCATCCAGGCCTTTCCTGCAGTTTTGTGCCTTTAAAATGCACTGGTGTTTCTGCTTGCACTGCAACAAATTGTAAGAACAAGATTATACATAAAATCTGGATCTAGAGGTGCAATAAGTGCGGGGGGTTATGATGCAGGACTTTAGAGATGCTAGAAAAACCTGTGCAAGCTTCATTTCCTTAGAAGTCAGATGCCAAGAAGCCACGCTTTTATGGCAGGAAATTTCCAGGAATTTGGAAACTATTAAAATAAGTTCTGCCCCAACTAAACTAACACTCAAATAACACTCTCGCTCCCCTCTCCAATAGCTTCAGCAGAGAAATGCTAGTGTGCGAGTTCACATCCAGAGGCCTGAAGGGGTTTTTAAGCCTTGGAAGAATAATATTACCGTCTGGCAAACCTATTTTGCCTTTCAACATAAAAGGAGCTTTAAAAATTCACCATGCAGTAGCATGGCAGCAGCCACGTTGGGTTAAATAACATTCGTGGAAAATGGCATTGAAGAAATGAGTTATGGGCTCCTTAAAGGATTTCAGCATCATCCCGGTTCCCATTTGCTGCCCTCCTTCAATTACTCCTCATCCTCCTCCCCGCCTGCTCTTTGGCCAGGGTAGGGAGGCCTTTAGTATTTCATTAGTGCTGCCGCTATATTGCTGTTCTGCCCAGTGTTGTAGAGAGGTTTATGGGGCTTTGATGACAGTTTCTTGCTTATAACGGAGTTTTACGGTGCTGTGTCAGGAAGGAGGAGCCTACAAGGAAAAAGAGAGCCAAGGTTTGGGTGCAAAGGAAGTGGGGAGGCAACAGAATAAGAACTGAATATTAAAGGGCAGCAGTGTAATTACCAATAAAGTACTGCCCAATAAAGCTTTTAAAACCCTATTTATCTGTTTCTTTAAGTTTCTTGCCCTCCTACTAGCTTACTTCTACACAGTAACTATATAATTCAGGTAGAAGACGCTTTCCAACCTATTACCCTTGAAACAGGCCAGCTTCCTACCTCCTTATACAGTAAATCCAGGAGCCAGAAGCTCCTCTCATTGCTGCCCGAGGGATCGCTATGGACATGGTGTAAAATCCCTGTAGCACAACACATTGCACTGCAAGGGATGGCCTTGCTGTTGAATTCCCATTCCCTGCAATAGGATTTTTTTTTCTTTGCCCTACAACCCCCCAAATCCGTGGAGCCCATAAAGGATCCAGTCCCTGCTGCCAAGCAAGTGCCTGGCAGGTACTCAGCTCTGCGTGGCGCTCGCTCAGGGTATCCAGAGGCTTGGAAAAGGAAGGCGAGCAGACGCGAGGGTAGCCAAGAGGAAGGGTTTTTGTTGAGCGGGTAGCACCACATCCACTCCTTTGAATTGCAAGCAGCTTCTTTCCAGGGTTGGGGTTTTAAACCGAGAGCAAAGGAAATCACAAGGAGCACATGGGGAAAACCATTTTTCTCCCCAGTTTTCCTGTGCACTTGGAAGCGGGAAGAATGGCGAAAGGCGGCTGGTTTTGGCCCGTATCCACCTGCCCTCGTGGCCCTCCGGGATTACGGAGCAGCCGGCTGATCCGGGCGGTTTGGCAGGGATCACATTTGCCGAGTCCTTTACGGGTCAGGACGAGGCGCACGCGGCTCCCTCTATAATTACCCTCAACAGGCGAAAGCAAAACAAATACAATATAGCTAATCAACACTGACGGCACCTCGAGCAACCTTCCTATCCCAAAAGTCATTCTTTTCCAGCCAGAACCCACCCCTGGCTTTTTGGAGGGATACACAGCTGAACTGATCTCACCTATGCTCCTTGTGCCAGGCATATTGCAGGCTCCAAGTGCTTTTTACTTCCTCTTAATCAGCAAAGCTTGCCCAAAAGCCGGCGTTCCCAGCACAGGGGTACAAAAAGAGCATTGTTAATTGTTATTACGCTGCAAAAAAGCAACCTGCTGGCCTTTCCGAGGCTTTAGGCTTGTTTAGCATAGGAATAAACACACCGGCAGTGGATTTTCGCTGCATTTTTTTGCCACAATCCTGCTGTGGGGATGCACTAGGCGCCCTTTAAAGTTATTTGCTATTTTAAAAATGTTGCTGAAGTGCAGAGATCAATGCAGGCCCTGATTCTCCCAACTCGTTACTCATTGTGTATCTGGAAAAAGGGGAATTTTGAAAATGACCCATCCTAAGCTCCTAAAGCGAAACCACATCCCTCTATGCAGCTGCCTTTATTGAGGTTAATTCCTCATAGAGCGACATCAAGTGAAACAGAAAATCCTATTAGTGCTTTTCCTATTTGTCTCAGCAAATGAGCTGTAGGGTTTAGTTTGGATGCCCGGTTTTCTACTTAGTCAGATCATTGCTCCAGGAAAACACCGTGGGTCACCAGTTGTTTTAATAAGCTCGGTGCACACTAATGCTGGTAAAAGGCCTATCAAGCACGCTAGTTAAAAAGAAAAAAATGCAGTTGAATTTAAGTGCTCTCCCCTCTACAGCTATTTGTAGTGGTCCTACAGCTGCCTGCCTTTTGGGGGAAGCCTTATATGTCTATAGCCTTTCAGAAAAAAAAATTACAGGTAAAAAATATATCTAAAAGACAGTATTGGCGTTTTTATAAGGCATCCCAACCCCTTCGCAAGATTTTGAAAATGCCTCCTTTTAAAAATCTGTGTTTTAGCTTTAACTTTACCCTCATTGGAGCACATACTCCAGACACATTACACATTTCAGTCCAGAGATTTTAGGGGACAACCTAAAAACTTTTGAAAATTTATCTTAATTGTACTTGTTAGGTAAACATGGTTGGAATCCACCATGCAGAAAAATAACCCTCCTCTGCAGTTATCTCCGAAAGCTCTCGTGTTGATTGCTCTCCAAACCCACGGGATTCCTGGAGCAAGATTTATGATCCTTGACTTCCAGCTATGCCAGGAGAGGAGGGAGCTGTGCTTAGCAAGGACTCCTTAATTAAAAGGACAGCGAAAGAGCCACCCTCAGCTTTTTAATAACTCACTGCATCTTCCTCTTTTTCTCCTTACTGTCCCCAAACATCCTCAAGCTCCCACATACTCTTCTTCAGCTCCTCCACATTTATGCGGAGGGAAAGGAAAGGCTGAGGAGAGGGATGTCAGTGTTGATGGTGGATACAAGTTGCTGGTGACGATGACCATCCACATGTTTCTTGCACACTGCTATTCATCCAACAGAAAGAGAAAAAAAAAGATATTCAAGGCAAACTCAACAGCAAAAGATTGCAGTGAAGCTCTATTTTTTGTTGCAGATTGATGACAACTATCCTCTGCTCCCATTAAAAAAAAAAAAATCAGTATAAAGTCAGCAAGTAGCATTTTATTTTATGTTGCAAGGGCATTAGCAGTAGGATTATATCCCCCTAGTAAAAGAAACCCCCCCAGAATTAGCAGTTTTTCTATAAGGCAGACTTAGGACACAACTGCTGGAGAGGTAAACAAACGGCTAGGGGAGTTTAGCAGAGAGAAAGCTATTTTTGTAAAGGTCTGGACAGCTCCAGGGGGGAAAAAGGCAGACTCAGATAGTTCTCCCCGTGCTGCAGCTGACAGCAAAGCAGGAGCTTGGCCGTGACACATCCCAGCAGCTACATAAACACCCAGGCCGCTTGCGACGGGGGTAAACAATCATTTTTAAGTCACCTGATGAGCGCACAGGAGACGGCAGGTATTCCTGCTATGAATTCTCCTTGCCAGAAAATGCCTGGCTCGGCAAGGCGCCTACGCCTGACTTTCCAAATCGGGAAGCGAAAACAGGGCAAACACTGCAACGGGATCCACTATGAGAAAGCTGCTCCTCTGCAGGGAATCACCCACTGGGGCGCCGTGGGCATCTAGGTAGGTTTGGATCCTTGTTTTCTTCTGGAGCAGCTGGTTTCAATGCAGATTTGGTGGCTGGGAATTTGATGCTGGTTTTCCTGACGCCTCCGCGTACGCTGAGTGTGCCCTGGATCACCGGCCTCTAAAGGAAAATGTTTCTCCTGGTCCTCTGCCCAGGGGCTGTTAAAGACAGCAGTCACCAGTTCCCTAGATAGAACAGAAACTCAGACTCAACTCCTTCCATTTATGTAATCCCTACCAGGCATCTGCATCCTCAGTAACATGAGTTACTGAGGGGTTATCCAAACCAAAACATGCAAGATTTGTAGCCTCGCTTACCCCTGTTTAGTCAAATGGATTCATATTAAATTCTACCAGCTGGCCAAACCAGCAGTTCAAAAGTTTTCCAATAATTTCTTGCAAAATAGCCTGTAGAAGACGCACCTGAAACCTCAACTGTTGCCTGATTAGAAGAACACAACTAAAATGAGTCCTGGAGTGGGGCACGACCACAGAACTGCTCTTGCAACAAGCACGTGGCAGCCCCAATGCAGAAACGAGGCTTGCAGGGCCACAGCATCGCTGGTCCTCTTGCAGCGAGCGCTATTAAAACATGATGTGATTTGGCAACAGCAGCCCTAATTTTATGTCCTTCAAGGCTCCAGTTCATTATGGGATTCTCCAACATTCTTTTCATCATTTGCTTCACAATTAATTCCACGTTCAAGAGGAATCTGCTGATCTGAGCTTGTAAGCAGCACAGCAACGCTCTCCCTTCACCACTGCAAACTCCATCACCAGAACCCATCAAAACAGCTGAAAGGTTTCTTTTCTCAAGCAAAGCAAAGGTAATTGCCTGCTGGAAAATTCCCCGGGTGGCAATTACTTCACGATAAGGCACATGGAAACGCTATCGTGTTTCATCTGTTTTCACTAAGGGCGTAGCTGCCTCTAAGTCATAGGTGAAGGTCAAACACAACTTACAACATAATGAAGCTCAAACTATCACCAAGAAAGCCATTTTTAAGTTCATGGTATATGTATTAACAGCATCACCTAAGGTCCTTGCTCTCCTAGAGTATGTTTAGACAGAAGATTCAGCAAGATGGCAAGAAAACCTTGGCTGTATTCCAGCTTTTGCAGTAGAAATTGAGACCTTTGGGCTTGCCTTGCCTACACCAGCTGGTGGGTTGGAAGTCCAGTACGAGGGGGAAGTAGGAGCTGCAAGGTGACCCAATGACGCAATGCAAGAGAGAAGTATAAAGGCTATCAAAAAAAAAAGCAATCTCATAAAGCCATAAGCTGTGAAAGAATTTAAAGCTATTGCCTGATATTCAAATTTAAAAAAAAAGGTATTTTTGATTATTGTTTAACACAGTCCCATAAACAGCCTACTGCTGCTAGTGTTATTAACTACTCCTTATTTCTGCTGCTTTAATAACTGCCAGGAGCAGAGGAGAAGAAGATATTGAAAAAGGGAAGAGAGAATTTGAAGCTTTGCAGATTCTGCAAGCGTACTCTGAAGTCAACCCAAGAAGTGTGATCTCTTCAGTCTTGGTTATTCAGAATAAAAGGCAGTGGGCTGAACAGAAAGGATTTACTGGTAGAAGGAAGTATCTATACAAGGGAGAAGTCCGTTCCCTGCTTACAAAGTGAGAAATTATTTTTGGTGGCCTAAGGCTCTGCTTCCAGATCACGGACGGAAATGTCAATCTCTGCGGAACCACAGATTTGAAGAGCAAAGACAGCAACAAAATTAGACCTTGCTTCTACATCTCCATGCTCCTCTGACAGCTGACAGCGTGTGTTTCTACACCACGTGCTTCGTCTTGCACGTTGCATTTCTTCTGTTTGCCCACAGCTCTCTGATCCACTCGTGTTTTGCATTCGTGATACCTGGTTACTCACGCTCACCTCAAATGGCAGATTCTCCAAAGGAAACTTCTTGTGGATTCAAAGGAGCACTCTCACATGGACGACTGACTAGAAACATCCCATAAGCTAAAAAAATATCGAGCAGCTCTGTGTGAACATCCCCATAGACATAATTAAGGCATCAAGGACTTTGGGTAAAGATACAGCAGGAGGAAAAACAGCATGAACAGCAAGTTTGACTTACTTGAGAAGCAAAAGCAACTTCTTAGCAGACCTTTTTTCAGACGAAGAAAAGGAACAAAAAGTTACCCACTAAATAACAGGAAACATGTTTCATGCTGTGGGTGAATCCTGTGAATTCCTTTACATTCCACTTCCTTATCCCTGCAAGGCTTTTAATCCAAAATTGCAGAATCTGGAAAATCTCAACGACAGCTTGAAACCTCATCTCACCCCAGCTCAAAATCTGCCATGCCTCTACAGTCAATATTCAATGTTATTTAAGGAAAAAAAACAGAATTTTGTAAAGAAATAGCTCTATAAGTCGTGGTTATTGCACAACTGCCTGTTCATGTGGCACTTGCCTTGGTTTGAAAATAAAGCAAGGACCTATACTGCCTGCAGGATGCAAAATCCTGGAGGATGGCATAGGATATCTTTTAAGGGATGGAGCTAAGTGAATTTTCAATCTAACCTTTCACTAAACAGCATACATGGTTCAAAAACTGTGCTGATGCTGGTTTTAAATCCAAGTTTCCCTTTACACAAGAGAAGCAATTAGATGCTTTACATGAGAGCACGTATTAAGAATCTACCTTCTGGTAAAAAGCAAAAAGTTCACAAACATAAGACTTACACAACCCCTAAGTCTAAAATTAGTCAATAACTAAAAAATGATGGGTGCAAATGTTTTCTAGAGTTATTAACATCTGTTTCAAAGGCACAATATTTGCAGGTTTATACCTACCCCGACTTGAGCTCTCAATACAAATTTCACATGACCTCAGAGACAATAATTTCAAAGCCAACAGCGCTGAAAAGCACAGTCAGTTAAACTACCGCTTGTTCCAGGCTTTCTTGATTCGTGGTAAGTTCAATTCCTGTCCTTAGGTTGGTTGTGTTACATCCCCTCTCAGGAGGGGTCCAGCTCTCAAGCCACTAATTCCTCCAAGGTGGAATTCTGTGGTTCACCTCCAGGATCAAATGCAGCTATGCCTGGAAGCCTGAGTGGAGCTGGCATGTGCAAGAATTTAATTTTGAGAACCAAAGACAGTCACACAAACGTATTTCCTCAACATAAGTGTAAATAGAGGCATCTGATAGAGATGTGAAATTTGATGGCATGAGCTGACTTGAAATAAATAGCCAAGATGCTTTTGTGTTGAAGAGATTCCTCCATCTGCATGAGTTTTGCCAGCTAGTCAACCTTTTCCTATCAGAATTACAGGCAGCCTCTAAAAGCTCATCCAATCCTTTCGTCCCTCCCAACCAAGTCTTTAAGGCTTTTAGATTGCCTTTGATCTCAGGCTTAGCCTTCGAAAGACTATCCCCCTCCACACTCAACTTGAGCCAACAATTGATACTTTAATTCCTTTGAAGACACATCCCTAAAAGCTAACTGATTTTCAGTGTTTCATGCTTGGCTTCTAATGGCAGCTCCTCAATCTCTTGTACACCCACATTCATTCTTCCCAGATAGGTATCAACCCTCCGGTTCAATAGGGAAACCATCGGCTTCCTACTGAAGTTCACCGCCTCATTTTATATCTATTTAGGACAACAACTTGTCAAGGACCACTGGGAGATTTCTCAAAATCAGCAGTTTGTAATATTGCTTAATATCCTTTTTCCACCCTGGAAATTGCATATGAACTAGATTTCAAGGTCCTTAAAGCATGGCCTGGCTAATCTTTAGGCTGGGAGAGTTTTATATATTGAATAAAGTGCTTAGCTACAACATAGGAGGAAAAATTTTGTGGTGAAATGACAGCCCCAGACCCCAAGCAACTACCCTACGTGCATAATGCTGCAGTAACTCCTTTGCATTCAAGGGTATGTAAGGAGACGTTCCTTTTCCTTACAGAAATCACCTATTGTATTCTGCTCTGCTTAGCTCAGCCTTTCTCTTTATTACAAACTATTAATTTGCACTGAAGGGTTCAGTTTCCTGAAATATCCTGAATATTGCTTAGAGTTATTGCTTAAAAAGAACATTATGTACAGGGTTAAGCTTAAAACCACCAGCCTGAATATTTAATGCTAGACTAGCGCATGTTTACAACAAGAGCCCATGACCTCTCACAACAAAGCAATGTCACCAGCAAGGTGCTTGCGTATGAAATAACTTCCATTTTAAAATGTATTTTACACAGTATTAGACTTGAGACATTTCAGTGTCTGTTGCTGCTGGGCAACATATGCCCATCTGATACAGTCTTTAGGTTAAAGAACCCAAACAAAATGGTAGAGAGCAGAGGAGGAGAGGGAAAACATTTGTTTTCCTTGTGCAAATGTACATTGTTTCTTTCATAAAATCATAAGATTAATTTATTTAATAACTGATGCAGAGCACTGAGGAAGAGTTTGGTGCCGACAACCACTTCTGAGCCTATTAACTATTGATAAACCCTCAGTAGCGCTCAGAAAAGCCTTTGAAGCAATTGGAAAGGCTCAGCAAAGCTTTTACCGTCTTAAATTTGAAAAAAGAAATTTCATGTTTAAAGCAATCGCCCCTCTTCTCATGTGCCATACATCAAGGCTTGCATGCTAGAAGCCGAAGCCTTACAACCCAACTGGTACCTGAGCTACACCTCGAATCACCTAAAGGAATGATATTTATTAATAATTTTAAGCATTGGCAACAGAGGTGGCAGATCCTGATTTTACTGCCCAAGTTGCTTTTAAATACTGACCGTTTCTCTAAGTTCACATCAGGCCAGTCGTCAGCCTGGCCTCACTAGATGGTCTCTAGGTCTCTTCCAACCTCAACCATTCTGTGATTCTCCAATTCACTCAAAACACCTTGCAAAAACCTTTCCCAGCCATAGCCAAATGCTGCCCGAGCCCTTCTGAACTGGCAGCAGCTTTAGAGATTTAATCTTTACAAGCTAAACTCAATAACGGAAGAAAATACACTGTCAGTTATAAACAATAGCTGGTATTTTAATTCCCTCTCCCAGATAAGCAGCATTAAGTACCGTATGTTCCTGAAGGCAAAGGCCTCCCCATGTGCCATGGATTTTTGTAATATAAAGTTGAAAGGGGAGTTTACGGAATCCCAGAATGGTTGAGGTTGGAAGAGACCTCCAGAGATCACCTAGTCCAACCCCCTCCTCCAGCAGGAACACTCCGAACATGGGGCACAGAGTGGCATCCAGGCGGGTTTGAAGATCTCCAGAGAAGGAGACTCCACAGCCTCTCTCGGCAGCCTGTTCCAGGGCTCTGTCACCCTTCATAGTGAAGAAGTTCCTCACATGGAGGTGAAACTCCCTGTGTTTTAATTTATACCCATTACCCTGTCACTGGCCACCACAGAGAAGAATTTGGCCCCATCCTCCCTACATTCTCCCCTGAGGTACTTGAACACGTGGATCAGATCCCCTCTCAGTCTTCTCTTCTCCAGACTAAACAGGTCCAGCTCGCTTAGTCTTTCCTCATATGACAAATTCTCCCGTCCCTTAATCACCTTTGTTGTCCTACGCTGGACCCTCTCTAGCAGCTCCATGTCCCTCTTGTCCTGGGGAGCCCAGAACTGCACCCAATACTCCAGGTGTGGCCTCACCAGAGCTGAGCAGAGAGACAGGATCAGGATCCCTCCCTTGACCTGCTGGTAACGCTCCTCCTGATGCAGCCAAGATCCCGAAGGTCCTCTTCAAGAGAGACATTTTTCCTTTCTCAAGTGAAAGCTCAAGTGCCACTGCAACCTGGAGTTACATACTATGTAGTTCTGCAATGCCTGAAGTTTTTGTTAAATTATGCAGCCATGATCTCTACATCTTTACCAATTGTAGAGAATCTCCGAAATTGCAATAGGAAATCACTTGGTTTCTCGAGCACCCAGGGCTGACATAAGCAAGCAAACGACTAAATTGCTAAAGGAGCTGGCAATTTGCTTCCTTGTAATGTTTTAGCTCTACTTGTAAGGAACCACTGCTTGAACGGGTCTCTCCAAATAATTAACAAAGATTTATAGAGGTTAAAACCTAAGAAAATGCCTCTAATATCATCTCAGCTGGAGTCAGTCTGCCAACACTCAGCATATCTGCAATATTTTTGGATTCTCCCTATTTTTCTAAACACAGCTGCTTAATTTTGAATTCCTAAGCTGCAGATAGCGGATAACAAATCAAAGAGCAAGCTGGAATTAAAGATGTGCACTATATGTTTGGCATGTTCTTGTTGCTAAGCTAGTAAAACCAAGTTATGACTACAGGACTGTTACTAATTTATAGTTGCATTTCTAAAAAGGCCCTGCACCATCAACCTAGGCATAGCAATAAAGGCGCAGATTAAAGTCATAAATTAGAATTTATTTTGGTAGTTGTACAGCATGCAGCACTTCACAGAGCTTTCTAAACAAAAGCATCCCTAATCCAGGGAGCTATTATTGCTACCTGGAGTTCTTTTGTTAAAAAATGATTTTTTTGAATACTGAAACACACTGAGAATTCACTCACTGATGAATTGGATGGGGCTTTTCAAGGGACTGTCTCCTTTAGCTGCTGAGTCTCAGAGCTTTCAAAACAAGTTGGTCAAGTCGCTGACCGGCCGAATCAGGAATAACTAGTGAGGTCCATCTGATACTTGCAAGCAGAAAGCATCTGATATACTAACTGGCCTAGAACAGCAGTCTGGCCTCAGAAGAACTGCAGAAAAATTCAGCAACCAAAGATTACTCTGAGATGCAGAATGCAAGTGCGTGTAGGAAAGCTTAAGATTCAATGTGTACTTGGACAGAAGAGGCTTTTTTTGCACACCCTTTGACCGAGGCTCGTGATTCCTTAAGCAAGCACAAGCAAGATTTGCTGGTTGTGTTGCCACCCTTTTCCAGGAGCCCCTTCTCAGCAAGGGTTTCTCAAGCCCAATTAATACGACTTGACAAACCCCTGAAGGTTGCTTTTTATCAAGACAAGATGCAGAGCGAATCTTACCGGCAGTTTAACCGCTATAAGCGGCCCCTTCGGTGAGGAACAGGCACAGCTCGTGTCGAGGCGGACAGATGTTGAGGTTGATAAAAGCAAACAGAACCACGTAAGAGGTGATTACCAAACACGCTAGAGAAGCCAACCATGAATTACTTAACCCTTAAATTAATCCAACCCTGCTTGCACACAGCAGAGCACTAAAGATGTCAAGAAATTTCCAAACCACCAACCTTTGTAACCAGGTAACTCCATTTCCTTATCTATACAGCATACACCTAAACATCACTGCATCACCACTTGTCTATTTGCCAGCTTTTCCAAAAATGAAAGCTCTTTTCCTCCCTTTCCTCTGAATCTCAATCTTTTTCGGATCGCTGGGGTTAGGAGAGGAAAGGAAAAGATATTTTTCAATTATCTGGAGGAAACAGATTTGCTAGAAGAGCTCACAAAAGAAATGGAAACTGGTAGAGTGCTGAGTAATTAAGAGGATGGTTTATTTATACAGGCTGACCTTACTCGTTTGGGAAGGTAAAGTCAGCTCAGCTAGCTTTACATTTTAAACACCCAAGTTCCAGCACAAATAGGAAAGTGAACAAAGTAAAGGTCACTCGCAGAATGGAGGGTCTCCTTGTGAAAGGCAGGATGCAAGAATTTTGAACCCAGGGTAGACAGCGATTGAACCAAAGCTGCTTGGACGATTCAAATGACAAGTCTTTCAATCTTGGCTTACCCAAAGGATGCAAAATCTCCAAAGAGGTCATGGACAATAGAAATGTTCTGACATGAAGATGCACGTGTGAGTCAATGAGTCTGGCTGATCAGAAACCTCCTATTTTGGGGACACTTGCAATAGATTTAAGCTAACTTATCAATACATCCCCCAAAACACTACTCTGAACCATAAAGTTTTCAGGGAATTTGGGAGGAACAGCCCACCAGCAACTCTCCTGAGCCTAACATACTGATTATGAAACCACCTGTTGGTCCAAAATAGACTACTAATTTCATATGAACACACACTGTTGACTGCAGGAAGAGTGCAGAAAGCAATTTGCACATTGCATGTTCCTTTTCATCTCTTATGCCCTGCCCATATAAATTATACTGGGCACGATCTAAGGCACAACTGTGGGTATCAGATAAAGCCGGTATAGGCATACATAAAACATGTATACGTTGTATGCATATTTATACTATGTACATCCCCCCGCCCCCCCACTGATTTATTCACACACAGAAGCAGGATTAATCCAGCTCTTCCATTCACCTCCATGTAGCATTTTCTGCAGAGAGAGAACATGATTGCTGGGTTGGCTAAAGGTAATGTCAGAAACTGTTAATAGTGTTTGGTGTTTTATCTGGAAACCTAATTATAGTGCTCTGCATGAGTCTTAACACCATTACTTCCTACTGCAATTCACATTTTCTCTCCATTTTATTTAAAGCTCTTCGTATCCTGGTAAAGATCTGGAAAATCATAAATGACTTGCTGCTTTCTAGCACAACCACACCAGCCCTATGAACGTTTTTGCTAGTATCTGATTCAGATAAAATAAGAAGTTAGAGAATTATTTGCTAATTTGAGGCTTACAAGCAATTTGAGGGAGAAGCTTTAACAAAATTCCAAAGACAAGAACTTCCACAGATCACTAATCCATCTGAATTAAGCTATCTAATTGAGTTGAACAATTTGGGCTTTAAGGAGCCTACATACTATTCAAAACTGAACTATGAACACTTGCTTCCTTTCATCAGGTTACAATTGAGTATTGCATAATACAAACAAGTTTCTTGATAAGGGATTTATGTGTTTAAAGATAAACTAGGTAGATTAACCATGTAAAACAAGACTCACTAGTGGCTCGAAATACAGGTAACATTTCACTAACATCCGAGAAGCCAAATTATACAACTACTTATTCTTAAGTACCATAACCTGGAGCGTTTGCTCATAAATTAAGCAAAAGTTCATTGCAAGCATTATAGACTGGTGCTGCTTGTGGTTTCTAGCATACTTACCTTTTGCCCAAGAATTTTAGAAGCTTTTAGGCTTGCAGGTTTTACATGCGAGCTCAAAACTTTTTGCATTAAGCTTGTATAGAGGGAAGTGATACTGGACAGAGGATGAACATAGGTGACCACAATCATACAATTAAATCTATGGCACAGTCAAGAAAAAAAAGGAAAGTTCATTTTGTATTTTTAGTTTGTAGCCCCCACCTCCTTTTTCCTCTGCCTTTATGCAATGAGAGACAAATATGGTTATGTTTAAAAGAAATGAGAATTACTCACCGATTTGTAACAATACGGGTGTTACCAAAGCTGTCTCCATGGCGTAACAAAATTCCCTGCCAAACATTACTGCACCGTGCATCACCCAGAGGCGGATCGGTATCCGGTCTATGGATCCTTCGCTAATGGTCTCCTCTCTGCTTTCATTCTCCTTGTTTTCTGGTTTCTGAAGCTGTGCCACAGGTAGATCTTGAACTTGCATAGATTCCGAGTCAGCATTCTGAGGAGCCATTTTCATCACCATAAAAATATATATATATTTATTATATCTATATAAATAATATTACCATATCTCCAAGGACAACTCAGGGTGTCTTCTCTTTCAGCTTCTGTTCCTCAGGCAAGTAATGCTTATATTCCTCGTATACAAACAGGTATCTTGCAAATTCTTGTATAGGTATGAGACATTAAGAAGAAAAAGGTATTTGGTAGGAATTTCAACATATGGCTTGCTGGTTTACTGTGAGTTAGAGTTAAAAATCCATAATTGCCATTCAGTTAATACCAGTTTCATAATTATTATTGAAGAAGTGCTGAAGTTGTTTTTCTTGCTACACAGAGGTGGAAAGGCGACACAAAGAGGTGCTCCACTGTTAATCCCCATCGAGCGGCTGATTAATCTGCAACAAAAAGCAACCTTTTCAATTATTTCAATAGCATTTGTCAGGATATCGTCCCCCCACCCCCTTTTAACCATAAACCCTGTTTCCTGCTTACTGTTTTCCATTGTCCTTGCTTGGTGTAGGGGCTTTTATTCCACAATCCCTCCTACCCCTGGACTTTCCCTTAAAATGCAGTTATTCCTGCTGCTTAAAGGATGCTTAGCTGCACCGTTCCTCCAGTGTGTGGTCCCAAACCACAAATGCATCTGTGATTCTCAGAAGATTCAACGTAAGGCAAACAATTCTGGGAAATTTAATGCCGGTTCCACATCAGAAACAGTTAGGATATTCCAGGACGGTGCCAGGAAGATGACTCAGACACTGCCAAGTGCTTGTTCACCACAAGGACATCCCAGTTTGCACTTCTGGAAGTTGCCAGTGATGTTACAGTAGCCCAAAGCTCCCTCAAGAGCCCTCAACACCAGTAAGTTGACCATACAACTGAGTCGAGACGTTTTCCTTGTGGGAACCGAGACCTTCTTACCACAAAGACCTCCTCAAACCAACATCAGTGAAGATAAGCCCCTAGGGGTACACTTTACAAGGTCAATATTTAAACTTTTAATGAGAAGCACAGCATACACATACACATTTTTTTCCAGTAGAAAGCACTTTTTTTTTTTTTTAAGCATTGCACTGGTCCTACTGTTACACTGTAATGTAGGATTGCTTTATATAATGCTAAGGTACCCTGCAGAATTATTTGCTCTAAAATGCTTCATTTATGAGGTTATCTCTTAGAAAGAAAACACACAACAAAGTCCCCTTCGTCTTTTCGGGGCAAGACCCTCAAATTAGCTACATCCCTAAGATGAAGCCACTTAGACCCTTTCACTAAGTACCACGTGGCAGCTTTCACGAGGTTCACGAGTAGCAACAGGAGTGAACTTTTTAGAATCGAGAAAACTAAGCAGGAAGAGAAACTAAAAGAAATTTTATTCCCTGCGACCTCCTAGGAAATGATCTCCCCATCAGGTCTGCAGGTTCCTCCAGACCAGAAGCTTTTCAGTGACTCTTAAGTTTTATGCTGGACAAACCTGTGCATTTCCCTAGGAAAGGTTTCTTCTTGCCACTTCAGAGACCCCAAAGTTGAGAGATTTGTGTCCTGCAACCTGTGGGTCCCCTGCTTGCTAGATCTCACACTTGCTCTTTGACCATCTCTAGATGAACCCCCCCCTGCCCCACAGCTCCCCACAGCACAGCCACAATACAGCAAAAACTGCTGCTGCGGCCATGCATGGTATGGAAGTCAACAGGTTTATTCAGATTTTGGACAGAATGACTACAGCTATAAAACCCTAATGCTACAATCAACTCAAAACCTGCCATTTTCTCCTTCCAGGCTCACCAAAATTACTAGAGCTCCCAGATTTGATCACTCTGATAAGAAGCTAATACTACAGATTACTTTTGAGCAGGTCAAAGCTTTAAACCACGTCAGAAAAGCTACAAAAAGGTACTTAAATCACAAGCGCTTTACGTTGTTCAAGTTCCAAGTGTATTAATACATAAACAATACACAGCTTTGAACAAAAGATCTCAAGAAACCCTTTCTCCACCTACTCAGCGCCACCAGGGCCAGCCCTGTTTCAGGTTACTGATTTACAGGTATTTATTCATGTTCTTCATCAGCTCCTTGTTTTTCTAATGCCTTTTTTTATTTTCACCTGTCAGGGTTTGGATTTGCTACATTCCTGCACAAGCCAGAGTCCACTTGCCTCCTTCCAGTCGCTCCTTACAGAGCTGAAGTTTCAGCAGGAGGGACATGCGCGATGTTCTCTGATCTTGCTTTAGTACCTGAGGTTTCCTCCAACTCCTTGAATGGCTCTTAGATTATCAGAAATATGAAATACTGTGTGGATTAAAAAAAATTGTAACAGAAGTTCTCGCTGAGTAAAACCTCCAAAATAACATGCTGTATTAGATGGCTATAAAGATTACAGGCTTTTTCCCCTTATACTTAATTTCCCTTGTTTCACTGTCTAGGAGGGATTTGATTCCATTTCCCTAGATACCTCATTTAATAACTAGTTACCCAGTTGCAGAATGAGGGTTGGACGAACCCAGAGCTCCACACACCAGAGTTTTCCGTGCAAGGAGGGTGATCTCAGGCTGGTAACATTTATCCATGGCCAGGGATAAGGAAGCAGCACCAAAGAGTTGCTGACACCTGGGCTGAGCCAGACTCTTAGGGGATGCCTGGAAAAACTATGCTTCAAGTGGGAGGTAAGCAGAAGGGATGGGATAATTTCAGAGATGGGAATAGCGGATGACAGGCATAGGTAAACTTTAAAGTTGTGATTGAGAGAGATAAAAGAATGGTATCTTTTAAACATGCCAAAAAAAAAAAAAAAAAAAAGTAGCTGCTGTATTCAAGCAGACGGGCAAGTTTTATCTAATGCAACAGAGAATGAGTGTTGCATTATGCCAATTTTGTGGTGAGCATCATGCTCCTCTTCCCCCAGGACTTTCAGCTGGCTCCAAGCATGTCTGGAAAGAGCTGGAAAACTGCAGCCTCCTGGAAAGGTTTCTCTTAGGAGCCCTGTTGCATTCTGTAAGATGCCAAGGAGGGCACATAGCTCCTCCTGCACCTCTTTGAGCTAGGAAAACCAAGACTTCACTGATAAGGTTTAATACAGCACCTGAGAAATTTCACCTAAGAAATGAGCCAGCATTATTATTTTCTTTTAAAGAGGGGAAAAGGGGGCTTGCATTTTACCTATCATTCAGCCAGTGTTGGCATTAAACGAACTGCAGGTTTTAAATAGCAAAATATAAAAGTGTAGAAGATTTTCATCCACAGAAGGTAGTTTAGAAGGTGCAAAGAGCATTCCTGGATGCAAAGAGCACTATAGATAGACATATTGCTGATCTTGTGAAGTGCATATGGTGGGAGGTGATTATGCTAGCATTTCTTCAGCATCTAATTGCAGATGTTTCACCTGGACCTTTGGCCACCTAGAGACAGTGGTACAACCTGTAAAGTGGTAGTTAATGTTTCAACAAATCAAGCTGCATGTTCCAAGAACAGGTTACATTTACAGGCTGCCCAGAGAGGTTGTGGAGTCTCCTTCTCTGGAGATCTTCAAACCCTGCCAGGATGCGGCCCTGTGCCATGTGCTCTGGGTGGCCCTGCTTGAGAGACTAGATGGTCTCCAGAGGTCCCTTCCAACCTCAACCACTCTGAGGTTCTGTGAAAATGAATCTGGAAGCAAAAGTTTTATAAAAGCTGCTGAAATGCTCAGTAAATCTTACCTGTTATACTGCTATTGCCTTGCATGCAGGCATAAGTCCTTACAGGCATAAGTCCTTAGACATAAGCACAGCACGACGTGTTACTGGCTGGAGGCTACAGCCTAGGGACAGGTAGTGTTTGCAGACCGAGTCAGAGGACCATTTACTGCCTTCCTTTGACCACCAAATGATATAAAAGGTTTTATGGATCGTATCTGTGCACCACAAACTCAGTGTTTTGTCCCTTGTGAGCACTAAGATGCCAGAGAAATGCAAAAAGCCTCTGCTAGACATGATGCAACACAATACCTCGGACAAGTGACCTCTATCCTAGTTCACAGCATGTTTATTTTCTTCCCCTTCCTTAAACACAATTTCACATTTACAGGTTGACAAGGGACATTTTTGCATCTATGATACCATCCTCCAGAGATCAGGTGATGGGCAGCGCACCCATGGATCCCAAAATAGAGCATAAAGAGGGTTAACAGTGATCTTGTCCAAATCTTTTAAGGCAGAGCTATTTTAGTGCGTGCTTCTAGATATCTGCTGCCTGCAAGGAACAGGAATGCTCTGTTCTACACGCGACTACATTTTCTGAGCCCGTGCCAAAGCATATGACTTTAATTAAAATTATATAGTCTGCAGCAAATTTCAGGTAATCACATACACACTTTATTAAGTAGCAGGTTTGGCAAGAACAATGAGCTCCACTGGATACCATGAGAAAATTTCTGCTCTTTAGGAGGGTTGAATTTGTGAATTTTGCCCTCTGCAGTCACTAATTGATCACTGAGGCATTTATCAGCCTAAGAAAGTTCATTTGAACAGGGGAGGGGGGCATTACTTGCAAGATCTTAAGCCTCCAAGAGAAAAAATAAGCACAACCAAAGAGGGACAGTCACTTCTACCACGCTTCTACTGCCTCAGGTAGCAGCAGCTAAAGCCAGCCAAGATACTCCCTGTGCTACAAATCCAATCACAGCTTCCAAACCTGGTGGAAAATCGTGTTTTTGCTGGGGGCAACCTGTTTTGCAGGCCAGGGTAGTTCTGTTTCACAGCCAGCTGCTTGCACGGAACCACCAACACAAAATATTTTACCCCTTTTATTATGCTGATTATACTCTAAATTTCCCAATCCGGTGTAAACAAGTGTTTCCTCTCAAATCAGCAGCCCGTTCTTCCCCTTTTTCATCCCAGGTTCCTTACTCCCAGCCCTTCCTGCAAGGCTGCATAAGCATTCACAGAGCAACCCAGACAGTGAACCCAACAAAAAACAGACAAAAAAATTGCAAAAATCCTTTGCTCGGTGTTATCTGATTGCACAGCTGCACTGACCTGCATAACCAGGGGAGGGAAGGCAGAAACCGGCCGCTAGGGCCACTATCCTGGGTACTAAAGTTGCTCAAAGCTGCTGGGAAACTGCAGCCCGTGGAGAGGAAAGAAGTTGTCAGGGATCCCTGCAGCCAAGCCAAGGTTCAGACTCACCTGCCCGGCTCACGACTCCTCGTTCCGGGAGGGAAGGGAAGGATGTGGGAGCTGCTGTGTCCCAGGATGCTGCAGGTGCAAGGCAGGATCCCACTGGCTTCGCCGAGAGGCAGCTACTTTCTCCCCCACCTTGTTTTGCAGCTCTGTTGCTAATTATTAACAGCTGTTTATAGTAACAGAGCTGGCCACAGGGGAAGCTGCTGTGGCCCATGGCAAGGATCAAGTGCTTTGCCACTGCAGAA
This sequence comes from Crypturellus tataupa, assembly GCA_034781795.1. Classification (NCBI taxonomy): domain Eukaryota; kingdom Metazoa; phylum Chordata; class Aves; order Tinamiformes; family Tinamidae; genus Crypturellus; species Crypturellus tataupa. Next base: position 631,649 of record JAWLRI010000795.1, read on the forward strand.
AAGCATCCAGAAAACATACCTGACATTTTTGGCCCAGCTGGATAAACACGCTCAGTGTCTCTACTTGCAGTTTACTGAGACAGGATCCATCTGCAGTCAGAAGGTGTTGGTCCTTCCTAAGAGCTTAGAGGCAAAAATCCTGCTATTTTCTAGCATCACAACCACTTAACTGGATCCTCTGCACCAAAAAGGCAGCAATTAGTATCACTGCAGACAGCGAGAGGAAAGGGAACACAGTCTATCCTAATTTTAAAGGCGCATTAAAGTGGACTAACCTGTTCTGATGCACGTTTTTCCCTGCCAAGGGAAAAAGGTGAAGGAAACCGGGTGCGATTTGACACGTCCCAACATCTAATCCATCATTCAGGTCCTCAAAGGCAGGGAGACAGAGCAGCACAAAAGAGCTTGTTTTACAAGAATGTCGTGCCTGCAATCCTGGCACTGAGCGAAGGCTTCTTAGAGAAGGGTTTTAACAGGGTCATTTCGAGACTGGAGATTTGGTTTCATAAAAAGAAAGGAAAAACGCTGCAGCACGACCTGCTTTTGAGGATGCCACCCAATTTAGGGCACAGCAGTAAGATCCGATGGGGGGTAGGCTATAGGAAATTTCATTTAGAAAGGATTAACAAACACATGTTACACCATTTCCTTGGTAGATATAAAAATTCCAGAAATTAAAACCTGACAAAAACAGAGTTCCTACCCCAGCGCTGCCAGGATTAAACCTCCTATAAGGTTCCCTGCTTGCTTTGTACCTTAACACAGGGCCCTGCTGCCTTGCCACCATTTTTCACCCACTTGCAGCATACTCAAGAAATGACCCCAAATAAACGACTTGCTAATGCTGAAAGAAGGGATGATGCAGAGAAAAATTGTTGTTAAACAGCCCCGAAGGGTTTTTTCCTGCCCATACACAAACCACTAACAGAGAACTTGAGGCTTAACACGGAGAGATGGAGGGTCCTCATGAAATCACGGAGAACCTCGTGGTGAGACAATGCTCTTTTTCTTCACATTTTGGGGGCTAATGTGGTTTCCCAAACCCAATTATATTATTGGGGAGCACTGGAAATAAAAGTAGGAAATCATGGCTCTTTATGAAGTTAGTGAAACAATTCTGGGAAATCATCTTTTCAGACGGGATCCAGCATTTCACGTGAGACAGGTTTTACTCAGCGGGTTGGATATTTGGCGGCTCCCTAACGCTGCTAATACGAGATCAGATTACATTGTTCAATCACCACCGCTCCTGTTTTCACTAGGAAACACTTTATTTTCTTAAACTGGGAAAGGTAGCATTATCTGATTAAACTTATTTTTGGTTTATGGCTGGATAAAAAGCTACCTCTGTGCTCCAGTTTGGTCTCGTGGTTATTAAACAAGTAAATGGGCATAAATAGGAGTAGAGAGAGGGGAATAAGACTGAGTTGGAGGAACCCCCCCCATAGCTGGGGCAGTGGTTTTTAGTAACATGGGGCCTAGGAAACAGCTCTTTTCTATAGCAAAGACCCAGGTATGTCCTCGCTCATGACTACAGGACCTCCAAATAGCACCTTCTATCCCAAAAGCTACTGTGAAAACAGCTGATGGGATTTGAAATTGCTTCCAATAACAGAGATTTCACCAAGAAAATGCACCACAAACTTGAGACCTCTCTCAGAAAGTATCTCAGTCCATTACAAAACAGATTAATGAGAACAATCTTCCCTTTTTGCAGAAGGAAGGACAAGGTCTAACCCAGTAAAGCTGGTGGGGCAAGAGCCACCCCAGCTATCAGCACATTGTTGCCACTAGCGTTTTTTGCAAGTTATTCTACCCAGGTCGTTCTCCTGATTGCACAGTGTGGGAAAGGAATTGTACCAGCACAGCCAGCTGCAAATTGCTCTATAGAATGAGCAACACTTTCTATAATAGGTTGAGATTAGTATTTTGCATGAATATTCATCTATAAAGAAAATTCAGGCCAGGACAAATTAGTCTACGCATGCAACACTAGATACTTCTGGCAGTTGTTAGTGTACTTAAGATAAAGAGTGCAGAACATTATTTTCATGTACCAGAATTTGGACTAATTATAGTTGCTGCTCTGCAAACTGGCTGCACGAATTAATTTCTTCAGGCAGTAAATGCTGACAAATTCCAAATGCCGCCAGAATAGGTTTGAGGCAATTAGAGAAGCTGCTCAGGAGATCAAGGCAGAAAGAGCATGGATCTCCACGCGCAGCCTTCCTCTAGCCTGTTATTAATGTCTGCAAGGCTAATACATTGGAAGGACCTCCAATTACCCATCCCTAAACGCATTACTGGCATCCAGTTTCACAAATCTCGATTCAAATAAGCTTTTGGAAGCATCCAGAGAATCGTGTTCACCCCACAAAGATAGAGCAGTTTGGTTCTGGGCAGCTTTTCTAACTCTGAGGAAACGATTACTCCCTCAGAGGAGCATCAAAACAACTCAGAAAAGTGTTTCTCACATTTCAGATTCCCTGCAAGGTTTATAAACAGCTAAATATAACTGTCAGTATCACCTTCCACCATATATTCTCGTTTTGCCTTCTTCCAGGGGACTTACAGATCAAAGCATGACTTGGTAGAACAGAAGTGACCACTTGGTCTGAAGAGCAACCTACAGTTTGATGCAATATCATTGCTACAATCAGTCTGTCCATAGCCAGTGTGCAGTAAAGAAATGCCTCTCGCTCATCCCAACTTATTTCCTTCTTTTTTCTACCCAAATTATAGCAGCCTGCTCCACTCAAATCCATCATGGGATGCTAGAGTACTCTCACTGGCTCCAAATGACAGGAACTTATTCTAAGTTGAGCATAGTATGGTATATGCAGAGATAAGGGAAGAAATAGCTATACATTAAAGCAGCAAACCTGACTACCTTACCTTTGGTAAGCTTCTTCAGTGCCCTCCTCATTGAAATAAATTTCCCACAGAGAAGTATCAGATACCAAATATGAGAAAGTATTCCATAAAAAGTACAGTGAGGTCACTTGAAGAGCAGATCCCCATTCCATTCCCCCAAAACAGCTAAAAAACACATAATTGCCACAAAATACTGTCATTTTATTTAGCTTCTGACCAATTTTGCTAAACGTTTAAGGATACCTTAGAGTAAAAAGAATCAGCATTAAGAAGGGCCTCTCTATACCAGAACACTGGTCGTTTCCTCGTTGCAGGCCTGCTGACAAGAAGAGTCTGGAAATGAGATGCTCGACCTACGTGAGCAGCATCGACTGTTTGGAAAACAAAGCTGATCTCGTGGTTGTTTCTTTATGCACAGCTAATTGCACACCAGCTACAACAGCTTTCGAGACCCTTCTCAGAGGCAGAAAGAACTTGGGGGTCAGATGGTGTCACGGGTGTTTCTGCAAGCAGGGAAAACTGCTCTAACACTTGCAGGTGCTGACAGGGGCACTGGGGAAAAGCAAGCTGGACAACAGAGGAAAAGCTAAAATTTCAGTAAAGGGCATGGCCTGATGCTGAAAGCTCAGCTGAGTTGCCAGCTTATCCTACTAGTTATCGAATATCCTTGGAAAAGCATCTGATCACAGCACATTTGCTAGAGTCAAGCAGAGCTTCTTTTTCCTTGTTCTGTTGCCCTCGAGAGTATCCTGAAGGCTCAAACAATGTGGGAAAACAGAATAGTGAGTTGAACATCAGACAAATGGGTATTGAGTCTGTATGGTTTAAAAATGCACATGCATTTTTAGTGTAACCCACCTCCAGAGAGAAGGTAGAAAGGCCTCTCTATTCCCTGTGAGTAAACTTTAAATGGAAATAAGGGCTACAACTTGAATCCACCATCCTGGAATTGGACAACTGGATGTAGACAGAGGCTTTGAGCACCTGATTTCCATAGAGTAGGTCAGAGGAAGCTGTAGTCAAGCAGAGCTGCACAAGGAAGATGGCTTTATCACCCTGAAAAGCAGCTGCCTGCTTGTGCACTTGCACATTTCAAGACAAGTCTTTTTAAAGGTACTAGACTTGAATGCTAACACTAAGTGAGAACGTAGGCTTAATAAGGCAGTTAAAGGTCTCCCGGTTCCTCTTCTCTCACCCCCACACCTTTATCACAGTGCTTGAAGTTTGTGGTCACATCACTGACTTTTCCTCATCTTGCCTCACTCCTCTTCGGTCAGGCTTCACAAATGCTGCTCTAGTCAAAAAGTAGAAGGATTTTTTAATTCTAAGTCAGCACAAAAAGTCCACCCTTCAACAGAAACTCTTCTGATATTGGCACTATTTTAGTAGCCCTCATTCACTACTCAGTTCTTTGCTCTAAATAGTCTTTATTGCTTCACATTCTTTAACCTTACAAGTTTAAAAGATGTCAAGTCTTCCCGTTGCTGCTTTGGAAAGCTGAGCCTGACCTTACAGGAGGTTGGCTATCCCATTTCTCAGCTCCATGGCATCCCTATTACTCCTCTCATCAACTCTGTTGGCTTCTACTTCCTGCAAGGTACCTTTTTTTATTATTATTATTTTCAACCTTTACTTAGTGATGCTTTTCCAGAAGGTGACAAACCTGAGCAAAGAACATACATGCAGGGGTCAGATGAAATGCACCTAGCTGAAGCATCAGGCATTTCTGACAGAACAAGCCTCAGAAAGGGACATTTTATAGATGTGCAACTTATTTCTGTGGAGGAAATAGGACAGTCATTTTTAAAATAAAGGGATGAGATGAGCAAAAGGAAATTGCAAAACCAAAGTCATGTATTTGAATGACTACTGCATAACATTACCTAATGCCCTCTGTTCAAGTTTTAAGTCCTCAAGGTATTTCTTTAAAGAATTGTTCTACTTTTAACTAAATATTTTTCTTATCACTTTGCTCTGGTACAAGATAGTGATTTGGCTTCCAACCCAGTTTCCATGAATACAGTTAACTCTTAAAGGCTTTTTACTTTACTCCTACCAGAGTTGAGAGCATGGTATATTTGCCCTCCCCTTCTTTTACTGCTTTGGACTGGTTTCACAAAGCACACGTAGACAAAACTTTTTGGGGATTAAAGTATTAGTAATGCAGATTAAGGGGCAATGTTGCCAAGTATTCATCAAAATCTTCACTTAGACATTTCAGTAGCAAAGAAATGTTGCCTTGATATACAGACATACATTTGGGGTATTAAGAGCAGAAAACACACAAGAGCCTTGCTAAACACACATGTATATTAAGAGTGAGCTTTAAATAAGAAATATCATGTGATGGAATCTCTCAGCACATGGCAAAATTATTGCAGTCAGACAGTGGTAACATTTTATTTTTCAGCCTAGAATAACCAAAACACCATTCCAAGTGCTTGAGAACGCTGGATAGTTTATTGGATGCCTTTTCCATTTTCAGATAGAAAAGACACAAATTGATTCCAGACAATCAGAATAGACTGAATCTGGTCACTTGACATCTCCCAGAAAAAAAAAAAAAAAACAATTCTGAAAGAGGAAAGTACCAATAAATTGGGAGAGATGCAGGATTTCACAGGCCTTAATAAGCAGTAGCTGCCATCCATCCCTATATTAAGACCTTGGCAATGTTGGATGAAACCACCACAGGCGGGTAGGAAACTCAGATGAGACTTGGGAAAACATCCCAGCAAGATGAAAATTTGGTATAAAGCATAGCTAAGCAAAATAATAGAATTTATAAGGGAGTTTGAGGAGTTTTCTAGAGTTGGTCCAAGAGGCATGAGCCCACATGCCAAGAGCTTGATTATTGAACAGACATTTGAGGACTGGAAAAGATTAAAGGACAGTCTGAAACAGAAGTGATAAATTTGCAAATATTTATTCAAACACTCCTCCTGCTACCACTTAACTGCACAGATACAATGCAAAAAGGGTCATGAACTTCCCAGAAAACTGAGGTTTATAGTAGATGAGCAAAATAAGTCAATATCCTCCGGGAGGACAGACCATAAACAGAAATATCTGTTAGAGGGTAAGGATTATTTCCCATGATTAAAACAACTCACTGGGACTGATAGCAGGTTTGTACAATCTGAGCAACACACTGTACTTCAGAACAGATGTGGGCCAACAGGGAAAAAGCTGGGGTGAATAACAGGAAAACCAGTGAAATATAGAAGAAAACTAAATCCTATGGGTTCAAGATTACTCTAATAGTTTCACAGTAAGGTTTGACCGCAGGTTTCAGCTGCTGAGAGCGCAACATAAAGTGATCTCTTACTCATCGGAGAATTAATGATCAGCTTAAACTGTAACCAGGAGGATTAGAGGGCATTGACATGCTCTCCGCAACAGGAGCATCAGTAGAAATCGGGGTGCAACAAAAAAGCAGCCTTACTCCTTCCTTACCACAATCATCATTGGAGATTTCTTCGGGCTCTACAGGCTGGGGATGCTCCTGTTGATGCTCAAGTCTCCAGTTCTGGAGCAACAAACCATCTCCTAGCTACTGCGTTCCACCAGCACAGTCAGGTTCCTGAGTGTTATCCCTACAGGGATAACACTTGCAATTTGGGAAAGACAAGCGCTTAATTCTTGCAGCTTGGAAACAAGAGCTCTACTTATTACTCAGCTGTCACAGTTCTTAAAGCTGATGCAAGTTGCTGGTCAGCACAGAGACATTTGACATTTTCCATTTCAGTCATTTGTCAAGTGAGAGGAAGCCCTTAGGCTAAGAAATTTCATAGCTGTTAAAGCTTATTTTAATGAAAAAGTAGCTTGCCCTTCTGGACTGTGTTTTATTTTGGCAGCTTGAACAGAGCATTCTGCTTAGTCACTTCATTTCTCTTTTCCAATTACAATACCAGTTTTTGCAATAAGCAAATGTGTTTACTGTTAGAGCTATCACCTGCCAGATTTGGGGGAAGAATATGCCTTGATTAAAGCAATGTGCAGTTTAGCATAATATGCTGTAGTGTTTTGGACTCTTAGCAGAGTAAAAGGACTAGAAAATTCTTGATACTGTTTTGTTTATGCAGCAGTCAAAATTCAACAGATAAAACAGGGCCACACATCCCTATTTAGGTCACTGAAAATGAAATGCAGTTTTCTGCATTTATTACCCTGTCCTAATGGAATGAGAATCAAGTGCAGTAACAAGTTTAAAATATTTCCTCTATGAAAGTATTTTTGCAATAAAATTAAGACTTTTGACCCATTAAATTCTCTAGAGACCTACAGCATCACGAAGTATGGTGGAAATAGTTCAGAAGGTCACTTCCACTTTGTTGCAAAGCTTTAATAAAGCAAGCAAGGCCCAGGGGTGAATTCTGTATTGAAAACAGAATGTAAACTAAGGAACCAGCACATTACACTTTTTGAACAGTAGCAAATCTAAGATGCATTTAAGATATTGGTTTATTAAGAAAAAGCCTAACTTGCACTTTACTAGTAACAAATTCTGCAAAAGATTCGTGTGGTGGCTTGCTAGTTCCAAATGCTGAGGCTACATCAACTCTACAACATGACTTTTGGTCAGAAAAACTGTTTCTCAGCTCCCCTTTGTCCAAGGATTTGTGCTATTACCTTGTCTTAACACTCATCATATGAGGTCTAGAGAGACAGAGGATGTAATGAAATAATGAAATATGGTAGTAGTATCCTGTATTGTCCCTATTGAAAAAAATGTCCTATAAGGATAAGATTCACTCAAATTTTATGCTTCACTCTTTTCTTCCAAGGTTCTGCACTTCCTAAGTGTTACCAGCTTTCAAAACAAGGAACTCAAATTAGCTTTGACACTAGTTTACAGCTCAGGGTGAAGTGCTTCAGTACAGTAAAAGACTCTAGTTTACATAAGGACAAACATTAGCTAAAACATCCAAGCATCTAGGTAGAACTGGGCTGCTTGAAAGGTACCTGATCTCATTTCTTTGCCTGTTGGGAAGGGAAATCCTACAGAACTGTGTCTTCTGGCAATCTTTATTTAAACACTATCCAAAGAACTGGACAAAGCCAGGGAATTCAAGCAATTTAAATATGCATCTCCACCCTCTGTGCTGCAAGCAGGGATATGATCTACCCATCATAAAAATCAAGAAATTGGAGGGTGTAGCAAAGTGATTAGGTAACTCTGAACCATCACACATTTCTCAAGAGGGCTACCAAGCACCAGCAGCCCAGCTCAACCTCGTGGTCACCACCATGAGCACATCCAGGTTTGACTCAGCTACACAAGGGAAAGCTAGACTGGAAGAGTCTGTTCTTGTTTAGATTGAGAGGGGATCTGAAATTATAAAGGAGTTCTCACAGCTGCAGCATCTGACACACAACAAAACGCAAAAAAATAAGGAAATTGGTGCTCAGTTAATTAGGAGTACAAGGTGCATTATCTCATTACAGAGCTCCAAAAACCCTCTTCTAAAGTCTTCACCTTTTCTATCACTTACTGCCTGCCCTTCATCCTGCAGACAGCATCAAAAGCAATGCTAAGTACTTTTGTACATGGGGAAGGAGGTAAATAACCTAATTCTTTGCTTTTTTCCTCTTTAATGTAGTGCAATAATAGCACTAGAAAGCCTTTGCCACCCCAGACATTTTTGGGAATGGCTCCTGAATGACCTGCTACCATCCAGGGTAACAAGCAAGGAACCAGCTCAGCAGATCAAAGCTAGTTTTGAACAGATCAAAGAGGCAGCAAAACCTTCTCCCTCTGGAAACTCAGATATCTGAGTTAACTTTGCCAATCAGCTTTCCAAGAGAAATACTCACAGTAACCTCAGCTCATAAATTTAAGCTTGGAGCAGAGAAATCACTGATTTTTTTGCTGCACCAGGCTCTCCTAGCAGCTCTCAGTGCAGTTCTCATCAAGGTATACAGAAGTCCTGATGCAGGCAGCTTTCCAGAGCCTCCTTATTTAGCACCTCTGTCACCTCCTCCCTTCACCACATGTCCTTAAAGCCACTGATCCAGGAGGTGGCAGCTTTGGAGAGTTATATAAGTAACAGTGGTGGCAGAGATGAGCTTCTCTGCAGCTCAACTCCAACAGGCAAGTGGCATAAGGGCTGCTTGAGTCTCAGATGAAGTCACAGCTGTGTTTTCTCTCCATCTTCTTAGGCTGCTGGTTCTAAAACAAGTTCAAAGTCAAATTCTGGTACAGCCACATGGAACAGAGAAACACAGGATTAAAATCCTTGGCCTTGGATGGATACCTGCCACTTACCAGTTAGTCTTTCCCCAGACACCTGATTATTGAAGCTTTTACTGGGGAATCATACACCTGTGTCCCTTCAAACACATCCTCCTCATTCCATACTATGATGGCAGTTTATATAACTATCAGAGATGCTACTCAGACCAAGTGACCTCTCCTGGTCAACCTGCAGTTTGGTTTAATTTGCTAATTCTAAGTCTCAAACAGATTTTTTCACTAAACTACAAGGCCAGCTATAAATATAACTTGAGATTCACACATTGCTCTTAAGTCTTTTATGTTTTTATGCTCTCCTGAAGGGTTGGCATGGTGACAGCATGGCTACAAGCACAAATCATTTCTGGCTCAGGATAAAGACTCACCTTCAGTCTTCGCCACTCATATCTAGCAAGTTTGAGCCACATCTGGTTGGAAAGTCAAACAGTTTGTGAAGAGCTTTGCTCCTTTGCTTTTTGGATAGAGCAGAGTCCAGAAGTTCCCAGCCTTGGCCTCCAAATTTCTCCTATTTCAATGTCCTTAAAAATACCTTAGAGAGCCATAGTTCCATCAGTATTGTTATTATAAAGTCACAAAACTTCCTTTGCTATAGCAGTAAACTCATACACCTGCAGTGATGAGGGAAGCTTCATAATGGTGCTTACAAAAGCAAACCACGTAAGATTCAGAGATGCTGGACAATCACTGAAGCAAAACAAGGAAGCCCTTCCCCACTTTTTTCTCCTTAATAGTCATTACTGGCAGGCTTCCACTTATTTTCCAAGGTGCAGGTTGATGCAATATTAACAAGCTGGATGCTGTCGCTGAGATAAACAGGGTGTTGCTTTCGCTCAGCTGTATTACAGCACCTTTTCTGCTGTGTTTCCTAGGGCATCTGTATCATCAAATGGATTGAAGCAATTTCTGACTGCTTTTATTGGCGAATTTGCCCAAAGAATGTGTCTTGTAAGCTGTGCTGCCTTCACTATTCAGTCTTAGCACAGTAGATCTATAGGAACTTAAAGCTTTATCTAACAGGGATGATTGACCACAGGTCACTTCCCCAATCAGAGTGGAGAAATCTCTAAAACCTGGAGAATCCAAGGCTATCAAGGCCACATTAATTACCAAAAACCCAGGAGTACAATAGGCAGAATGAGGTTGTGATCCACAATCAAGGCAGCTTATTCTCAAGTCCACTGATGGATCCTGCAAGTGAGATATTTAAAATCACTTCCACAGGACTGAAACATCCAGACAAATGGTCTGGTGACCAAAAGCCACTGAAAGAGGCTGAAAGTTCAGAAAACAGTGTAGCTACTATTTTACCAGCAATTAATCAAGTTATTCAGTAACCAGCCTTAATACAAGCTTGAGCTGATTGCTCAGAATAAGTGTTAATTTAGGAGCACAGTTAATGAGAATAAGAAAGCTGCTAAGAGTAGCCTAGGGAAATACTATGCAGGGCTGTGTTGCTAGAAAGAAGCAGTAAGCAAATACATGTTTAATGGTTGCAGTTAAGGAGCACTGGGATTCTCTATGCAAGAGAAAGTGTGTGCAACTCCCCATAAGGTAAGTTAAAAATCTACTCAGGAGTATGAGAGTCAAATTTATCATGTGCCTCAAACTATACTAGATTTTAGGGACAGGAAAGATTTATTAACTCTAGTCAAAAACCTGATTAAGTTGAAGTAAGGCTTCTTTTCAAGGTATCAGAGGACTACTCACACACATGTATATTCTAATATTTCTTAGGAGTACAAGTAGTCATTGCTAACAACTAAAGCTTAAGCCTATGGATGAATAGGGACTGGGCATCTCAGGAAGAGCTGGCACAAGTTTCACTGAATGGAACCCAGGCTCTTGTAGAACAACATAACCAGAGGCTACTGAGAGCATAGAAAGAGTGTATTTACTTTATTACATCAGTCAAACTCATATGCATACATCCAATTAGTACCTATAAGACTAACTGGCCACACAATTTGGAAAGCAAAGCAGAAAAGCAAGGCTCAAGGCATCAGGCCTTCTATAACTGCACAAAAAGCAGAGGCAGGAGAGTGACCCATCAGCATGGGGCCACTGAAGGAGGTGGTGAGTTCATCTTCATGCTGTGACGATATTTGAATCCAAAAAGCTTTGGACAACCCAAAAAAATAAAGTCAAAGCCTATGTAAAGAGTGTTCTGTGACCTGCAGAACTCAAAGATGTTGGAAACACCAGGATAACTCCTGTTGGAGTTTTCACTTTCCACAGAAGGGGTCAAAGCAGAACAAGAGCCAACAAAAAGAACATGAACAAGCTGACATCAGGAGCCAAATTCTCCAGACATTTTTCAGACAAGCAGGACATGTGCACTGGATGTGTTAGCACTGAAGCAAGTTGTGCATTTGTTTTAAGTTATTTTTTCGACTCCTGGGAGTTAGCTGGCCAGCCACACTACTCAAAGGAGCAATAGTTCAGACTGCAAAATCACTCCCTTGGGAGTACCCCAAGCCAGACTGCATGGACCAATGTATTTGCAGAAATATTCTAAGGAGGAGGAGGATTTTTACTCCCGTGTGCACTCCTGCATGCATTTCTCCCTCCTCACAGAAACCCTGAAGCCCTTGTTACCTGCAAGCGAAGATCCAGCAGAGATTACTTTAATAGTTGATTCTGCACCTCCTACTTCTATTCTCACTTTGACTGATAAGCATGGGGTGGATTACGTAGTTCTCAAGTAATTTAAGGGTATTTTGGAAGGCTGCTTGCTGGAAGTGATGATAGGAAATGAAGTGGCACAGAAGTCTGCTCCACAGTCATCGCTTGATGGGTTAAGCCACTGGTTTCTGGACATGGGCCAGAAAGACTGATCATATATTCAAGGACAGAATGACGTTAAGTACAACACGCAACGGTGCTTTTGTAGAGACAGCACTTTGGGTTCAGCCCCCAGTTAGGTCATTTATTTATCCGGCACTGAAGGGTGATAATGGCTTGTTTTTAAGTCTCCAAAATAAATGAACTCTGCTGCATGCAGAAGTATTCCAGGCCAGCCAGCAGAGGAGAGAAAATATGCAGGGTCAGCATAACACAGGTTTCAATTTCAGTAACAAAAACATCAGAGTTCTCAGTTAAAACAAGAGGAGGAAACTAGGTCCTCTGGTCTCCAAGAGCACCAGTCTCTCTTTCCCCGAACACTGATAAAATCCACCTCAGCTCCAGTAAAGTAATTCTGGAGTAATTCTGTACTGCATCTGTTGCTGTTTACTGTATTTAGTTTTAAGAGCATCTTCAGGATGTTTTTAGGGCTAAGAAATACAAGGCTGAAGTTTACCTTTTTTTGCCCTGGAAAACAGGTTTTCCTGAGTTTTACCTGGGATTTTAGATTTTGCCTGTGCCCTAAAGACAACCAACCTTCCTGCCACCTCAAGATTTCAATTTGAGTGGACTCCACACAAACAAGAGCCAAACCCAGGTCAGAAAGGACTCCCACGCCAAACAAAATCATCACCAAATGAAAGTTTTGCATCCTGAAGCTTGCCAGAAACCCACAGCCAAGGGGAGGCTCAACGAGAAGCCCTGGCTGCTCATCCCTAGTCACTGTAATGTGGTATTCCAGCTTGCAGCTAAGTGACTTCACACTAAGGGGCTTTCGTTAAGCTACCGTGTGCCAGGTTCCCCAAGATGGCAGTTCAGAGCACATCAGCTACTCAGCAGTGACTCAGACACTGCAGCACTCAGAAACCATTGCTGAGATGCATGAAGTTCAGCTTTTAACTTGAGGCAAATTCTGCCTCCAGTAACTAAATCACAGGCCCACATTTAATACTATGAACTCAGCTCTTCCTAATGCAGAGTATCCTATTCCACTCCAGAGTGAAGTGTGTAATATTGAAGCATTACAGAACCACCAGGTTATTCAGGAGAGCAGTAACTGATTTGTGCTGGGGCACAAGACACCCACAAGTCCTTAAAGGTGTAGTAATATCTTCTACCAGTTGATGTTTTGGGTGGTAACTGAGTGCACTGGAAGGGCTGTGGCTCAAATGCAAGACATGTGGGTAACTGATAAGGTGCAAACTCTCCAACAGTCATCTGACCAGCAGGAGTTCAGTGAAACACATGAAGTCCTTGGAGCAGAGCTCTGCTATTTAGGTGCCCACATCCAGCACTGCCTTTTAGGCTGTCTAGGATCACCCATCTTAAAGGCAATTCTCAAAAATGAAACCACAATCACCTTTCAAGCTATGCACAAGGTATCATTTACCACAACAGGAGATACCTTGCAGCTTTCCAGCAAATTCAGTTGCCAGAATAGTTTTTTTTATTAGTGACTTGTATTTACTACTGTGCTACAAAGTTCACTGGACTCGTTGTTAAAACAGATGCTAGACAAGAATAATATTTTGATTTAGAGATGTATTGTTTCAATATACTGGGGTTAAACTGGGGTTGTTTAAGTGAGCAACAACTGCTGTATTCAGTATTTCTGAGCACTTCTGAATGGAAGTTGTTCAGTAAAACTGACAGCAGACTGCACATTGAAGGGACTCACAGAATAACTCAGCCAGTTTAAGCCTTCTGACAGCATCAAGTTCATGCACTTTAGCCACAGGCACAGAATTTAAAGCTACTTCAGCTTTAATGGGCCAGAGCTTCGGAATTTGCAGAAGCCACAGGGTCTCCTTAAGGCCTCAGCACAGAGCAGAAAAGCTAAATAAGTCTTAAGGCCATCAGAGCTTCCCTACCTTGTGATGGTCCCACTGCTTCCACAGCAGCTCACCTGGAAGACAACCTGGGAAGCCCCTCTCCAAATCCAGTAACTTCACCTCTATTTAACATCTTTTTGTGCCATCAATGATTATGTTACCAAACTCTCTTAAAATAGCAACTGGAGCTTGCTGTTATTTCAAGCATGATGCCTCTATATGTGCAGGGTTACTCAACACAAACTGCTTGATCATTCAACACAGTTTTTTTCAGGTTAGTTGCTTCTGTTAGGAGTAACTGTGGAGACAGACTGCCAATTAAATTCAGAAAGTTTCTAAATGCAGTTTCCCTTGATGAGAGATATGAAAGGATTTCACTGCATTTTCATTGCATTTGCATAACATGTAAACCAAGGTGCTACAACTCTTGTGGGAAACTGTCTAGAAGCCCTAGGAGTAAAGCCTTAAATCACAAATATGTGGCTTACAAAGAAGTGACAGCAATATACTATAGGCACCATATAGTTTGTGAGGATTCAGGCAGACATCATCAGATTTGACTGTATAAGGAAGAACTTGAGTCACAACTCATTATATTGCAGCTACTAGGTCAACTCGGCAACTCCCATCTCAGCATTTGAGATGCCTCTCAAATCTTACACATTTCCTAAATAATTCCATTGCCAAAGCATTTTGGCTTTTCAAAGTAGGAGCATTACATACAGTTCCACCAGCAAAATGCTCCACAGCTATTAGTGAACAAGGATATCCTGATATGGCTTTTAAGAAGGATCCCTTTTTTGAAAAACAAACAAGTTTATACAGGGAGAGCGGCAGAGTTCACACATTCCTCAGCAGACAGGCAGAGCAATATTAAATTACCAAGACCCAACTCTTTAACTGTCAGTAAATCCAAGACTGGAGTGAGTTTAAAAGTAATTAACCTCTGAGGTCACAGCCTTGTGAGACAGGTCCAAGTTCAGGCTGCTTTTGCTAAGCTCCTCAGAGCCCAGGTTTCCACACAGCAGAATAAAGACACTCTTTCAGAAAGCTCTTCACCAAGAGCTCCTTTGCTGCTACATTTGCTTCAGCACGAAGCCTTTGGGTCACGTGTACTCAGGCGTGGGTATAGTTCGAGTTGCATCACACTGAGCTTCCTTGGAAGCCACATAAACATTAGACTTGCATTGCACCACCAAAAGGTTACCTGAATGTTGCACTTCATGATTTTCTGGCAAGCTGGAGGCAGAAGCAGCAGCAAGTTTCCAGATGGGTCAAGACAGTCTTAAATACACCACCCATTCATTATTAAGTAGAAAACACTTCCTTGCCAGCTGAACACACTACCAGGCTAAGAATACACTTCAGCTTTGCAAAAAAGAGGTGCTTTTGGGTGCAACAGAATTCAAGCTAGATTGTGTTAGCAGATATTGCTCCTCCTTAGCACAGCAACAAGCTCTTGAAGAGCAGCAGGTTCTAACAGCAGCTGGTGTTAGGCAAGAGGGTTATCGATAGGGCCCAAAGTTTTCAACTTTACTCAAGATGCCTTGGTTGGGTACAAGCAAATGCAGGAACTGCTGTCGCCTCCTTGCTCAGAGAGGCATGAGCCGATTAACAGGAACTGGCCTCTAAGAGTGCAAGCAGCTAACGAAAATAGACATTGTTCCACTGATCCCATCCACTAGATCATGGAAATTGTTATTTTGTCATGAAAAGCCCCTTAAATACCCGATTTAATCTCATTAATACTGGAATGAAGCTCTCACTTCCAAGACAGCAGCTGCCACTACCATTGACAGGCATGGGAACCAATCAACTCTCTTTGGCTGCCTCTAGGACTACCAAATGCTGGTTTAGAAGCCTAAGAAACTGTTATTGCCTTCTTAAAATTACAGTAAAAAGCACTTTGGGGAGCATTTGTAACCAGACTGTCAGCTAAGAGCCTTAATCCCTTATCTCAAGCCCTTTTTCCTTGTTTAGGAAGGGAACACTTAGCTCTGTTGAACATTTCTGTCATTCGGTATAATCATTAAACAAACCTAATGAGGAAGACCTTATCTCTTGTAATTCTACCATGGGGGAGAAGGCTACCCAGGTTCTGCATTTTACACAGAAGTACCCCCACAACCCCTTTTGCCATGTGCTTGGGAAAAGTCTGAGGTTAAGGAAAGCAGCAACTATTTCCCTAGCTCCTGCTTGCAGCTGAAGTGCCAGCTCAAGCCATATTTCATTAAATATTTTAGTAGCACTGTCTGACCCAGGGAAGTGGAACATGATGCAGCTCATACCAAGACCAGCTTTCACACAGCATTACAGATGCATGCTGTAACTGCAATTTTTCTTCTCATAAGCTCTTCTAACACTGCAGTTTATATCTCAGATCTCCACCTTTTCCATGCTGCCCACTGCTCTCAGCCTGATTTTTGCAGCACCTTTCTGCAAGGTAGGAAGGACTCACCTCTTCCATCAGATATTCAGCCTCTGCAACTCCACTTTTTTCCTTGTAACCAGCTGCAGGAGCCAACTCCCAGCAACATCAACCTGTCACTGCACTCTCTGCTAGATCCTTCGCTCCCTCCTTAGACACTGAGAAGCCACTCCTCCAAACACCAGAGTTGCAGGGCTTATCAGAACAGGGAATGACTGCCACAAATAGTATTTTGAGGTCAGAAGCAATTTCTGCATTGCCACAGAGACCACCACTTCAAACCTGCAGCTCTCCGGTGCTCTAATCACTGATAAGTAATACCTGAAGCTTCCGGAAAACCATAGCTTTTAGGTAAGATACCTGGGAGTGCTGCAAGGGTTTAACAAGAGGCCACTTCTCTCTCCCACTGTGAGGAGACATCAAATTGCTTCACAGCTAAGCCCTGAGCTCCGGTTACAGGTCAAACACACACATTTTCAAGGGGCAGAGAAACCTCGAAGCCTAAGTCTGAGGAGTTCAACTAATTTCTAACTTTCACATCTTTGAGGAGCCCTTTCCAGCACATGCAGCACCTGGCAGAGCCCCAGGGGAGCCCTCAGCCACCTCCTCATCCCATCTTCACCTTATTTGGTGAATTTAGACTCCAGACACCCTAGTTTTTCAAGCCTTTCCAATCCCACCTGCTCAACCCCTGACCCACTCCCTCTTTCTGCCCACCCTATCACCCTCCCCAGCTCTTTATCCCTTCCCCACCTCTGCAGCCCACAGCCCCCACCCCAGTCCACCCTTCACAGCCCTTAATCTCCCTGCTCCTCATCCCTTTTCCAATGCAGCCTCATTTCCCTCATCCCAATTCACCCCCTCCAGCCTCCATAATCCCATGTCATCCTCAGCCCAAACCCTCTCCCTACAGCTCACCTCCTTCCCAGTCCATCTTCCTTTCAGCTCCTCATCCCTTTCTTACCTCCTCAGTCCACCTCCCTCAATCCAAACCTCTTGCCTCTCTGTTTCTCTGCCTCGCCAGCCCCTCATCTCCCTCACCCACCTCCTCCCTGCTTCTGCACTCACCTCAGACCCTCTCCCCACAGCTCCTCACCTCCCTCCCCAGCTCCCCATCCCTTCACCCCTGCAGCCCACCTTCCCCACCTCAAACCCTCTCCTCAAACCTCCTCACCCCTCTCACAACACCTTTCATCTAGCAT